>CM053751.1:25757758-25880522 GCA_028658305.1 Pachyuromys duprasi
CATTGCTGGTGGGAATGCAAACTTGTACAACCACTCTGGAAATCAATTTGGCGCTTTCTTAGACAATTAGGAATAGTGATTCCTCAAGACCCAGCTATACCACTCTTAGGCATATATCCAAAAAATGCTCAAGTACACAACAAGGACATTTGCTCAACTATGTTCGTGGCTGCTCTATTTGTAATAGCCAGAACCTGGAGAAATTTTCTTCTATGATTTTGTTGAAAATATTTTCTGGGCCTTGGAGGAATGAATCTTCTTTTTCCTCTTTCCTATTATTCTTAGGTTTTGTCTCTTTATGCTGTCTTAGATTTCTTGGATGGTTTGTGTCAGGAATTTCTTAGATTTATTGTTTTCTTTGACAGATACATCGATTTCTTTCAATTTATCTTCCATACCTGAGATTCTTTCTTTCATCTCTTATAGTCTATTGGTTATGCTTACCTCTCTAGTTCCTGTGTTTTTTCCTTGGTTCTCCCTCTCCATGATTTCCTCTGTTTGTGTTTTCTTTACTTTTTCCAATTCTATCTTCATATCATGAACTGTTTTGTTGATTTCCTTCACCTGTCTGACTGTATTTTCCTGACTTACTTTCAATTCCTTACTCTGTTTATTTGAACATTCTGCTGTTTCTTTTGTTTCTTTCAGTGATTTAATAATTTCCTCTCTGAAAGCCACAAACTGTTTGGCTGCATCTTCCTGTATTTCTTTATGGATGGCCATAATCAATTTTACTATATCTCCCTCTAACTCTTTATGTATTTTAATTGCTTCCTCTATTAACCTCTTCATAAGCATAGATGTAAGGTCATCTTCTTGAAGTTCATTTATGTTAGGGTGTCCAGAGCTACTTGACCCTGGGGAACTTGGTTCTGGGGATGCCATTCTGCTTTGCCTTGTGTTGGCTGTATTTTTATGCTGGCCTCTACCCATCTGGCTCTCTCAGGTATTGTCTGTTAATTTCTGGTGCCTGCTGCGTCCTGGGGTGGGGAGAATCCCTTTGGCAGGGTACTGAAGTAGATCTCCTCAGCTTTTGGGGTATACTCAACTGAATGGTGGTGCTTCTCAGTAACTGTCACAGTTGACCTCAGGCATATGGACCTGTGTGGTAACTGTGGTGTTCAGGAAGGCTCTCCTCTCATCAGGAGAAGTCCTGGAGATGGCTGCCCTGCTGCTGGGTTTTTGCTCTGAGTTTAGTGAGCTGCAATTGCTGTTCTTAAGGTGTATTTTTTGGGGGGTGCAGCCCTCATGAAGAACTACGGAGTCCAGCAGTTTTATCAGTTTACCTAGGGATAACCAGTAACAACTTGGACCAGTATTGAGGGCTGCTTTGATGGTTCTCAGGCTTTTGTAGGTCTGAGGTTGCAGCTGTGTGCCCCTGTGCCCTAGTAGTAATCAATGGCATGTGTAGTAGAAGGCTAGAGCCTAGGGCCTGCTTGAACCCAGAAAGTCTTCTGGAGCTGGTGCCCTGAGCGATGAACCTGATGATCCCTCCACTGTGGGGTTTCCTCCCGACAGGGACACCCAGACTATATTTGGGGGACCGCAATTCTTTCTGGGATGGTGAATAGAAACCACAGGCACAGGCGCACGCGTGCCTCTGTCTTGCTGGCGATTGGGCTCCTGGACATCTGCCGAAACTGTGGCTTTTGCCGAGAATTTGTCCCAGGGGTGTTGTTGGCTGAGTGTTCTGAGATCGAACCTGCAATTTCCCTCTCTGTGGGTCACTGAAAGAGAGGCTCAGTCTCTGGAGCTCTGGGGCCCACAATTTTATTCCAGGCAGCTAGTCAGGCAAGCAGGCAGGACTGTGCTTGGTGCCTGTGACCCAGGCTTCGGGCTGATGATTGGGCTCCTGGCAGTCTGCCAAAACTGTACCTTTTCCCAAGAACCCTTTCGGGGTAGGGGGGATGTCCGCTGAGTGCTCTGAGGCCAAATCTGTTCTTCCCTTCTCAGTGAGTCACCCTACAGAGAGACTCAGTTTTTGGAGCCTTGGGTCCCACAGTTCTATTTGGGGCAGTTAGTCAGGAGTGCAGGCAAGACTCTGCTGGCTCCTGTGTCCCCAGCTTTGGGCTGGTTGCTGGGTGTCTGCCAGACCTGAGTCTTTTTCCAGGGATTGTCTGGGTGACCTAAGGTCGGCCCCAATCATTTCCTGCATTGTGGGGTTTTCTCTTGACTGTAAATCCCAGTCTCCCATGTTGTGGGACCCTAAATTCAGTCTGGGAAAGCGATCAGAGCATACCGGCATGTAGCTCTGGGCTGGAAACCAAGCCCTGGTGGAACCAGGACCTCTTTCATGATTTAGCTGGGAGAGTTGAAGCTGATTGAATCCCACACTGTGGGGTATCCTCTCACCTAGGAAACACAGGTTGCTAGTGTTTTTGGACTGTGAGTTCTGTCTGCTGGTCATGTAAGGTTGGAAAATTTTAACTTGGCCCTAACCATGGGAACTAACCATGGGAACTAAGACTTATGAGCTTTAATCATTACCAAACCTGGATCTGATACAAAACCAAACCCAGATCTGATACAAAACATTTCTAAGATACGCCCTTCTGTAGCTATGGATACAATCTCTAACGGTCCCCTAGTCATCACACCTGGGCACAACCAATCACAGACTGCCCTGTTAGAAAAGTCCCTTACCCCTAGACCCCCTCCTGTTTTGTGGTTTTTGCCTTTATAAACTCTGTGATTCCATTGCTGGGCGCTCCGCATCACCCCCTTGTGTGGGAGCTATGTGTGGAGCCCTGGCATGCCGGCTACTAATTAAACCTCTTGCTGTTTGCATCAAGCTCTGTTTTTGTGGGTTATTGAGGTCTGGTGTCTATCCTGAGGAACGGAGGGTCTCCCCACCTTGGGAGTACAACAGTCACTGTGGAGATCTGCTGTGCTGCTGGTCAGAAAGAGTGTCTTCTGGGCACCACCATCTTGGAACCCCAACCTGAAATTTTCTTGTATGATTTTGTTGAAAATATTTTCTGGGCCTTGGAGGAGGGAATCTTCTTTTTCCTCTATTCTTATTATTCTTAGGTTTTGTCTTTTCATATTGCCTTGTATTTCTTGGGTGATTTCTGTCAGGAATTTTTTTTAGATTAGTCATTTAATTTGATGGATACGCCTATTTCTTTTATTGTATCTTCCATAACTGAAATTCTTTCTTCCATCTCTTTTAGTCTGTTGGTTATGTTTACCTTTGTAGTGCCTGTTTTCTTCCCAAAGTTCTTCCTCTTCATGATTTCCTCCATTTGTGTTTTAGTTTTTCCAATTCTATCTTCAGATCTTGAACCATTTTGTTGATTTCCTTCACCTGTCTGACTGTATTTCCTCTCTGAAGGCCACAAACTGTTTGGTTGCATCTTCCTGTATTTTTTTTTAATGGATGGCCATAATCTGTGGCTTTATCTTCCTCTATTTCTTTATGCATTTTATTTGTTTCCGCCATTATCCTCTTCATAAGCATAGATTTAAAGTCATTTTCTTGAATTTCATTTATGTTAGGGTGTCTAGGACTCCTTGCCCTTGGATAATGCAGTTCTGGAGATGTCATATTGCTTTGTCTTTTGTAGGTTGCACTTTTATGCTGGCTTCTACCCATCTGGCTGTCTCAGGTGTTTGCTGTTAGTTTCTGGTGGCTGCTGGTATCCTGGGATACGGAGAATCCCCATGGTAGGATTCTGAGGGAGGGCTCCTTAGCTTTTTCGATATGGTCAAGGGAATGGCAGTGCTTCTCAGGAATTGCCACAGTTCACCTCAGGTATATGGACTTTCATGGTAACTGTGGTCGTTGGTAGTCAGGGGTCTTTCCTCTCACTAGAAGTCCTGGAGACTGCTGCCCTGCCACTGGGTTTCTTGGTCTGAATTTAGTGAGCTGCTACTGCTGATCTTACACTGTGTTTGCTGGGTACAGCCCTCTTAAAGAACCTGGGAGCCCCATTGTCCATTCAGTTTAGCTAGGGATAAGTGGTTGTACCTTGGAGCAGCATCTGGGAGCTGATCCAGTGTCTCTCAGGCTTCTGCAGGTCTGAGGTTGGAGCTCTGTGCCCCAGTACCCAAGCAGTAATCAGTGACAAGTGAGCTCAGCAATCATCCATGCAGCAGGAGACTAGAGCCTGGAGCTTTCAGGAACCCAGAAGTTTTTCTGGAGCTCATTGTCCTGAGGTCAGACCTGACATTTTCCCCACAGTGGGGTTTCCTCTCAATAGGGAGACCTGATTTATGATGTTTTGGAGTCCACAGTTCCTTCTGGAACATTGAGTAGTGCATGCAGGAGCAGGTGAGTGTCTCTGTGCTGGCGACTAGGCGCCTGCAGGAATCTGGGGAGTTTTCCTGAGAACATTTTGGTGGGGGTGGAGAGGTTGGCTTAGTGTCCTGAGGTCAGATCTGATGTTTCCCTCACAGTGGGGTTTCTTTTTAACAGGGAAACCCATTCTCTAGTGCCCTGGGGCCTACAGTTCTGTCTGGGACTGAGTCATGTGTGCAAGCAGGTCTCTGGGCTGGCAGCTGAGCACCTGATGACCCTGGGAGCATTTCCAGGGATTGTCTGGGTGACCTGAGGTCAGTCCTGATTGATTCCTTCACCACGGGGTTTTCTCTCAATTGGAAATCCCCCGCCTCCTTTGTTGTGGTGCGCATAGTTCAATCTGATATGGTGGTCTGAACACAAAGGCATATGGCTCTGAGCTGGTGGCCAAGCGCCTGCCAGGACCCATCAGTTGTTCTGCGGTTTAGCTGGGTGACCTGAACCCAATTGCTTCCCACACTGTGGGCTTTCCTTTAAGCTAGGAAACACAGTTGCTGGTGTTTTAGGGCCCAGAGTTTGGTCTGTTGCTCTGTGTGCAGTCACTGCTATCCTGCTCATCAGACAGTGTCCTCCCAGTGTTGCCATCTTGGATGCCACTGCCCCAATCTAATGTTCTTTTTTTAATATATTTTTTTTATTTATTACAACCTATTCACTTTGCATCCATGCTGTACCCTCACTCTCATCCCCTCCCAATCCTGCCCTCCTTTCTTCCCTCATCCCCTCCCATGTCCCTTCTCCAGTCCCTTCCCTTCCATCCAACCCTAGCCTATCAGGTCTCATCCAGACTGTCTTTCACAGTCTTCCTCTGTGGCCTGGCAAGGCTGCACCCCCTCCTTAGGTGGAGGTGATTAAACAGCCATCCACAGGGTCCTTTAACCCAAACGTTGAAGGATCTAGCTTCCAGCCTTCATCTGCTAAGGCCTAGACTGTTTCAGATTTAAAATTTATTACTGAATAAACTCACCCTTTTTAAGCTACTTTTGAACTCTCTTGGCTGGTTCCGCTCAGTTGTTCAGGCTCAAACTCCTCTCCAAACTGACTGATTCAGTAGTTTGCCTTCTGATTGAATTGCTCCAGTTGACCTGAAACGTACTTAGGCAATATGCTGTAATCTTCTGGGTCCTTCTCATTCTCTAGCTCATTCTCTCTGAAACCTGTCGCTGTAAAACTGTACAGATAAAATTTCAACTCCTACAATGCCTCCTACTACTCCTACTTCTCTTCTCTTCTGGAACTGCTCTTAAGTAGACTCTCTTTCTTGTCCTACTGTAGTGAGAGTCCAAAGCCAGCTTGATCTGCATAGTGACTTCTAGGCCAGCCACAGCCACAGGGTCATTCAGAGACTCTGTCTCTTAGAAACAACGATAAAAATAAAATCCTGGATACTATAGCTAATATCTTATCTATTTCCTTTAAAAAAATTGTGTTATTTAACTTTATTTCTTATTCAAGAAATATAGGTTGGCATGTTTGAATATTTTCTTATTGAGAAAAAAAGAACATTAAAGGATGAACTTAAAAGTCCAGTATCAAATGTTTACATTGACAACATAGAATAAACTACAATTGTTGCATATTGCTTTTGTGAATATAAAATATGTAATTCCTTAAAATTTAAATCTTCCATAAAGCCAATTGATTCATTTCTTTCTGAAGAAACAAAGATACAAACCTATATAAAAAGTTATACGTAACAGTTCATAGTCCATCACTAATAACAGTCTAAATATGGTAATAATGCGATGTCTATTAATTCATGAATGGACAAGAAAAATGTGGTATGCCTGTGCAACTTGATCAAAGAAAAGAATAGATACATCTATCTGTTATAACACTGATGGACCTAAGGAAAAGTAAGGAAGGTTCAAGGTACTATTTAATTGATGATTACAGTTCCATGAAGTTGTCAGTTAGCAATTCTATAGAGACAGTAAGTATATCAGTGGCTCCTGGAAATGAAGGAGTGAGATAGAGAGTATCTATCTCACTGTGTCTGTGACATGCAATGTTCTTTTGAAAAGGTAAATGTATACTTACTTGGCTATGTGAAAATATTAAAATTTCTATTGGCCTTTTTACACTTCCAAAGGAAATTGTCGTGGTATTTAAATAGTTAATGTTACTGCATAGTTATATATTTAGCTACAATAACTTGTCTTAGTTAGATGAGAAACAATTCAAAGACATTCAAATTCCAACCTGGACCATCCCATGAACATGACAGTCTCAAACTCTGGTAAGCCCCATATTTCTACTCTTTTTTAGTATGCTGTTATGGCCATACTAACAGTTGCACATTAATAACCAACTAAAACACTTCTTTCTTTGACAAAATAATGGATTCTTCAGAAAACTGAAGGAAATTAAAGAAGACATCTAGCAATTGTCATACAAGAAGTATAGCAGATGACATATGATCCACCAAGGGAAAGGGGAGGAAAGAGTAGTAAAATTTACTTTAATGTTCTAACTTTGCTTGATGTCTGAACAGTTTCTAGAGTTCTCATAACCCTTAGCACCAATGCACCTATGGGATATGAAAGATTTCTGCAAGTGATACAAGATATGCTTTGATAAGGGGATTATAGTAATCTCTAGGGAAGGAACAAATAAAATGTGGAGAAAATTGGAAAGGGTATTAGGCTGGAGTTGAAGAAGCCTGCTTTCCCAATTTTTCATTTGCAAGTGCCTCTTTATGCAGTCTATACGTTAAGGTTACCGTTCCCATGGTATACCTCACAGAGAATTCCCATTCACCCCCTTCCAAGTACTGCTGTGTGTGTGTGTGTGTGTGAGAGAGAGAGAGAGAGAGAGAGAGAGTGAGTGTGCATGTGTGTGCATAGAATATCCAAGCTACTGTTTCCTGAAAGAATTAATCAGAACCACCTGTAAAATTATTGTACCATGATGATTTTATAACTATATCCCAAACTTAATGAACCAGAAAAATGAGGCCTGGTGGCTAGATATTTCTGTTGATACACATCTAAAAATTGATGATTAAAGAAATAATTGATGTTGAGTATGAACTTTTAAAATATGTGTGAGTGACTATGCATGTATAGTATGTGTGTTCATGTGTGTGCAGTTGCATGAACCTGTGAAGAGAGCAGAGGGACACAAAAGGTATCTTGCTGTTTCTCTCCCTACTTTATTCCTTTGGGACAGGTCGGTCACAGAACCTGCAAACAGGCTGGCAGCTAACAAGAGGAATTCTCCTTCTACCACCCTGCAGAGCTTTGGTTAGACATATTAATGGAGACATATCCAGTTTCTCCCAGGGGGTCTGGAACTCATGTCCGTGTGCTTCCACAGCAAAAACTTTTACCCTTTGAGCCATCTAATGAGCCTAAATTACTTTTATTTAATTTTTTAAATTGAGAAACCTTATTACTGTAAAAACATGAAAATATTACACAGCAAAATTAGCCAGACCCAAAACCTATACAGCTTAATGAAATTTCTTATAGTTCAAACTTACATTCAGAAGTTCTGAAGCTTCACCTTAAATTTTATACTTTCGCTATCAAGTACATTTCATACACCAATCTACCACTGAAAAAAATTACTACTTTAGTGGAAGTTTTGGTGTCCTTAAAAGCTCAGTTATGTTATGTAATCAGGTTTTTGTTTTAATTCCAAGTCTGGGAAATGGAGCTGCTTTTAGTTTATCCACCGCTGAAAATTGTCTCATGAGGGGCATGGTTTTTGCCAGATGATAACACTCTTGTGCATCTCTGAGAGGGACATGGTCTTTGCCTGCTGGAAATCATTTAACTCAGAGGATTCTGAGAGGATATAGATGCCAGAGCCAAAAGAGAGGAGGGTGGCTCTGAGGAAGAGAGGCTTTAAAGAGACAAAACTCGAATAAAGAAGAAGGCTTTATTCCTGTGCTGTTGCTGGTTCATCCTTCTGCTGTTTTTGCTGTTGCTGTTTTGCTGGACTGTTGCATATCCTGACAACTAAAATTGTTATTCCCAAAATAACCTGACAACCCTAACCAGGTAGCCAAAGAGAACTCCACCCCACTATCCTTTCACTCCTACCTAGTGTTGGGGTTTAGAAAGTATTGGGAAGGTTAAGGGGTGGAGAAGGGAGGTAGAGGCTTAAGGAAGCCCAAATAAATTAGAGTTTAAAAATTAGCCTCTACACATGACAGAACAAAACTAGAAAATTATGTCTGACACTAGAAACCAAGCCAACTATCTAGGGGCTAGAAAAGTCAGGTATCTTAGAAGAGAATCTACAACTATCACTTTTTTAGACCAGCATAATTCCTTAATTACATTCTAAATATTATCCTTATCCATCTATCACCTTATATGTTATCCATTTAACTGGTAAGAGAAAAGTAGATTGATTACAATTCTTTGCTAAATACTTTATGATAAGATATGGATTCCTTTGAGACTATACTCATACAGGACATAGCCAGGTCATGTGGAAGATTTCATTATTTATCTATTTCATTCATTCATTTATTCATTCATACATACATTGAGTTATTTTTAAACAAGTTTTACTCTGTATCCTTGTCTGGGCTAAAATTGCTGCATAGATCAGACTGGTCTTGAATTAAAAAAGACCCACCTGAATTGCCTTCTAAGAGTGAGATTATAGAAGTATGTCATTTTTATTTGGGTTTTTATAGATTCCTTGTCACTACCATGAAAGAGAAAATATGCACTGACCATATTAGACCATATTGAAGTGAAATGATTTCAAGTGTGTAATTCATAATCTATAATGTGTTAAAAAGCAAATGGTTTATATAAGAATATGAAACAAATTCTTTATTTTTAAATTATTGATTTTTATTTCATGCACAATACTTTTTTGCTTGCATGTATGTCTAGTTATAGACAGTTGTGACTTGCCATGTAGCTGTTGCAGGTTAAATCAAGGTCCTCTGAAGAGTAGACAGTGCTCTTGACTACTCAGCTATCATCCTAGCACGTATTCCCACTAAATTTATATTTAATAAAGACAGCCAGTTATCATCTGACTTCATGTCTTTTCAATTATTTTCCTTTTCAGTTCTTCAGGCATGTAATAACAATTAAGACTTATGCTTAAAAAACATTGTACTTTTAAAAATTGGATTACTTGGTTTGTTGGTATTTAATTTCTAAAGTTCTTAATATATTCTAGATATTAGACCTCTGTCAGATGTAGGGTTGGTGAATATCTTTCCCCAGTCTGTAGGCTGTCCTTTTGTTCTAATGACAGTGTCCTTTGCTTTACAGAAGCTTTTCTGTTTCATGGGGTCTCATTTGTTAATTGTTGATCTTAGAGCCTGTGCTGTTCCTGTTCTGTTCAGGAAGTTGTCTTCCATGCCAATGAGGTCAAAGCTCTTCCCCAATTTTTCTTCTGACAGATGTAGTATGTCTGGTTTTATGTTGAGATCTTTGATCCACTTGGACTTTAACTTTGTTCAGGATGATAAATATGTGTCTATTTTCAGTTTTCTACATGTAGACATCCAGTTAGTCCAGCACCATTTGTTGAAGATGCTGTCTTTTACCATTGTATGTTTTTGGCTTCTTTGTCAACAATTGAGTTTCCATAGGTGTGTGAGTTTATTTCCGCGTCTTTGATTTGAGTCCATTGGTTCACCAGTCTCTTTCTATATCAGTACCATGCCATTTTTATTATTGTTGCTCTGTAGTACAGCTTGAGATCTGGGATGGAGATACCTCCAGAAGATCTTTTATTGTTCAGGATTGTTTTAGCTATTCTGTTTTTTGTTTTGTTTTGTTTTCCAAATAAACTGAGAAATGTTCTTTCAAGGTCTGTAAAAATATTGTTGGTATTTTGATGGGAATTGCATTGAATCTGTAGATTGCTTTTGGTATGTAGCCATTTTCACTGTGTTAATACTACTGATCCATGAGCATGGGAGATCTTTCCATCTTCTGATATCTTCTTCAATTTCTTTATTCAGAGAATTGAACTTTAGAACTAGACAGAGAATTCTCAACAGAGGAATATTGAAAAGCAGAGAAACACTTAAAGAAATGTTCAAGGTCCTTAGTCATTCAGGAAATGCAAATCAAAACTACCTGTGATTTCCCCTCACACCCATCAGAATGGCTAAGGTCAAAAACTCAAGGGATGATGCATGCTGGAGAGGAATTAGAGAATGGGGAACCCACCTCCATTGCTCATAGGAATGTAACCTTGTACAACCACTGTGGAAATCAATCTGATGTAAAAATAGTAATACCTCAAGACCCCGCTCTACTACTCCTGGGTATATACCCAAAAGATGCCCCATCATTTAATAAGGACATTTGCTCAACTATTTTCATAGCAGCTATAATTGTAATAGCCAGAATCTGGGATCAACCTAGATGTCCCTCAACTGAGGAATTGATACAGAAAGTGTGGTATATTTACACGATGGGATATTATTCAGCAATTAAAAACAAAGAAATTATGAAATTTGCAGGCAAATGGTGGGAACTAGAAAAGATCATGCTGAGTTAGGTAACCCAGAAGCAGAGAAAAATATGGTGTATACTCACTTGTAAGTGGATATTAGCCATATAATGTAAGATAAACATACTAAAATCTATAGTCCTAAAGAACCTAAAATACAAGGAGGACACTAGGGGAAAGGATTAATCCTCATTCAAAAGGACAAACAGAATGGACATCGGAATTAGGAGAAGACAAAGAACAGGACAGGAGCCTTCCAGAGGGGACCTCTGAAAGACTCAACCTACCAGGGTATAGAAGGAGATACTGAGACAAGTAGCCAAACTTTGGGCAGAATATGTTCATTCCCCATAGGTGGCAGTATAAAATTCAATAGAATACCTATTTCTGGCAATATTAGCTCAGATCTTCTATAATAATTACAAAAGTACTATTTTTAAAGTTCTCTGACTTCATTGAGCAAGCTTTTGAATTTATTTAAAATGCATGAAACAGGAAAGATTTGAATAATTAATTTTGTTAAATGAATATGACATCATTTCTGAAATATTTGTGATTTAGAATAAATAAATGAATATAAAAAGGCTAAAATTAAAAGCGAAAATTAGTGGTTGTTTCAAGTAATGTTGACATGATCAATGTGCTATGGTCAGTGTTGACAACATATAAGGATATTTTTATTCATCAATGAATGATTTTTTATACTGAATTCTCTTTTTGTAAATGTATAAGTATGTGTACAAGGAAAGTTGTATATATTTTGTTATCAGATTGAGATGACTCCCCAATCAACAGGTTTTTAGAGTTTGCTCATTTATTTGAATTATTAAAGTAGAGAAAAAAAGTTGTACATTCAGTGAATTATATACTATATTTGATGTTCCCTTAGATCCACTAAAGAGTTCAAATTCTACTAACTTCAATCCCAAAATAAAAAGAAACTAGATTTTTGCTAACTCTACTGAAAACTGGAAGTTGATGGTAAAATTCTTAAAAGACTGTACATTAGGTGTTGATGAACATTTCAGACTTTCTTTTTTTGTATCTTTCTATTTATAATTTTTTATTTATTACAATTTACTCACTTTATATCCTAGCTGTAGTCCCTCCTTTGTTCCCTCCCAATCCTGAATTCACTCCCTCTTCTCCTCCCATGCCCCTATCCTAGTCCATGGGACAAGAATGTGAATATGTGATATTGGTGTACATCTGCACAAAGAGATGTTCAGATCATGAAATGGTGAATGGACCACTCCTTAAACAATCTATTAAAATTACATTTAAATGTTAATTTATTAAAATGACATTTTATTATTGAGTCTTTACTTTTATGTGTTTACTTATTTTCTTCTATTCTTTGTGTAAATATAGCTCTAGAACATCTTTATTTTTTAAAAACTGTATGCATCAAAGGAAACATATTAGAGTTTAAGACCAAATATATATTTGCTTATTCTCAGGTCTTCTCCTTTTAGGTTTCAAAGATATGGTGGCAATTTTAACTTCAAATTGCTGCCTTTCACTTTTCTCCTAGGATAGTTTCCAGAAGAAGGATGGATATTGTTGACAAGGAATTAAATGTAATAATCAGGCAATTAACTGATGGTGTTTGCTGCACTATATAAAGAGACAAATTAAGACGACCATAGTAGCTAGAAGCCATCTGTTAACCAATGTCAAGTTGATGATAAAGAAAATTGAGTTCCCATGGCAGTTGGTTTTTCTCCAGCTGCATGCAGCTATAAAAGAGCCATCAAAGACAAATCTGCATTTGTTGTTAATTCAGAAATGCAGTAGGCAGACATTGAGAAGCCTCTAGTGACAACTGAAAGTTGATGGTAAAATTCTGAAAAAGTTGTACATTGGGTGTTGGTGAACACATACACATTTAGGATACATAACAGAACTTTGTCGATAGGGCTAGAAGGTGACCGCGCAATTCTGGTATGTACCTGCACACATAACATATTCATATCATAAAGGAGTGAATGGAACATTTTAAAACAATAATGCCTATGAATGTTAGTCTGTGATTTGTTTTGGTATTTTATACTTAATGAGTGTTTTGTCTGTGTGTATATAAGTACAGCACACATAACTTGATTCCTCCAAGGCCAGAAGAATTCATCAGGTCCCATGGAACTGTAAATACAAAAGGTTGTAAACACTCTCATATTTGATGGTTAACTAACCCACGTCTCCTGAAAGAGCAGGATGTGCTCTTAACTAGTGACTCATCTCTTTAGGCCTTCATTTATATTTTTAATTATCATGTAAAATAATGTTTCTTTTCCTGTATCTATAAGAAAACATAATATATTTATCATTTAGGATAATCAACCAATCAAAATTAGGACTATCAGAGATTTAAGACAATATACTGATGAGCAGCACTCATCAATGCTTTATCAAGGAATGTGTCATGATTTTTTTAAACCTCGTTTTATTTTTCACTAAAGTCTTGAATAATGTGGCTAGCCCATTGCAGGTAGAAATTTAAATCAAATTACTGACAAATAGAAGCAGAGATCGCAGATAAGAACAACAAAGAGCTCTACAAATATGAGACGATGTGAAGTACAGAACCATCTGTGGGGGCATTAAAAAAATCTTGCAATTTATACTGTAGAATCAAAGTACAGCATCACTAACAGACCTTAGTTCTCTAAGGATGAGACTGAAGTGAAAGTTCTTGTTTCTCCTTCAAATAAAATTCTATTGAAAACTAAAACGTAGAAAATAAAAAATACACTGGAGTACAAAAAGTTCACTTATATACTTTAAGTGGTCAATATTTCTACACTAACAATAATGACACAAATTAAAAAAAGACCAAAAATGGAACAATTAAAAATATTGATAACGACCTTAGTCATCAGAGAGATGCAAATCAAAACAACCCTGAGATTTCACCTTACATCCATCATAATGGCTAAGATGAAAACCTCAAGTGACAATACATGCTGGAGAGGTTATGGAGAAAAGGGAAAATTCCTCCATTGCTGGTAGGAATGAAAATTTGTACAACCACTTTAGAAATCAATCTGGCACTTTCTCAGACAATTAGGAATAGCACTTCCTCAAGATCCAGCTATACCACTCCTAGGCATATATCCAAAACATGCTCAAATATGCAACAAGGACATTTGTTCAACCATGTTTGTGGCAGCTTTATTTGTAATAGCCAGAACCTGGAAACAACCCAGATACCGCTCAATGGAGGAATGGATACAGAAACTGTGGTACATTTACCCAATGGAATACTACTCAGCAATTAAAAACAAGGAAATCATAAATTTTGCAGGCAAACGGTGGAATCTAGAAAAGATCATCCTGAGTGAGGTATTCCAGAATCAGAAAGACTCACACAGTATATACTCACTTATAAGTGGATACTAGACACAAAATATAAGACAAACCTACAAAAATCTGTACACCTAAAGAAGCTAAGCAAGAAGGAAGACCCTGAGAAAGATGATCAATCCTCACTCAGAAAGACAAATGGGATGGACATTGGAAGGAGAAAAGAGGGAAGAGGGCAGGAGCCTACCACAGAGGGCCTCTGAAAAACTTTACCCAGCAGTGTCTCAAAGCAAATGCTGAGACTCATAAACAAACCTTGGGCAGAGTACAGGGAATCTTATGAAAGAAGGGAGAGTTAGTAAGACCCAGAGAGGACAGGAACTCCACAAGGAGAGCAACAATACCAAATTATCTAGGCACAGGTGTCTTTTCTGAAACTGATATTCCAACCAAGGGCGATTCATGGATATAATCTAGAACCCCTGCTCAGATGTAGCCCATGGCAGTACAGTATCCAAGTGAGTTCCCTAGTAATGTGAACAGGGGCTGTCTTTCCCATGAACTCAGTGGCTGGCTCTTTGACAACCTCCCCCTGAGGGGAAGCAGCCTTGCCAGTCCACAGAGGAGGACAATACAGCCAGTCCTTATGAGGCCTGACAAGCTAGGGTCAGATGGAAAGGGAGGAAGACCTCCACTATCAGTGGACTTGGAGAGGGGCTTGGGAGGAGATGAGGGAGGAAAGGTGGGATTGGGAGGGAATGAAGAAAGGGGCTACAGATAGGATACAAAGTGCACAAACTGTAATTAATATAAAAAATAAAAAAATTGTTGACTTTATTTGGAGCCTAATATAAAACAAAACTTATTTACAAATACAGGAACATATGTTACCTATGGAGGTTTGAAATATTATTATTTAAAGGTTAATTCTTTTATTATATAAATAATATATATATAATTCTTCATTATATATTTAAATATTCTTCAGTGGAAATAATTTTTATAACATTTATAAACTTCCAAAAAATGTAATAAATAAATAAATAAATAAAAGAAACATTACCACTACCAAATAAAAGAATTTCTAAAAAGAAATCCCTGTGAATATATCTGTATCTATCTATGTATCTATCTGTCTGTCTGTCATCTATCTATGTATCTATCTATCTGTCTGTCATCTATCTCTCTATCTATTTATCTTTCTGTCTACCTATCTGTCTACCTATATACACACACAAATACACACATTCTAGACATGGTTTCTCTGTGTAGCCTTGGCTGTTCTAGACTTACTTTATCGACCAAGCTGGCTTCAAACTCACAGAGATTCTCCTGCCTCTGCCTCCCCTAGTGCTGGGATTACAGGGATGCATCACTGTGCCCTGCTGACAAAATACATTTTTAAAACAGTTTTTCATTGTAGATAAAAGCTTCTTTTTTTATAGAAATAACCAGAAAAATATTTTTCTGAGGTTCGGTATAGAGATTTTTTTCAGTAGCTGGGAGAATAGAGTACAAGAAGTTTTAGATATTTTTTGATTTTAACACAGTAAATATAAGACACTATTGTATCCAATGTTCTCTTTAGTAAATGAATGTGTTTTTACTCTATGTCATGTTTTGTCACAATTAATCTCTATGTTCATTGACAAAATATTTAGAAAGACTGCTGTTGTCCTATTCTCCAAACACATTCCTCATGATTAGGAATGCTCCTGATCTTTGTTTTTATCCCCTGCCACAATTTTTATTAGTTCTTTGAAAATTATGTACAATTTATTTGACCATATCTTCCCCCTTTTCAACTTCTCCTATATCTATACCCTTTTCCTTACTTACCCAATTTTGTGTACTCTTTTTATTTTCCTCAAATCCATCAAATCCAATTTGCATTTTTCATATACTCTATGTGTGTCCTTCCATTGAAGTACAGTCAACTTACCAGGTTGAAATAGACATCAATTGTCAATAGCTCCTTGGCTAGAGCTAGCACTTTATGTTCCTTTCTTATCTACATGCTGGTCTGGTTGGGTTGGGATTAAATATTACATTCACTCTTATCTCACATGTTTGCTATCCTACTCTTGGGGACAACAAAACACCAGCACTTCTTTAATAACTTCATCTCTTGTAAATATGTTGCTACTCTGTTGTCATGAGGAAAGACAATTGGATACAAATCAGGGAAATATAACTAATAAACTGTAAAATAGACTTAATTTAGTATTCACACAGAACATAATTCTTGAGACTTTGCCTGAAAAGCAATTCACTATCTTTGATTAAAAAGACCACAAGTTACTATAACATAGATATTTACATGAAGTATAAATATCATTTTCTAAGGAGGCACAAATTGGCTATAGCTCTTCATTTAGGAGTATGGTCTTGTGAGATTTTCTATATCTACACTAGCATATCAACTAGTTTATTATGTTAATTTTGTTTAGGCAACCATATTGTTCAGATTTTACTAATTCAGCTTTCCTGTCATGTCTAGAAGACATGCTCTTGTCCTACGGTTCTTATAATCTGTGAGCCCACTCTTTGAGAATATTTCTTGAGATGTAGGCATATGGGTTGCATTGTAGATATATAAATTGATAAGTGTACAGGAACTTTAAAACTGGAGTCAAATTATTCCAGAAAAAAATTAAGAGATATTAAAATTTCAGAAATAACCAATGTTGTGCTATGTATATAATGCAGTCATTTAACACTTACCCAAGGTTTCTTTCCTATATACTATGTAGTTGAATATAATTTAAATGATTCATGTTATTTATTATTAGGATTTGTTTATTTATTTATCTATCTATCTATTTATTTATTTATAGGATTACAGGAAAATAATCTGAGCCTATTGATGCTGATACATTGAAAAATTTTGGAGAAGAAATGATTAGCAGGAAACCAAAAATAAGCAGGAGAGAGAAGATTTTAAGCTTATCAGGCTCTTGAGGAAACAGATGGATAATTCTAAGGAAAATGAGAAAAGACACAATTTAAAATCATTTACAATAGAAATGCTGTGTACATATACATATAGAGAGTTAAAAACTATTTTGCTAATTCTTGACAAAAAAATAGAACTCTCTCAAAACCAAATGACTGCTTTACCTTAAACAAATGCTATGAAAGAAATTGTAGCATTAATCCACACAACAGTGTGTGTTTGACAAAGATTGGAAATGAATAGTATTATCTCTTCCTAGCTGTTTTTCAAGTGAGATAGCACACCAGTGACTAGGAAAATAAAAATTCGGGCAATAATACATTTGAATTGCCTCATCTATTATATACCATCCTTCTTTCTTTCTTTATTGTTAGAAATCCGTAAACAATTTACATTTTGCTGATGTCAGTTTGCTATTTTTGAAGTAGGTGATTAGCTTCTGGGGTAAACATTATTCCTCTGTAACATGATTACTTCATGAAAAAATGACATTCCAAAAATAGCACGGGTAGTGGTGTTATTGTCACAGGGTAGAAATCAAACAAAATCATAAAGATATTCATTTCCTCAATTTTCATTTGAAAACACATGAGCAACAAAGAAATGGAATGAAATACCTACATGTGAAAATGATTTAAAATTTACCCCAAATTCTAATTCTAAATCCAATATTAGATATTAAGGGAAAGAGGAAAGACACTAAAATAAAATACTCTTTTTTTAAATAGTAAAAGACATATTCTACCAACTCAAAGTGTTCTTATTTACCTCCACATCACCTTCGCACAACAGGAATACAGAGATAAACATTTCTCAAGAGTCACACTGTAAAACTTCACTAGATTATAATTGTAACATCAACATACAAAATGGATTCAAAATACTCTTCAATCATCAATCAATCAATCATTTGTGGCTTATTGTGAAGGGTGTTGGTTCTCTAATTTCTTTCTCAGTGCATTTATTTTTTTTTATAAAGGGCTACTTTTTTGTGAGTTGATTTTGCATTAAGCTGCTTCCTGAGGGTATATATGAGCTGTAGGAGTTCTCTGGTAGAATATTGGTGTAACTTAGGTATACTATCTTATCATCTGCGAGTAACAATATTTTGACTTCTTTCTTTTCAATTTGTGTTTGCTTTATTTCTGTAGTTGTTTTATTGCTCTAGCTAAAACTTCAAGTGCTGTATTGAATAAATATGAAGAGAATGGGCAGCCTTGACTTGTCCCTGACTTTAGTAGAATTGCTTTACATTTCTCTCCATTTAATTTGATGTTGGCTAATGGCTTGCTGTATACTGCCTTTACTATGTTTAGTTATATACTCGTATCTCTGATTTCTCCAATACTTTTAACATGAAGGGCTGTTTGATTTTTAACAAAGGCTTTTACAGCATCTAATGACATGATCATGTGTGTGTGCATGTGTGTATTTTAAGTTTGTTTATATGGTGGATTACATTGATGGATTTTCCTATGTTGAACTATCCTTGCATCCCCTCCTTCATCTCCTCCCTGTCCTTCAAATTTCATGATTTCTTTGTTTTTAACTGCTGAGTAGTAGTCCATTGTGTAAAAGTACAACCTTAGGGAAACACCATAAAGGAGCCTATTTCAACTTAATATTATTAGATAACATGAACATTGGCATATTAATACAAAATGCCATAGAAAAATGTCTCTTGCCATCACAAGATTATATATGAGTAGAGATAGACACAGAGAGAGACAGAGAAACAGAAAGAAATTATGTGTAGCTTAGTACTTAACCCTATAATTTTTCAACTCTGTGACTATGGAATAGCTGTCAAGTATAAACTGAAACTTGAATCAATGACATAAAAATTGACACTTGCAATTACATGTCAAAATAAAATGTTGGAATTGATTCAATACAGTCAAGATATCAATTATTCTTAAAACCCTCCTAAACTATGTTATGTTTTAACATATTTCTTTTGAACTTTCAAAGCAATTATCTATAGCTCTTAAACTAAATTGTTTTTGATCATTCTATATAACTCAATAGATACTTTATCTTGTTAGTCCTATAAAATATTAAATACTTGAACTTTATATGATTTATTTTTTCAATGATAGTATTTAATTTAATCATATTTGTGAAATGGATAAAGGTGCTATACATCACGGTAAGAGCACCAGGTCTCACCTGGAGATTAATGAGCCTCTCTTAAGACTCTTTGGCTTTGAGCTGAATTTTATCTTTTTGGGCCCCAGTTTACTTGACACATTGCCTTGTTAGACAAGCAAAAACATAAAAAAATAAAAATAAAAAGTTGAATTCATTTCAAAATTATTTCTTTTATATTTTATAATATAAAGTAATTATATCCTTTCCTCCTCTTTCTTCTCTCCAAATCTTCTTTCCTGCTCTTTTTCCAATTCATATCCTGTTTTTCACTTATTGTTAAATACATACACACACACACATATATATAAACTTATATACCTAAGCTCATAAATCCTACCTTGTGCTTCAATTTTTTTGATTTCCTTGAAGATTTACTTTTCTGTTTCTAATGGGTGATATAATAATTTTGGGGCCCATAGTGCTTATGAAACCAGGGTAGTCTTCCTGTTTGAAGTTCAGCTAATTAGCTAGTTTAATTGCATTTACAAAGCTCATTTTTGACATGTAAAATAATGAGTTCACAGTCCATGAGCATGGAATTTTCTTGGTAGTTGAAATTTACTTCATATATCTAACTTAATGCACCGTAATTTGAGGTAAATTTATTAATGATGTATGGTGCTGATATGTAAATATATGTTTTTCATCATACTAATATATTTCCCAAGATTTCCTATATATTCAGGATTAAAAGGGGGCTGAAGAGATGGTTCAGAGGTTAAGAGCACTGACTGCTGTTCCAAAGGACTTGAGTTCAATTCCCAGCACCAATATGGTGGCTCACAACCATCTATCATGAGATCTGTTGTCCTCTTTTGGAGTGCAGGTGTGCATGTAGACAAAACATTGTATACATAATAAGTAAAAAAAAGATTGCAAATTTATATTTCAATTATTCATGTTTTTATTTTTGAATACAACTAACATTTGCACTTAAGATTTGAAGTGAAAATAGAAGTTTATACTATAGTTTTATAGTATAGCCAACTACCTTTCCTTGAGTTCCAAAAGAGTTCTTAATAAAATAGTAAAGTGCAGCAATCTAAATAGAACATTAATGAGATGGACAGAGACTAACAAACTGAAAAGCAGCTATTAGATACACAACATACTATAAAAACTAAGTAATCTTTTCCCTGTTACTTTATTAAGAACAAAATACCATATCTATTTGTTCACACATTTACTAAAAAATGTTTTATTTCTCTCTGACATTATTGTTTTGATGAAATAAAGACTGACAAGTCAAGGATCAGGAACTCAAAGTATGTATAATATAAAAGGACTATATAATAAATAATTATTTTTAATAATTTCAAAATATCTGTGGACTGCCAGGAATGGATTTCTATATTCAATCATTACATTTTTTTATCTAAGGAAAGAAATAACTTCCTTTTGACTAAATGTTGAGTCCATGATAATCCAATCACAGCCCTAACTAAAAGCAGAGCCTGCTTTTCATTCACTTCGCTCCACTGTGGCATCTAATCTCTCGCTATTGATAGTCAGTGCATGCAGTCTTCATTAGAAGAGCTTTAAACATCACAGGAAACATTGGAGACTGCCATGGATTCACAGAAGCACTTTCATATTTATTAAATTCATAATTAGGTTATTACTTTATAAGAAAGTATACACAAAGCACTGGGTCATACCTTTAAAGTTGCAGAAACAATAAAATCATTGAAGGTTGGGACATTATTTTTAAATGAATTATAAGCTGTTTCATTTTATTGCTAACGTTTTTATAATTCTTTCTTCCAAAGACAAATGTGTTCAGCTTGATTTGTTTTTGTCTTTGCATTTAATCACGTTTGCAGTCACTTTTGGAACTCACAATTAATCTTCCCTACATTCATATAACACTTTTAAACTTTTCTCTCTAAATTTATCTTAGTGTCTGATTGCTTATTATATGTTTATAATGTTCTAATCATAATATACACTAGTGCTCTGAGTATCCTGATAGAAGATAATTTACAATTGTATGATTAAATTGCTCAAATACTTTCAAGTATCACATTCATGAAATGTAAAACATGAAAACTGGACACAGATAATAAAGTTCTCAATATCCCACACAAGGTAAAGTACTTTAAGTAAACACAAATTAATACTGTAAACATTTCTGGGCAAACTGGAACTTGACATAGGTAGCTTCAGACAGTTGAAACTGGTTGGGGTTGGGTTAAAAAGAAAATAGGCAACAAGGAGTGTAATTATTATCATTTACAGTAATTCATTCTCCGAAGTAAAATAAAGAAAAAAATACTCTCAGAAAACAATAGACATTAGAGTGAGGAAAATGAGACACAATTATAATATTTTGTCTCCTACATATTAAATATACCACCATCATTTAACTCAGAAATTGTTCTGAATGTGTGAAAATTTAGGCTACTTTAAGCTGCTTTCTGCTTTTTAAAATGTATTTGTTTATTTATTGTTAAACTTTATGTGCACTGGTCTTTTGCCTGCAGGTATGTCTGTGTGAGAGTGGAGATTCAGACAGTTGTGAGCTGCCATGTGGGTGCTGGGAATTGAACCAGAGTCCCCCAGAAGAGCAGTCAGTACTCTTAACTACTGAGACATCTCTCCAGGCCCAGCTTTCTGCTTTACATTTGACTTTATAGTTGCTAAAGTATGTTTGCATATAATGATTGGGGTTCTGTGGCTGAGGAGATCTCCCAGAGGTTGATAATTTGCTCTATAAATTTTAGGACCAGAATTCTGATATCCAGAAACATTTGTCAGTTTTTGAATTATGGTCTGTAATTCCAGCCCCAGAAAACAGAAACAGGCTCCGCAGAGCAAGAGGGCTAACAAGACAAGTCGTTATCAAGTAGCTCTAGACTTGTTTAAGTGTCCTTTCTTCAGGTAATAAGATAAAGAGATGGAAGTTGATCTTTCCATCCTCCATGTGCACATATGCACACATATTCAAATACATGCAAACACACACACACCCAAAATGAAAAAGAACAGAAGATAAGTCAAAGACATACACCAGTAGATACTCGTGAAACTATCAGCAACAATTACCACAATCACCTCATAAAAATACATGCACTAGAAAGTCTAGAAAGTACCACAAAATAATATGCAGACTTGTTATAAATACAAAACTGTTACAACCAAGAACTTAGCATCTTCTTATATATTTAAACATATACTTACTATAGAAGACAGCAATTCCTACCATAGACCTTCCACTTAGGGAAAATAAAGATTTTCTTTGTAATAAATTCCTCACATAGATTTCTAAAGTTTATTTAAATTCTAAAACTAATATAAATAAATAATAAATACCCTTCAAGAGACAAAGGTGCTTCCTTTATTCCTATACAATAGAATGCTACCAATCAATTAGAAAGAACAAATTACTAATACAGGTATTAATGTGTGTGAGTTGCCAAGGCATTGTAAATAAAAGAAGTCAGGATCAAAGAGTTGCATGGTGCAAAGTCCCATTTATATAAACAATTACAAAAGTAAATATATGCAGACTCTGTAAGTTGCCATAATGATTACAGACAGAGCATTAGAACACATTGTTGTTGATGGAACTTCTTGACTCATTGCTAAGTGTGGTAGGTGCAAACACTTCTATATTTGCCAAAGCTAACAGACACATTATGAAACAAAACAGTGACCATTACTACATATAAATTAAAATTACAGTGGAACAATGGAGATTTAAAGTGCAAGAATCTATCTTAGTCAGACTTGACAACAGTAACAAATACTTGTAATAAGCAGAATAAAGGATAAAAGTTTAATTTTGGCTCACTGTTTAGAGATATCAGTATATGTCTGCTACTTTTTCCAACTAGGATTTCTATTTCTCATTTCTATCACTGTGTGTTTTCAATTTTTGAATTCCCTCAGTGTCTTAAATTATTTATTAGGTCAGAATTATTGTCATGTGATCATCTCTAGAAAAATACATATGTACCTTTTGTCCCTACAAACATGCAAATACAAACAGAAGTACTTACTAACCTCCTAGGCAAATCATCAACAGGATTAGCCATCATGTGAGTACATTATTATTATACATTTAATATAAAATTAGAAAATAGAAAGTATTTATGATCACTAGAATAATAAATCGATGGATGTCATTTATATTTACTTTAGCAAGAGAAGCTACAATATACCTGTGTTTAAATATTTAGAAAAACAGAAGATATTTTAAAGATGAAATGAATTCCTCTGAGAATGATTTAATTTTTAAATCATATTAAAATGTTTTGTAAGAACAAACTGAGCTATTTAGTTTTATAAGTGTATTTCCAACAATTATACTGCATTAACAGAAGGGAACACAAGGCACAATGCCTTATTTAATGATATGAGTTTAGTAATATTTCTACAGTCTTTCTTGTTTCTTCAAAAATATAAAGATAAGAAAAATGTTTGTCTTTGATTAGCATTGGTAATATAGATTCATGAGATCCCAAATAAAAATTACTTCCTAAAATTGTGGTTGAAGCAACAGATAACCTAAGAATCAGTCCTAAAGGGCATACATATGATTTATCTTATTTATTATTGAAAATAAATTATTTTAGACATTATATTCTGTTCATAGTTGACCCTACCTCAACTCCTTACAAATCCTTTCCACCTCTTCACCCACACAACTTCATGCCTCCTTTCTTTAGTTCTTTAGAAAACAAATAGACAAATAAGAAAAATGAAAAATAGACAGAAAACAAGAAAAAGTCACAACACACACACACATACCACCATTAATGCACAAAATCAGAAACCAAAATATAGAAGGAAAGGTGCAGTAAACAAAAATGCCCAAACAAAATGAGACAAAAGTAAATATGCATTCCAATTTCTGTGGCAGTATGCTAAATAGTCTTTATTATTACACAGGGGAATTGTGAGAATTCAGCTTAACAATAAGGAAAGCACTTCAAGATGTGTGCCAATGGTGCATGGCATAAACTTCTAAACACAGAAATGACAATACAGATGTTATCTCCCAGGGCATAGATCTCAGGACAAACAGAAGAGGAACTATTCATAGCATAGAATAAATTGTTGTCTATGATGTTCAGTTCATTTAGAAAAAATAAGACTAATCATTATTCTGACTTTGATAAATAATCTCCTTTCAATTTTAAAATGCAATATATATTTGCTATACCAAGGAAGGTTTTCATCACAAGGCATTATTAAACATTGCAATTTCCATTTTGACAAAAGCTGAACAACTTTCTTCAACTTCATTGTACTTATTTTTAAACTTTGTGGAAACCTAAGCTTTGCAAGAAATGAATGAATGAATAATGAAGAATGAAAAAATGGGCAATGATTCCGAAAAAGACACAGTGATGACACAGAGAGTCAAGAATGAATAGACCTGTTGAGCTGAACAAAATCATTAATCTCTTCATAAAAATCTCAACTTAGATTTTAGGCTTCTTTGCAATTTATTTCATTTTTCTCTACATATTATATTTAAATACATGTTCAAACATCAATTGATTTCATGACAAATGCAAAAGTGGGACCTTATAGGTGGCATTATACAGTGCACCATACTTTTAGGACTGTAGAGTCCACTTTGCCCTATTTTTCATAAAACCATCTGACTTATGTATCAGTACTCTGAGCCTGTGTACATTTTAAACAACACCATAAAATAAAATAGGAGAGAAAGAAAGCTTATTGGGGGTGAGAGAAGAATTACACTTCAATAAAGAAATAGATTTCACTTTAAGTACCCAGGAGATTATTTTACAAAGAGTAACAATAATATTTTTTAAATTACCACTTGGTATTGGCCTTTATGTCTAGAATATTGTTTTCTCAATATAACCCCCATTGAGGCAAAGCAATATTAACAAATGATAAAGTTTGCTGTAATTCTTAGTATTTTAATAAACATGGTCATAACATGCTAAGTAAATGAAACTCCTTAATCTTTCCAGTTACTTTCCTCTGACACTGCACTACTGCAGTTGGAAAGTGATCATTCTATATACAAAGTCACTAATCATCCAAGATTGATTAAAAAAAAACTTTTGCACATTCTTTGTGACCTCAAATTTGAAGTCTTGAATAAGAGACTAAAGCTTAATTATTTTGATGTTTAAGTTCACTGCTATCCATCTGCCACTTCACCCATTCAAATTATAAATTGCTTAGGTAAAAAGGGTGCATGCTCTCCCCTTTCCATTTTACAAGAATTTATATTCTCATCTTCCAGGTGAAAATAATACCCTGACTAAATTCTAACCCTGTAGGGTTTTGTTGTTGTTTTTGTTTTTGCTGACAGGAATAGAAAAATGAGGTGATTACCTAGAATACTAAGAGAGAACCAAGTGGTGAATAAATCAATAAAGCTTCTGAAAATTTTGTTAACCTTCTTTTTCATACCTAGAACTCAACAGTTTTTGATAATGTAGTTTATTTTGATATAAGGTAAAAATTGCCTTTAGAATATTAAGATATGATTTTTACTATTTAGACAAAATTGTTTTTATATATATATCATATAAGAACAAAAAATTACTGAAATATTAACATTGCTCCCAACATGCACCATTTTCCACCAAGTATAGTATTACACAGAAAATTTAACATCAGTTTCATGTATGAACATCCAGAAATGGTGCAGTGATACACAAATATTATTTAAGTGAACTTTAGTGGCAAAGTTTCTCTTTATTATTTTCTTGAAAATCAGTTTGTCTTATATAATAAATCACTACATATAGAATTAATATACTTTCAGGAAATATTTAATAAAGATATGTGCAGAAGTGGCTAAGCCTGGTGTTCATAGTCTGCCACTACTCTTCCTACTATGAATGCCCATTTTGAGTCACCGAAGAATTTCCCAGGATGCAATACCCAATAGAAAGCAATTTTATGCCAAGTGGTTGCAGTTTAAATCTCAACTCCATCAGTGTTTTGCTATGTAAATTTTGGACAGGTATTGAATTTGCATATGCCTCAATCTATAGATATGTTAAAGCTGTGTAATAATATCTCTGAAGTGTAATAAAGTATAAAATATACTTAGCACTACTCCTAGCACATTATAAAGCTATTATAAATAAAATGGTGTGAACTTTTATTTTATTTTATTTTTCTTAATTACTGTTTATTCACTTTGTATCCCACCTGTAGCTCCCTCCTTCCTCCCCTCCTAAGCCCATCCTCCTCCCTCTACTCTACCATACCCCTCCCCAAGTCCACTGATAGCTGAGGTCTTCCTCCCCTTTCTTCTGATCCCAGTCTATCAGGTCTTATCAGGAGTGGCTGAATTGTCTTCCTCTGTGGCCTGGTAAGGTTGCACTCCCCTGAGGGGGAGGTGATCAAAGAGCAGGCCAATCAGTTCATGTCAGAGACAGTCCCTGTTTCCATTATTATGGAACCCACTTGGACACTGAACTGCCATGGCAAGGAGGATGGACATCAGAAGATGGAGAAAACAGCATTGTCCTTCAGGGAGAAAGAAAATCATTACCACCTGTAGAAATATAAATACCACTCCAATATTTCCTATGACTGTGGCCCTAACAAAAGATTATATAATACACTGGATTAATTTTGGCTTCAAAATTTGACTTACTGAGCATGCACAGGGTCCTAGATTCAATCCCAGTAATAAAAAATAAAGAAAAAATAAGAGTTATTATATTACACTGTTCCCTTCTCTCTCTGTCCACAGGCATTTTTTGTTAATACTAATTATTATGATGAGCAAATGAATCTGGTCCTGACTTCTGGGCATTCCTATTGTAGAACAAGTTCTCTATTCAGAAACCATAATTTGTTCATGAATTTTAAGGTTTGGATTTCAACTCTAAAATCCAGATGTATACTGCTAAATTTTATGCTAATATTGATTTATAAAGGTACATATTTTTATTATTATGTAAATTCATATATACATAACTTGGATACAGAACAATACCCCCTCTCTACCTGTTCACTGGAGAACTGGCTGTGTTCTAAAAGGTGATATTCTAAAACTATCATTCAAACACATCTTTCATTACTTTGAAATCCATATTTGACTATAATTCACTGTTTTGATGGGTAAAATGTTCAATGTATGTAAAAGTACCTTTTATTCATCTGATGTAAGTGTCATCTCAGAGGCTTACTGCTGAAGTAGCTCACCCTTTCTAGCTCTTTCTGAATTCTGCCTGGCTGGTTCAACTCAGTTGTTCTGGATCACTTGCCTCTCTAAGCTGACTGGTTCAAACTGGCTTCTCTCACTTCTCACTAGAGTGTTCTCCACTCACTGCCAATTGACTGATGAACTGAACTCAGCTACACTGAACTGATTCAACTGCCTGAACTATAAGTGCTGAATTCAATTTGACTGTCTTCTCTACTGAACTCTTCACTCTAGTGCAGTGTGCCCTCTACTCTCTTTCTCTACTCTGTTATCTTGAGTAGCTTCTCTTACCTTTCTCTTTTTGTGACAGTTGTACATATCCTCTCTCTAATACATTTTGTCAAATCTTTCTCAGATTGGTCATTTTTTTCTGCCCCTCAAATAAAGGTCACTTTCGAACACGGGTGCTTCCTTCTATAAATTAACTTTACCTTCATTGTTTGGGATTAAACCTTTTTACCAAGAGTGTATATGCATTCCAGACAGAAAGATTAAAGTTGATTGCTAAGGGCATGTCTACATTCCAGCTAGATAACATAGACCTACAAGATCTTTGGTTGTGATCTTTTGCCAAATCAGTCATGTTGCTGGATTAGAATTTCTCTACAAATGTAAAATTTATATGAGAGTTTTAACTATATCAAAATATACTTTCTCTATCTATCCCACTCCATTTTCCCTCCCTCCATCTCTCCCCTCTCTGTCTCTCTCTCACTCTGCATGTGTGTGTGACACACATACACACTCATACACACAGAGAGAGGAAGAGAGACAGGGGAGAGTAGAAAGTTATCATTTGAACCATTTGTCAAGAGGATGGAGGTTTGTGTAGAAGGAAACAAGAGGGGGTAATGTGGATTAATGTGTTCAAAGTACATAATGTGCTTGAGTAAAAACATATGAAACTCATTACTTTCTAGAATGAGTATGTATTCCACTTTAGCTTAATACACTCTAATTAACCTCAGTAGACTAAGCAGACAAAGAATTCTTCAAAATAAAGGGGAGGATTTGTTGAAAACATGGATTCCTAAGGAGAAAAAAAATGAAAGAGGAGAAATTGGAGGTAAAAAAAACTAATTAAATAAATTCATGAAATTATCAAACAAAAACGTAAAAATCCATATAAATGGTATTAAAATGTTCCAGTATTTTTGGTTGAATGTGAAATGTAAAACATAAAAATGGGTATACTCTTTCAAAGATAATATTCACAATGTGGCCAGTGAATAGGTATGGGGTAAGGGCAAGTTTGCAGAACTTTGAGGATATATCTAAAGTGGAGATTGATATCACATAAAGTAGTGTAAACCCAAGGAGACTAGCAATCTTCTCATTAGGATATTACTTTTACTCAATATAGTGATGGATTGGACAAATGAAAAATGCATGAAAAGTCATTGTTAAATGTGTATATGGGTGTCCAGGAGTCAGGAAGAATCTGGAGAGAATTGGGAGAAGGGCAACCATAAACAGAATATATTAAATTAAAAAATCTATTTTCAGTTTTTAAAAAGTTGTCTTTACTGTAAGCAGAAAGAAAAACATATTTCTTAGTAAAGAACATGGATCAAATGTATAAATGTATAAATACAAGCTTATTAAAACTTCACTCCAATGTATTCTTTAAAGTTGCGGATCAAACTGAGCAATAAAAGTGAGAAGTTCTCAAATGCATTTTTAAGCTTATATTGATTTAACGATAACCTTTTTATGTTGACAGTGTAAATACTACTGTCATTTTCTTCTTTTTGTTTGGATTTTGTGTGAGACAAAAAAAGTGGGTCTTTGTTTAGTGTGTATACACCAGCATTCTTTCTACTGCTTGAGAAAGGTGAGTTACTTTATAGCCTGATATTCTATTTCTTTTTCCTAGAGGACACTGCATCAGCTTGGTTTTTATTCATGTCTGCGAAAATGCATCTTGAAAAAGAACAGCGAATATATAAGGAAAAGTATAAGCAATGTAAACTGGATATAGCAACAGATCCTAATAAGTAATTTTAAATTATTATTATTTACAATTTATTCACTCTATATCCTAGCTGTTGGCCCCTTCCTCATCCCCTTCTAATCCACCCTCCATCTTTCTTCCTCTCCCTATCCCCCTCCTAAGGTCCACTAATAGGGGAAGTACTCCTCCCCTACTGTTTGTCCCTCCTTTATCAGGTCCCATCAGGACTGTCTGGATCATCTTACTTTGTGGGCTGGCTAGGTTGCCCAACCAGAGAGAGGTGATCAAGGAGCAGGCAACCGAGTTCATGTAAGAGACTATTTCTTCTACCTTTACTAGGGAACCTACATAGAGAATGAGTTGTTTATGGGCTAAATCTGAGCAGGGTCTCTTGGTCCTCTCTATGCATGGTCTTTGGTTGATGTGTCAGTCTTTGCAGTAACTCCTGGGCCCAGCTTTTTGTGGCTTTGTTGGTCTCCTTGTGGGGCCCTTGTCCCCTCTGGGTCTTTCTATGTCCCCCTTCTTCCAAAAGACCCCCTATGCTCTTTCCAAAGTCTGGCTGTGAGTCTCTGCATCTGCTTTGATCCCCTTCTGAATGGAGTCTTTTAGAGGACATCTGTGGTAGACTCCAGTTCTGTTCCTTCTCTTCTACTGCTTCCTGTGTCTATCCTGCTTATCCTTCTGAATGAGATTTAAGTATCTTCCCTAAGGCCTTGTTGTTTAGCTTCTTTATATGCATAGATTTTAATATGTTTATCCTATGATATCCACATATAAATGAGTAAATACCGTGCTTTTCTTTCTGCTTCTCGGTTACCTCACTCAGGATGATCATTTCTAGTTGTATCCATTTGCCTGCAAATTTTATGACCTTGAAAGAACAATTGTCAACTTCGTATGGAAAAAAAAAAAAAGAGTAGCTAAAGCCATTCTGTAGAATAAAATAACTTCTAGAGTTATCTCCATCCCTGATCTCAAGTAGTACTACACAGCAACAGTAATAAAAACAGCATGGTACTGGCATAAAACAGACTGAAGGATCAATGGAATAGAACTGAAGACCTAGAAATAGACCCACACACCTATAGACATGTGATTTTTGACAAAGTAGCCAGGTATTCTGTTGGTTGGTGATGGTTACCACATTGGAGCAGTGTAGTAAGATAGAAGCAGCACCAGCTTCCCTGTGAAGTGAAGCTCATACCAAAGCTCTACATTCTGTGGTCTTAGAGGGACTGTATGACAGGATACATCCTCATAAAAATGTTACAAAACAGAATTCATCTCACTCAAGTCATGACATGGAGGTTGGCAGAGGCTAAAGAGGGTCATAGATGTATGCATAGCTAATAACAGGACAGCAAAAGCTTAGATACTTCTCCAGGGATACTCTCCAAAATGCTTCAGCTCAATATCACATGGGCTTATCAGTACTGATTTCACATTTTGAAATAAGGTAAGGTTTATGTTTCATTTACTGTATGAATTGTTTAATTTTAAGTTATAAAATCCTATAGCACTGTCACTTAAATTTCACAAGGACCATCACTTTACCGTTAATAAGACAATGTCTCAGGAAAGCACTAATTACTTGTTTGTGCATATCCACTCCTTGATGGTACTAATAAGAGTATATTTGTTTTTTTTTTTAAGTTTGGGAATGTTTTATACTCTGCTTTTGTATCTCCATCTATTTTCCTATGTCTTGCCTTGTTATTCATTTCTCCTGATGTTTTATTTCAAATTACCTATATATGCAGTTGTAAATTATTGTGTCTAACATACCTAATTAAAAACCATTCTTAAAATACCTGATCATTAAGTTCTTTGTCATGTGCGGCATGATCATGAAAGCTTTCCATACATGGGTAAGTATTTAGATAAATTCATTGATATTAAGTAAAACTTAAAAAGTGAATAACAGACAAGAGTCACAATGGATAAATGGTAGGTCCATATTGCTATGTGACCTTTAACATAAAAGGGTCTTTCAAGCAGCAAATGCAGAAAAAATTCAAGACAAATAATCTTTACCTAAAATTTTATAAACAATAATTATGGATGCAGTGAGTTAGGAATCTTACCTGTGGATCCAAAAGGAGGACACTATTAAATGAATGAACCAAGGTTAAAGTCAAGTGAAGACAGATGGGAGCACACTTAGGAAATGAGTTAATCAAGATTTATTCACAATGTTCATCCATTCATTAACGAAAAACAGGTTAAAGTATTGTAGTAAAGGAAGGAGTTTATATTTCATTTCTAGATGTATTTATTTTTTGAGGGTATTACTGTTTGGTTAACATATATATATATACACAGATATACATATCATATACATTATATTATAATGCATGTATACATTACACGTATAATATATTATCATATACTTAAACTATACATATACATACGCGCACACATATACATACATGCACATGTGTGTGTATGTACATGCTGTGTGTGCCTGGTGGCAACAGAGGTCAGAAAACTGGAATTACAGCTGTTTGTAAGCAGCCATGTGGATGCTTAAAACTGAACTGGACTCTTTTGCAAGCAAAAGAGGTCCTTTTAACCTCTGAGATAACTCTCCAATGCCAGATATTCTGTTTAACATTGATGATACTGGTTTTTAATGTAAAGGGAATATCTTATTTATTGTATGGATACATTGCCTGCCAAGAAGAAGAAAAAAAAACTTATGGCCTTTAGGAAAGCATAGAAGGGGGCACATCAATCAGGTAGAAAGAGGGTTCTGGGATAGAGCCAGGTGTGGAAGATTTACAGGAAAAAATATGAGGAAGACAGGTGCATGTTAATTGAGCAGAGGTAACCAGCCGTGTGGCAGAACGTGTATTAGAATAAATGGGTTATTTTAATTTATGAATTAGTCAGAGAAGAGCCTATCAATATGGCCTTGGTATTTGTCACTATATTTTGAGTTTTGTGAGTCTTTTTGGGAGCTTGGGTCTAGAATGAAAAATATAAATCCTACTACACATGGTAGGCATGTAATTCCACACTTACCTAAAAATCCAAACTTAAAACACAAGATTTAGATGTAAGAGTTTCTGACACAGGAGCTGGAGCAGACAGCCAGTCCAGGCTCCTTTAAGAACCCCCACGGTTTGGGAAGAGGATGGCCCTTATCAGTGGATTGGGGGAGGGGCATGGGAGAAGAAGATAGAGGGAGGGCAGGATTGGGAGGGGATGAGGGAAGGGACTGAAGCTGGGATAAGAAGTGAATAAATTGTAATAAATTAAAAAATAATTTAATTTAAAAAGAGGGAGCAAACCTAAAAAGAAAACAAGGCAATGGGCCAGAGCTTGAGGGCACAGTACTGCAAGTTCTCCCAAGCACAGCATAGTTAAAAGTGCTGGGAAGGAAAAAAAAAAAAAAAGCCCACTTTGGGGCCACACAAGTAATGGCCTAAAACATGTTATAAAGGGCTGGCCAAGGCCAACAGAAGGCAGAGCCAGGAGCCCTGAGCTAGTTGAATGGCTGGGGATGGGTTATTGACAAGCATGAAATATAAACTGAGGAGCCCCAAGAATCTAAACTATATCGTTTTAAGTTTGGGAAAAAATAATAAAAGAGAAGAGGAACTGGGTATAAAAATTATAGGGTGAAACATTTGATTTGAAAATAGCAAAGTTCATGTCGAAAATAGTCCCTGTTCCTCTTACTAGTGTACCCACTTGGGTATTTGCTACATACAAGCAGGGGTTCTAGGTTATAACCATACATGGTCCTTGGTTGGAGAGACAATCTCTTAAATGACCCCTGTGCCCTGATATATTTGGTCCTTGCAGAGCTCCTGTCTCTCCAGGTCGTACTAACTCCCCCTTCTTTCATATGATTCCCTGCACTCTGCCAAAGGGTTGGTTATGTTTCTTAATCTTTGCTTTGATAGCCTGCTAGGTAGAGTCTTTCTGAGGCCCTCTGTGGTAGGCTCTTGTCCTGTTACTTGTTTTCTCCTATATCCAATGTCCATCCGATTTGACTTTCTAAGTGACGATTAATCCTCTTACCCCAGGTCCTCTTTCTTGTTTATCTTCTTTAGGTGTATAGATTTCAGTATGTTTATCCTATCTTATAGGTTTATATAAGTGAGTATATACCATGTGTGTCTTTCTGCTTTTGGGATACCTCACTCAAGATCATCATTTCCAGGTCCCACCATTTGCCTACAAATTTCATGATTTCCTCCTTTTTAATTGCTGAGTAGTATTCCATTGTGTAAAAGTACCACAATTTCTGTATCCATTCCTCAATTGAGGGGCATCTGGGAACTCAATGGCTGGATCTTTGACCTCCCTGCCCCCCAAGGGAGGAGCAGCCTTGCTAGGCCACAGAAGAGGACATTTCAGCCATTCCTGAAGAGACCTGATAAGCTAGAGTTAGATGGAAGGGGAGGAGTTCCTCCCCTATCAGTGGACTTGGAAAGGGGCAGGGAGGAGATGAGGGAGGAAAGGGTAAGATAGGGAGGGAATGCCGGAGGGGGCTACGGCTGGGATACAAAGTACATAACCTGTTATTAATATAAAATAAAAATGTTAAAATTAAAAAAAAAAGAAAATACCAAAGTAAAGTCCTTAGGAAGAGAGTTGAAAAAGTTCTGTGTTAAAAATGAAGAAAAACACAAAGACACAATGTCTCTTGATTCGGTATAATTTTGTTTTGCCTGTCTGCATATAAACGGTCATTTTTTCAATGACAACTACAGTTTTGTATATCCTCTTTAGGAGAGATCTAAATAAGAGAGAATTGGAGAAAACAGAGACTAAAAACTTAGATTCTAGATTAGGGGCCCTAGAACAAATGTTGAAAGAAACTAAATCAAAAGAAGGGAACCTTCAGAGGAATCCAATCTGAAACTTAAAATAACATCAAAAGAAGTAGTTCCAGATAAGAAAAATCCACAAATGCTAGAGGAATTATTATGGCAGCCTGTAAAGCTGCAATTTAGTGAATTAGGAATCCAGATTGGCACTTGAGGAGGCAGAGACAGCTTGATGTCTCTATGAATTCATGGCTAACCTGATCTTTAAAGCAAGTCCAGTACAGCCAAAGCTACACAGAAAATCCCTGTCTCAAAAAACAAAAGAAATAAACAAACAAAAAAACAGATTGCAATTATTGATGTTACCCTCCAGCAATATCATATCATAGACAATGTGTATCATTTTGTAGATTTGGGAGAGTTAAGATATGTACCCATGTTGAGGCATTGTACTATTCATGTATATCCAGAATTCCAAAGGGTTTCTTTCTGCCTTAAATTCTGGAAAGGATGATTCTAAGACTGCACACATAGAGGCCCTCTGTAGTAGGCTGCTGTACTGTTCCCTGTCTTTTCTCACTTCCGATGTTTACCACAGAGGGACTCTGAAAGACTCTACCCAGTAGGATATGGAAACAGATGCTGAGATTCGTAGTTAAACTTTTGGTAGAGTACAGGTAATTTATGGAAGAAACAAGAGATTGCCAGACCTGGAAGGCACAGGAGCTCTACAAGGAGACCAACAGAGGCAAAAATCTGGGCCCAGGGGTTCCTGCAGAGACTGATGAATCAACCAAGGACCATGCGTGTAGATGACCTAAACCCCATGCTCAGATGTAGCCCTTGGGCAGCTCAGTCTCCCTGGTGGTTCCCTAGTAAGGGGATTAGGGGCAGTGTTTGGCATGAACTTAGTTGCCTCCTCTTTGATCACTTTTACCTGGTGAGGTGGCCTTACTAGACCACAGAGAAAGAGGATGCAGACAGTCCTGATGAGACCTGGTAAGCTAGGGACAGATAGTAAGAGAGGAGAACTTCCCTTATCAATGTGCTAGGAGAGAGGCATGGGGGGAGGGAAGAAAGAGGGGGCACCAGGAAGAGATGAGGGAGGGAGCTACAGCAGGTAGACAAAACGAATAAATTGTAATTAATAATTATTATTATTTTTAAAATATTGCACATTTAATAGAGGTGGTAACTGTCTTGGAGATGCCTTTGCAGATTGTGACTCATGATTCTTTGGCATGTGTATCCATTTGAATACAACAGGTTTTTTGTGTTTTGGGTTTTTTTGGTTTACATATGGCAAAGAAAATGTTACACATATAACTTACAATCCTACAGGTTAAGCAATTATCCAGAGATCTAAGAAAAATTTAAAAGAGGTGTTTATAGAAGAAGGATAAGGAATATCCCAGGGATAGATTAAATGGCGGTTTGTTAACTTTGAATTTTTCAGAAGTCAATGGGTCAGGTAGCACAGCTGTTAAAAAGCACTAAAATTTAGAAAAGACTGATGAATTGGATCAATGTATGTGTATGTGTGTGTGTGTGTGTGTGATAACCTCAGAATGGAAAAAGGAAGGTATGTTTGTTTGGGGGAAGAGATTTTCATTTATTTTAGCAGGAAAAAAAAGTTATACTTTTCATCCAAACCTTTAGAAATCAGATTTGACAGAGATCATGGCTTAGAGACAGTAAGAAGAAAATAGAAAAGAACACAGGTAATGTATATGCTGATCCCTCTGTATGGGAAAGCTCTGCAGCTGGCTGAGACACAAATGTCTATGCTAAGCAAATAAATTTTGTGGGCCACAGAGTCCCCAAGACTTATTAGTAGATGCCATCGTTTCATATAGCATGAATTGAGATTTAGATTAAATTTTGGTTATATAGTCAAAACTTAGATTTTGAAAGACAGTTGTCTATAAAACCATTCAAACAAAGATCAGAGAATAATCTTTCACTGATATATGCAACTTGCACATTCCATACATAAGTTATAAAACTGTATATTACTTATGAAAGTTTATGTTTACAGAACAAAATTACCAGGTACCAGTAGAATGGGAACACTCTTGACACACTCATCCTCCAGGATGCTGAGATGCTGAAATATATTTATTCCAGCATCCCAGTTGATCCTGCCTCCGACTGCTTTAAGTTGCTGTTTCATCAAAATTGCTTCCAGGACAACTTCAGAGCAGCTAGCTCAAATTTACCAACATCATAGACTCAAGTCAAGTCAAGACTTCATTTGAGCGGGCATTTTCACAGCATTTAGAGATAGGGTAACAAATGTTATAGCTAGCTTTCTTAGTAATTTTACCAATTTTCTTGACCCCCCCCCCGAATGCTGTACCCTATATCAGCAGGAAGCAATTTTAAGAGAGTGATGGGTAGGTTGTGATCATTCTATGGATAATAGATGCTTACCATTAAAAAGGGGTTGGTTTCAAGCCATTAAGTGGTCTTGATCAGAGAGGAAACTAGATATAGGAGTTAAGACTCAGAGATTTCTCTCTTTCACTTTCTTTTCTCTATCCTTCCTTCTTTCTTGGGTAAGGGGAAAGAGGTTGAGATGAAAAAAAAGGAGGGAAGAGATAATAATATAGAAATAATAGGGAAAAGTGTAAATTATTGAATCTACTCTTAAACCAAAATGCATTTTATAAGCCAATAATTCTACGTTGGTATAGATTTTTGCATGTTGATACAAATTTGAAGTAATATTTTGCTTATATTGATTTAGATTCTTGTGCATTGATACAAATGTAAAGTTATTTTTGATGTATGTAATGCATATATATTTAAACTATTCTATAAAGTATTGAACCTTTTCAACCCATTTATAAATTAAAAGTTTAGTTCCAGTCTTTTAAAGCTGATATTACAAACTGCTTAAAATAATTAAGTATTCCAAGTTAATAGTTAGTCAATCAAATTCATGGTCATGTCTTTCTAGATTATGAAAAAATATGCATCCTATGTTAGGCAAATGGTAAATAGCTAGAAACATATAAGATTTGCCTATTCAGGTATATAATAATATACAGTTAGATAAATAGATGATTGATTGATAGATAGATAGACAGATAGATAGACATTTAGATAGTAAATGGTCTTCAAAAACCTCAGATAGCTACAAAATATGGCATCTTAAGATGTTTTTATTAATTTAAGGCTTTTCCACAATGAAATATGTTATCTCCTGGTAGCATCCAGATATTTGGAAGATGTTGAGCATTGAAGAATCTCCTTAAGGAAGTTTGCTTCAATTGTGTCAAGATAGCCACTGGGCACCAACTACCCTTGGTCCCTCTGCAGACAGGAAGCTGTCTAAAAAGGACAAACTAACCTGTGATTCTCTGACTTTTGATGGGATAATTATCTCTATTACTATTTATTCTTATTATTAAATATGCATGTAGATCATTGTCATTTATATTAATTTTGTACTCCTTTGTTGCTTTGAGTAAAATTTCTCTCAGCAACTCTATTAGTATTATTTGCTATTCCATTGAATGTATTTATGTTTTAACTTCAATCACTGAACACGATGAATATATGCAATTCAGATATACATGCTTATATTTAGTTTCATATATATATATATATATATATATATATATATATATATATATTGTGTTTCCAATTACTTCTTTTCTTGTATATGGTAGTGTGTATGTTGGTGAACCAATTTGTTTCATGCAAACCTTGAGCTTTATACAGGACTTCAAAGTAGCTAAATAGGCTGGAGGGATTTCTCCAAGCAACCTCAGTTGCTTACTGATTCTAAGCCCTTGTGAAAGAGCTTTGTGAAAGTTTTAAGTTAAACAAACACCCCAACTGTGAAATTTATTTACTTCCTGAGTCTCACAAGGCTTAAATCATTCTTCCTACTCACAGGATGGAATGCTTTAATTCAGAGGAATCTACTTCACAACATATTTTAATATTTGTGAAAATAACTTTGAAGAAAATATAATGAGAAGAGGGTTACTTCATTCTGAGTGTACAATCACTCAAGAGGTCATGACAATTGTACACACATGTGCAACAGAGATAGATCCAATTTCATAAAAAAATACTGCCAGACATAAAGACAGATTAAGCCCATAAGAGTAATAATAGTGACACTATGCTCTATCTCAACATTAGATTGATCAACCAGAAAAAAATTAGAGCAGAGAAACATCAAACCCACCATACATTAGACTAAAGGACAGAGTAATTATTTCAAAAGATATATAAAACGCATCTGACAAAATCCAAACGTCTCCATGATAAAATCCCTACAGAGACTAGGGAATGAAGGATCATATCTCGATATAATAAAAGACACACATGGTAAAGCTATAGGTAATTTCATGGTACATGGAAAAAATTTGAAACATTTCCACTAAAACAAACAACAAAACACAGGTGTCTGGTCTATCCATTCCTACTTATTGTTTGATGGCTTATCTATAGCAATAAGAAAAAGAAGGAAATAAAAAGGAATACGAATAGCTGAAGAAGTCAATGGATTATTATTTGTAGATGATATGATTCCATACAGAATAAACCATAAAGATTCTACCAGAATATTCCCATAGATAATAAACACTTCTAGGAAGTGGCAGGATATAAGATACAACTATAAAAATTATTAAATTTCCTACATACTATGACAAATATGTTAAGACAGAAATTGAACAAATAACCTCATTCATGAAAGCCAAAAATAATCATAAAACTCCACTTCGCTGTAGATTTGAGCAAGAAAATGAAAGACTTCTACAATGAAAACATGGAATTACAGAAATGAAGAAATTAGAAATGGAGACCTACTTCCCATATCCACTAATTGGTAAGATTAATATTGTGGAACTGGCTCTCTTACCAAAAATAAATCTACAGATTTAACACAAACCCAAATGAAATTACGCTCCATTCTTCACACAAAGAGTAAAAACAATCCTAATATTTATGGAAGCACAAATTATCCTAGACAGTCAAAGTAATAATGTTACAGTATATTAACATGGTATCTGGACACCTACTAGGTAGATGATAGATAGATAGATAGATAGATAGATAGATAGATAGATAGATAGATAGAAAATACATACATATATAATTTATATATGTAATAACAAATTAGTGCTTTTTCAAGCCTTCATCATAAAATTATCTTTTTGAAGTTACTGGTGATTATTACAAAGTCTCAAAACTAGACAAAATGGAGAGAATGTGTAACTTTGGGATGTGTAGTTCTAAACTGAACATTAAGGAGTTTACTGCTAAAGAGACCACCTGATTTTTAATTATACTAAAGAGGATTAATAATAAAAATACCATGGCACAGGACAAAAATACATACATATATCAATGGAATCCATAATTTTTGCCAAAATTGTAAAGAATATTCAGTGAAAAACATATTTAACAAATCATACTAGAAGAACTGAACATATACAAACAGAAAATAAAATTAAATCGTTACCCCTTACCTTGCACAAAAATTCACATCACATGGATCATAGATCTCATTGTAAGGCCTGATAATCTGAAATTCTTTAAAGATGTAGAAAGTACCAATTTAAATATTGGCACATGTGAGGACTTTCCAAAAAATATCCAAAGCTAACAATTTTTGTATTTGGTCAGACTAATAGTTGACAAATGTCACATTTAATTTAAAAGCTTTAGTATTTCAAAACTAAAATAAATGATCAATCGTGTGAAAAGACATGCCACAGAATTAGTTTTGATAACTATATATCTGATAGAGTATTTATATCTGTAACACAATTAACTCAAAAGAATAAACATAAAGAAAACAATTAGAAGGTTATAGATATGAAAAGAAGATTCTCAAAAAAAAAAGAAGAGGAATAAAGGAAAAAAGAAAAAGGAAAAAAAAGAAATACAGATAATACTTTAGAAATTATCCAACTTCCATAGCTGCCAGGGAAACACAAAGTATTTGAGATTCCATCTCATCCAGTTAAAATGTTTATTATAGAAAAAAAAATGAAAAGATAAAAAAATGCTAGGAAGTACTTGTGGAAAGTGGATTTATACTTGGTGAGAGAGAAAACTATGCAACAACTATGCAAATAAGTGTGAAAATTCTTTAAAAGTAAAAATTGATATTTGTATGAGCAATCTTTACCACTCTGGACATATAGCCCAAACACTCATATGCTACTAGAGAAATAACTGAACAGCTGTATTATATTGCTGCTGTATACATAGCAATATAACATACACAGCTGTATAGGCAGGAAATGGACCCATCAACTAATAAAAGGATAATGAAATTATAATACATATACCTATTGTAACTTTATCCAGCTATAAGGAAAAACGAAATCACAAAATTTGTAGAAAAGTAGATGGAACTGAAAATATGTTGAGTGAGTTTACTCATATGCAGACTGAAAAATTATGCACCTTCTGTCTTACATGTAGATCCTACATTTGAATTATCAGATTAATGTGTTTAAACTGGAGTACCTACAAAAGTAAGGTGTCTTAAAAAAATGTTATGTGAAAATAGAATGTGGTAATGTGGGGGTAGAAAAGTGTAAACAGGGTTGAAGGTGAGGGATAGAGCAATGGAGAGGGTAGGAGGAAGGGAAAACCAAAGCATAAGATGAATAAAAACGTTCTATTGAAACCTATTGTTTCATCGGTGTATTTTTAAAGAGTTTTTTTCTTTTTATTAATTACAGTTTATTCACTTTGTTTCCTACCTATAGCTCCCTCCCTCCTCCCTTATCCACCCCACCTTCCTTCCCTTTGCTCCACCCATGCCCCTCCCCCAGTCCATGGATAGGGGAGGTCTTCCTCCTCTTCCTTCTGATCCTAGTCTATCAGGCCTCATCAGGATTGGCTGCACTGTCTTATTCTGTGGCCTGGTAAGGCTGCTCCCCCTCAGGGGGAGGTGATCAAAGAGCAGGCCAATCATTTCTAAAAACAGGCACACTGCACAGTTGACAATAACCCTCCAAAACAACTAAGATTATTAACCAAATATCACAGCAAAATGTTTAGAAAACATTGTTGCAAACTTAGGGAGTTCCCAAACCACCTCCTTCACCTCCAAACATCACAAGGAATTGTTAATATCCTTGTGTGCTAACCAAACTCATGACTGATAAATCCAAAATTTAATGATTTAAGAGAGAACCTACTGTCTTTTTGCTAAATGGATATCTTTGTTTCTTTTTGTATTGCATGGCTATGATAATTAAGCTTTAGCTGTCAACTTGATATATCTGGATGAGAGAATTTTAATTGAGTGATTGTATCTGAATTGTGGCCATGTCAGTAGGGTATTTCCTTGATTGGTAATTGATGTGTTATGGTCTAGCTCATTTTTGGGACGTGTCACCTCTGAGAAAGTTGCCCTGACATATAAATACAAAAGGTACCGAGCAAAGAGGAAGGACTTTGTGCTATTGTCTCTGCTTCATTTACTGATTACAAGTTCTAGCCTGAACTTCTTCCATGGATTCCCTAGATAATGGACTATAAATTATAAGCTGTAAAAACAAAACAACCAAACCACATTTGACTTTTGGTCAGTGTTTTATCGTAGCAATAGAGAAGCTAACTAATACAATGACTTCCAACTTGCAGACTCAACTGGTCAAATTAAGGAAGAATACCTAGTGATAACCTAGTGCTGGGCCCTCAGGATATTTATATCACCATTTCTAAAGCTTGGAATAATTTGGAAGAAAAGTTAGGAAGAAAATCGGAACCAGTGGTTAGGAATAATTGCCAAAGAAGGTCTTCTCGATATGCAACGGCCATTGCACTTACAAACTCTTGCTGACTGTACATGATCTGTTTGAAACTAAGCACATTACCATTTTATTATTCATGGAGACCGTATCCCTCACTAAAACACTGTGGGCAGACTGGTGCTGATGGAAGACTCTCATTTTTTCCAATGAAATAGCCCATAAAAGTTGTCCATGTTGCAATAAATAACTATTCATGTTCATTTGGACATTTCTAATGAAATCTGGTGAATCACCAACAACAAAAAGCATCAGATTGAAAAGGGGCTTCTAGGGAAGGATTTTAAATAGTGATACAGAAGAATAGCTGAAAGTAATAGACAATAAGAGTAGGCACACTTCAGTATGAAATTAACATACAATGAAACAATCAAACATATCTATTTAGTAATTGATGTTTTATTCAGAGCAGTATCACCAACGGCAAACATTTTAGTGAATGTAAAGCAAGTGACATCATAGGTAAAAACACAGTGTCTGAAAGTTGCTTAAAAATATTACATGATTTGACTTTATTTAAATGGCTGGGTTTGTTTGTATGTGGGTAAGAATTCTCTTTCTGTGCCCCAACACTGATAACTTTTGAGTGTTTCCTATGAAGCATTCATCACACTGAATATATAAATATACAAATCACTTATCTGACAAAGCAAAGAATTAATCGGTTTAACAAAGAGGAATAAAAATGTGTAACATATATGCTGCTAAGAATCAAGTCAGCAGGTTCCACCAAGCACAGCAAAAGATGGATAGGATTTGTTTGTATATATAGTTAGGATATATATTTTACCATTTTAATACTCTGAATTTAATGAAATGAAACATTTTAATCATACTCAAGAAAGTGTCCAGTCCTCGTTATTGAATTTAAGATGGTAAGTTAAAAAAAAAAACACAAAGATGCTGAAATCTCATAAAGATGTGAGCCTTCATTACCTTGTTTATTGAAAATCATGGAAAAGTGACACTTATTTGTATAAATGTGTATTTCCAACTTTACCAGTAAAACCAACTCAAAAGGGTTTGTAAGTAGTATTCTAATCACTACTAAATTAAAAAACAAATATAAAAATAAATTTGTGATCATAAATGTTGTTAAACTTACAGCTGAATATACTTACGAATAACATTTTATTTCTGTTTCTGAATAAAATAATAAAACATCCCATCCATAGGGAAAACCATTACTGCTAAGAACATGGTCGTGAGTGCAGTCAGGGGTTCTGACAGGACCCAGAGAGGAACTGCTGCAGAAGGCCTTTCTTTCTTAGTGAAAATCATGTTTCTTCCTCCTGTCAGCCCCAATCTAGAGTTATCTAATATAACTCAATGAGAGATGAATGTTCTCAGGTGTCTATTGCAATGAGTGAAACATCATTGATTGCTGCTATCTCCCTTATGCCTAACATGGCAAATTTGGGATTAACCTGAATAAGTCTTAGACAAATGAAAGAAAATTCTGTTGAGGTATAACTTACTATGACCTATAAGGGTATATCAGTTAATATACAATTAATTGTCTGTTATAGTGTGGAACTAATTAAAAATCTGTAGAAAAACATAAAAACTCTAAGTACAGAAATATTTTCTGATTGGTTTAAAATTTTACATATAGTGTATAGAAAAATTAGTCATAATGCACCATTGTTAAATGAATGATTAAGTACTTTCAACATAAAGTTGGAATAACCAAATAGTCAAAGATAAATAATTTCAGTTCTAAAATAGCATTGCATAGAGGCTATATAATAGAGAAACAACTTAATTCATTTGGATTCTTAAAGACTTAATTCTAAAACTCAGCAAGGAAAAAACATGACAGACAAATCTCAGATACACATTTAGATGCAGAAAACATATCTAAATTAATAGATCAATTAGTTATATACAAATTAAATTAGTTATATACAAATTAACATTGACTATACATGATAAAATTAGATATGCAAATAGTACAGTTTAAATATGAACAGAAAATAAAATCACAACATAAATAATTAAAGTTCTTATAAATCCAATATATAATTTTAATGTATTCAAAATATGGTTGGTATTTATAAAACACAGCAAAACAAGCTCTTTTCCATAGTATGTTATGAACTCCTGAAAGCACATCAGAACTGCAATGATTTTCATTGATCTTTTAAGTCATAGCTTAAAAATTACAGTGGGTAATGGTGAATGTTTTTAGTCCCACTGCTTAAGGAGCAGTAGCAAATACATACATGCCATGCATAACATATAGGTATTTATTCATGTGTTGACTTGAATAAAGTAAACAGGTCCAGAATGTTACTGAATAAAAACAATGTAATTGACTAATTATTCATTGAAAAGTGCTTTAAAGTTGTAAACATGTAAATGCTGATGTGAAAAAAGTGTAATTCACTTGACTCCAAAGCACAGATTTTTCTAATAGTGTTCTTACGAGTTATCAATACTTTACTGGAACTAGTAATATAATATATAGTGGCTTCTTATTTTAAAAGAATAAATATTCAAATGCAAATTGAATACTTCTTAACTAACCCTCCAAAATAACATAATATGAAGCATGAGCATAATTCAGAAAGATTCTTCCTTATGAGCAGAAGTAAAAAGTGCTTATTTTTCTAGAGCATGGATGAGTTAGTACTCACAGCTCATAGCCAAGATAGACATACACTATGGTAGGCAGAAGTCATGCTCATGGTATGCTTGTCTGGTAGGATGAAAATTAAAATTAGAGTTAGAAACTGGTACTACAAAGAAAGTGAATCTGGAAGCAAGTTGTTTTAAACTGTATCAAGCACTAATAATATATTACTACAATTTATAACTTGATATAATTTGATGACTCGTCATCAGAATGAAAATATATCAATTCACAATTCTGTTTTCTGGCTAGAAACTGTTCCACATACTCAAAGTAATATCCCAATTAAAGTTATCATTTAAAGTTTAATATTTTAATGTATGGGAGCCTGAGTGCTTAAACAAAAATGTACGTTCCTGCTTGTTTTCCTGACTAAGGGATAGCTTGATAATTTCCTACTTGCCCAGGATATTATCTTCAGATTATATAAAGATATGGATTTGACTCCAAAATAAAATAAAAGTAAAATAAAAACAAAATTTATCCATTATTAAAATGCCGTTTAATAGTTTTGTAAGACAAGCCAGGTAACTTTCAACTAATTACAAGTAGATCTGCTGACTTGACAGCACCTTTAAAAATTCAGCTGGGGACACTGTGTGCAGTGAGAATTTGTCTAAAAATATACTGCTCTTAGCTCTACATCTTGTTGTTGGCATTAATTTTTAAAACCCTTTTATTTATCTTTCTTATAACTTTTTCTCCCTACTCCACCCCAATCCGTTCCAACACCCCAGTATCAGGTAGGAGAAAGAAAGGGTTAGTTGGAGAGGGGGCGCAGTTCTCTTAGCTACTTCCTGCTGCTTAGGGTCTTCAGGTTCCTTGGAGCCAGTCCAATCTTCCTTTCAGGAGATCTCCAACTTCTTGTCTCACAATAACAACCAACAACAGCAAGGGGGCAGCAGGAACAGCCTTGCTCCTTCTCCTTTCTCTCCTCTCTGGCATATGTTTTCTCTCTGCAGAGACCTAAGATTTAAACTATCTGCAGCTTGCCAGGAGCTCCTCTCAGAACCCCCTACAAGCAAATAGTCTGGTGCTGTGGACCATCTGAATCAGTTCCACATCCCACACCTGGGACCAAAACAAAAACATGTTTATATCCACATCATGTCTTTTTTTTTTTTTTTTTTTTTTTTTTTTTTTTTTTTTTTGTGGTTCAGATGCAAAGTGGCATAGAAAGGCAGTTCAGTGTCCAAGTGGGTTCCATAGTAATGGGAACAGGGACTGCCTCTGACATGAACTGATTGGCCTGCTCTTTGATCACCTCACTCTGATGGGGGAGCAGCCTTACCAGGCCACAGAGGAAGTCAATGCAGCCACTCCTGATGAGAGCTGATAGACTAGGATCAGAAGGAAGGAGAGGAGGACCTCCCCTACCAGTGGACTTGGGAAGGGGTATGTGTAGAGATGAGGGAAGAAAGGTGAGATTGGGAGGGGAGAAGGGAGGGGGATATGGGGGGATGCAAAGTGAATAAAGTGTAATTAATAAAAAATGAAAAAAGAAATATTTCTTAGATAAAGAAGACATTTCTTAAATATCTTCTTAGGTATTTCTTAAATAAACAAACTAATGTTGTTTTTATGTGGCATTCTTGAAGTTACAGGTTTTAAGATACAATAAGTATCTCAAAGTATTTATTAAATAATTTACAGAAAATATTTTTATTACCAGCTAACTAAACTGTTCAGGTGACATTTTAGAATACTTTCTATAGTTTTTATTACCAACATAGAGCAGTTCTAGGATGCTTTCTGCTGGAGAATATTTTTATATATTTCAAGTGGAAAGGTATATTCACAATGGTCAGTGTCCTGCATGTCATCACCCACCACTACGAGCCTGTATTATATGTGTTCGGGTTCCACCTGGAGGTCATAGGATATTATTATATTCCCATTCTTATTCTTATATCCTTAAAATGATTATATATATATTCTTTAGTTCACCAAGCCTGCTTTGCACACACTTTTTGAGTGCTGAACCATTTCCCAGACCCTTATTGTTCAGCTTACAACATAAAAATTGATGATGTTATGTGTTAATAACCTTATGTGCTTCTTATATTTTTCCTAGAGATGTGAGTTGTACCTACTCAGTACACAATACAGCAGAAAAGGCTAAGTATATAAATAATATATCTTTATACAGGGCTGTCAATTTTTTATTTCTTCTCTATCAGTATTGTATATAGTTAATACAGAATGCCAAGAGATTGTAAAACTAAATTTATTAAATCCAATACTGGATAGAAATACATTTTAGGAGAGATGGTTTGGTATTTAATAACAAAAGAATGTGTTTTCCTGTGTACTTTGGTTGGTTGGTTGGTTTAACTTTAGGCATGAGCTATCTCTGGACAGCTGTGATCCTGATTCTACTGATTTATTTTTGAAGAAGCTTGTATACAACAGGTACTACCTAATTTCAAATGTTTGCCAAAGTACATCAATGAAAAGAGCTAAGCTGAATATTTTCTTCCTGAAAAGTTTTTGATAATTCAATTTTTATATTTGGATAAATCCAATTTTCTGTTTCATGTTGTATCCGTTTATTTTTAATTAAATTTAAATGTGTGCCATTATGCTTTCTTTTACTGTTATTTAATAATAGTATCCACATACATATGTGATATATAATATATATATAATTTAAAATTTGGATTTCAGATAAATACAGGATACATGAGAATAAATTTATTTAGTATGAATAATTTTTATGAAAAAGGCAATGAGAATCACTTGCATAAGAGTCCATGTACATAAAAATTACCTTTGCTTTAAATGTATAAAAAATTTTGTAGGAGTGAGTTCTTCTTTGAATATTAAAATTATTGTCATAACGGTGCTTTTAATACAGAGTTAAATTATATACTTTTCTTACAATATTCTTGATTTATTTTTCTAGTATCCTAAATTATATAAAATATAAAATGTAATCATTTAACTTGATAAAAATAAAAATAGATATGCCGTGTGTGTCTTTCTGCTTTTGAGTTTCCTCACCAGGGTGATTTTTCCTATTTCCCACCATTTGCCTGCAAATTTCATATTTAATTGCTGCATAGTATTCCATTGTGTAAATGTACCACAATTCCTGTATCCATTGCTCTGTTGATATACATGTGGATTGTTTCCAGATTGTGGCTATTATGAATAAACCTGCTACAAACATGGTTGAGCAAATGTCCTTGGTATATACTTACTTATATTTATATATAATTATAATATACAATTATATATAGTATATATTTATATATAATTATAATATACAATTATATATAGTATATATTTATATATAATATCCACTATAAGTGGATATTAGTCATGTAATATAAGATAAATATACTAAAATCTATACTCCTAAAGAAGCTTAACAAAAAGCACAGAGGGAAATTGTTCAGTCATCACTCAGAAAGTAAATGGGATAGACATCTGAAGTGGGAGAAAACAGGGAACAGGACAGGAGCCTACCACAGAGGGCCACTGATAGACTCTACCCTGAGTGAGGTATCCTAGAAGCAGAAAAACACACATGAGGTATACTCACTTATAAGTGGATATTAGACATATAATATCGGATAATCATTCTAAAATCTGTACACCTAGGGAAGCTAATCAAGAAGAAGGACCCTGTGTAAGATGCTCAGTCTTCATTCAAAAGGGCAAATGAGATGGACATCGGAAGAGGGAGAAAACAGGGAATAGGACAGGAGGTTATCACAGAGGGCCTCTGAAAGACTCCACCCTGCAGGGTATCAAAACATATGTTGAGATTCATAGCCAAACTTTGGGCAGAACGCAGGGTTTCTTATGAAAAAAGGGGAGATAGATGTGGAGGGGACAGGAGTTCTACAAGGAAAGCAACAGAACAAAAAAAAATCTGGCCATAGGGGTCTTTTCTGAGACTGAAAATCCAACCAAGAACCGTACGTGGAGATATCTTAGAACCTCTGCACAGAAGTAGCCAATTGCAGGTCAGTGTCCAAGAAGGTACCCCAATAATAGGAACAGGGACCTTCTCTGAAATGAACTCAGTGGCTGGCTCTTTGATCACCTCCCCATAATGGGGAGAACAGCCTTATCAGTCCACAGAGGAAGACAAAGAAGCCAGTCCCGATGAGAGACCTGATAGATGAGGGTCAGATGGAAGGGGAGGTGGACCTCCCCTATCATTGGACTGGGGGAGAGGCATAAGAGAAAAAGAGGGAGGGAGGGTGGGATTTGGAGGGGATGGAGGAGGTGGCTATAGCCGGGATACAAAATGAATAAGCTGTAATTAATAAAAATTCTTAAAAAATGAAAAAAGTAAAAAATTTAAAAAAGAAATGACAGAGCAAAATAAATAAATAAATAGAATGAAAATGAAAGTTGCCATCCTCCTTCCAAAAGGGAAATCTGACAATACTAATATGAAGATATGTTGCAGTCAGAATAATATAGCAATTTTTTATTTATTTTATAATGTTAAGCAATTGTAGTTTTAATTACACATGGTTGAAAAATCTTTTCATTCTTAAAGCAATAAAAGTAAAACTTTATTTATTGCATTTTACAGTTCACAGGTCTTTGTTTACTACTTAACTCTTTCAAAATAAGCAGGTATAGATAGCATAAACAAATATGGAAAATATTATTACATCACTTTTTAAACTAATAAAACAAAATATTCTGTAAATGTTTCCCTCATTTCCAACACAAGATGGCGAGATGGCCCAGTGAGCTTTAAAGCACAATTAACTGTTTAAGCTTTCCATTAACATCATAAAATGTTAAAGTTTTTCAGGGTCTTCTGGGAAGTTTAATACAATGTCCAATAGCAAATGACAAGTATCCAAAAAGCAGCCAGAGGTTTCAGCATGAATGCAGCACCAGGATCCAGAAAAGATACCCGCTGAAGCACATGAAAACAAATGCAGACACTCACAATGAGACTATGTTCAGAGAATGAGAGACCTTAGAACACTTAGTGCTAACTAAATATGCCCTCAGTAGTCATGGAACTCTAGGGAAGAGGATATAGGAGGATTCTAATGGAGAACATCAAGGAAACAAAGCCCTCTAAGCACAACAGGACCAACACATATATGAACTCAAGGAGACTGTGGCAACATCACAGGAACTGCATGGGTCAGTGCTAGAAGGTGCTTCATTGATTAGAGGAGAAATGGACATAAACATTCACGGCTAAACAAAAACTTATCTCCAGTTGATATCTACTTGCTAATGAAAATTCAGTTCTTTCTGAGGGAGTTTCACTAAGGATACAACTACTCTTAAGGGCAGGCCACAGACCCAGCAGAAGATGGCCCACACAAAACAAACTTAATGATGTCTTTGGAGGTTCTATTTCATAATATGGATATTTCTTTATCTTCTTTTCTTTTTATTTGTTTTTCTTTCACTCATTCATTCTTTTGAGCCTTACAGGTCCTTTGCTTCCAGTTTTCTCTATTTACGGGGTTATTATGTTTATGAATATATGTGCCTCTGCTTATTTCTTGTGCTTTTCCTTTTTCTCCTTTTCTTATGTGTGTTTGTTTCTTTTTTCTGTTTACATTTGTTTTGTTTTATCTTATTCTCTTCTTGTTTAGATGCGTATTTATTTTCTAAGGAGAGATAGAAAAGTTGTGGATTTGTACGGGAGGGAATTTCTTAGGGAGGATAAGGGGCAAGGTGGAGGAAGGGAAACTATAATCAGACTATTATATGACAAAAATGTATTTTCAAGAAAAGAAAAATAGAGGACGAAGGGGGGGGGCAAATTATTTGCAAGCTTGAATACCACTTTTCACAAAGACATGGAGATAATTATCAGGACTCATTGTTTACCTAAATCAGAGGTATTTGTTTCAGTGTCTTCAACTGGAACAATAAGACATGGGTTTAGTAAGAAAAATGGAAGTAACATTGGTCAAAATTGCTATAAGCTCTGGGAATTTACCTCCTGGTAGTCTGGGCTACTTGACATTAGAATTCGACGTTCCTAGTGATATATGCTTCCCTGAGGGAAAGGAGAAGTTCTAATAAACTTTAAGCCTTGCTATCACCTGATAAGGTATGGCTGGTAGAGAAAGATAATTTTTAGTTTGGTTAGACAACCAAATATTTATTCAGGGAGAGCTTAATCTTGAGGCAGTATTGATTTGAAGCAACAATAAGTAGGTGTTCAGTCCTGATATAGTGATTTTTAAAGTTAATAACTGAGAGTAAAACAGAAAAGGTGCTGTTATGTTGTCAAGTTTTTGAATAATTTGTTTATCTGTGTTAAATGAAAGTTGGAGACCTTACATGCTGGCCTACACTCGTGTGTGTGGAAGGACAGGTATGACTGAATGCTTCTAGTCATGCTTCTTTCATTTCTTTTGTAGTCCTCTTCCCAAAATACATTTTCCCAATAGCACCCAAAATTTTACGGATATCCAATAGCACTTCTAAAGAGCAAGTCTAGCAAAAGACAGTGTTTATGTAAGTTCAAGAGTACGTAGAAATGTTTTTGTTGCTTGTGGGTTTAGTCAGAGCCCCACACAATCTTTGAATTACCCTTCTGGCGTTCTTCACAGATCTCCCAGCAGTTGTGAACCCAATATGAAGCACTTTGGACTTGCTACAACTTTTAGTTTCTCCAATATTTTGAACTGTTCCACCTGAATCCAGTAAATGAAGATTCATCTGCACATCAGATAGAGTCATATGGATTTTATCTGTTTTTCTATATCCTATACTTATGTAGGTTCAAAATCCTATCTTAATTATCATTGTTGTAATTCATTTTGTGGTTGAACTATTCTGAATTAAATAAGACTGGAATATCTTTCCAACCAAATAACCAAAAAATAATATATGAAAAAGAAAATAACATTACTAAAAATGTAACAAATGAGACAAAAACTTAATTGATCTATCTAATAAATATTAAATACAAATGTACATGTAATTAATGTCTTACAAAAATAAGAAAATACAAAAGTCCACAAATTGAATCACTGTGTGAAAAACTGTTGGAACACAAACTAAAGAAACAATAAAAAATAATGCTTAATACACAGTAATTAGTATTCCAGGAAAAGAAAGGAATATGAAAAGCAATATTTGATCACATAATGCACAATAATAGTATCAAAGTTCAAAGTAGAGAGGACCTAAAAAAAACAGCCAAGGAATAAACAAGTATCATTTCAAACAAACTCCACATCCATGCCAAACACAGAGCACAGACCCTTAACTCAGAGGCGTTAGCCCAAGATTGAAACAGTGATATTTTGACTATATTAAACACCCATGAATACATGTAAATTAAAAAAAAATAAGCTATAAGATGTAAAAGAGTTGTGATAAATACAAAGTTGAATTTAGGTACGCATATTACAGAGTGTTAAGTATACAAACTTAAATGAAAATTTAAGTTGTAAATAAAAAAATAAAATTTAATATCTTTGTAACACGGGATATTATTAAATAAGACAAAAAATAAATCTAGAAAGTATTTAATTGTGCCTAAGAGACCACTACAAGATTTCATTAATGGAGTAAAGAGGATGGCCTGTCTTTACAACCATGAAATACATTTAATTTACAAAAGTAATAGGAAATACCAATCAAAGAACAAAATGGAAAATGACAGTCATTTCTCAAAGGAGCATATGTGTGCGTGTGAGAGAGAGGCTTACAAAAACAGAAATTGTAACTTAACGCCACTGAAAAACCACCAAAGTAATTATATCCTTACTTAACTACAATTGTTTATGAAGATATTCACCAAAATTCCTCTTCTGAATTCCTGAGTAAAAATGTATTAATATAACCAGTTTAAAAATTCATTTGGTATCAAATGCTAAGGATGAACATATCTATACCAGAACACAGCTTGCAACTCCATGATTTTTCTAAAGAGACAGAAAGTGCAGAAAAGTCAAAGCTAGAGATCTTAGCCACTATGAAATACACAGAGAAAAGTGTCAACCAAAAGATGTAAACATACCTGAAAGTTAGCAATCTGTTAGACTTGCTGATGTCTAACTCCAAGGGGTGGAGAAGGATGCTCAGAAAAAAAGATGATGAACCTCAAATATCCACATGAGCTGACAAAACCTAGCATGTAAAATCAGTAATAGTCCCCTGGGAAATTGTGTTGCTTTAATTTATAATACTTTTTAAAAGAGAAGTGTGATCAAATAAGGAAAGGGGTTGATGTAACCTATTTAAAATTGTAAAACTTCTCTGGAAAATTATTTGCATAATCTTTTAAGTACAGGAAGTAAACTCAGAAGAATATTTTTTAAAATATCAGAAGAACCTTAGGTTTTGTAGAGTCACTTAACATTTTCCATCTTCTCTGCTTGAAAATTACTATGCAAATAAGGTTTTGTCTTTGTATTTTCAACTGAAATTATCACTATGGTTTGAAATTTGAAAGTTATTGGGTAACATATAAGTTTTTGGTATGTGAATACACAGGTAGCTAAAATAAACTGCACCTGACTAACAAAATAAAAAAGTAGAAGTTAAATTGAACGTAGGAACATGTGATGTTCTCAAAAATTCTAAGGATGTGTGGTAATGTATAACTCAGAGAGCTGATCATTACAGGTTTTTACGTTTGTTGTCACTTTTGTTTATAATCATTTTCTTCCCTATTTCAGAGTTGTCAGTCTTGCATTTGCAGAGACAAAAAGGTATATAATCTCTTACATATTGTGTTTAAAGTAAAAACAAAAACATGATTTCTGAGTTAGTGTTGAATAATACATTCTGTACATTACATGTACGATTATTTAGCACACAATCAATCTGATGCCAGTACTTCAACTGACAAAGATTAAGCAAGAGAATACATATTATACACATGTTATAAATTAGCGATACACTTCTTTTTCTAACCTTTGCATAACATAAGAAGAGATAAAGCTCCTGAATTTGGACAAAATTCACTTGATGTTGGTCCTGAGACATTACGAATGTGCACCAATTTGTGCACCAGACAGGAGTTTCAGAGTTATTCAGGCTTCAAAATGAACAAAGTACTTATGGAAGTTGTGAAGATGTGAGTTAAAAGTACCGTGCTGAGAGGTTCCGGGACTGTGTCGTGAATCTGTACTTCCCTTTATTGAGACAAGGAGCTCTCTATGAAGTAGCACATGTCTCATATTAAAGCATTTCTATATATTTTAAATTACTTAGAGGAAAGAATATATCTAAGTCAGTTACAATAACCTAGTGAGAAAACATGGCTGTTGAGTAATGGATAATGATAAGAGTCTAGAGTCAGATAGAGCTAAAGGCAACAGAAAAAAACCCTCAATAAAGGAGAATTCATAGTTTTACTCACACTGATTTGAGGGCGTCTATGGAACACTCATGCTAAGATCTCTACTACAAAGTTTGATAGAGAAGGTTATACTTAGAGATCTAGCAATGAGATGACTCAGAGCAAAGAACTTGTCACACAAGGTGTGTTCCTGAGTTCACATCCTAAGAATTGGTGAAAGGAAGATGCAGTTGTATGAACCCGAATCTGAGAATTGAGGCAGTAAAGCTGGCAGGTGGATTACTCATATGTTCTTCTGACTCTGTTTTCTAGTTTAATGTGATGGGCTTATGGTCCTGAGATATGATGATAATGCAGGCATGCCAAATCTGAAAGCAAGAAATTATTGAATTACCAGGAAATTCTAATCTGTGCCTGAAGTCTACTTTCCCAATCTTTATTTCTGCTTACATATCTGAATAGGTGATTGATACTATTATCAACTAATTTTATTAATTTCATTTAGTCCACCAAATACATTAAATTGAAATGTAGGGAAACTTTTTTATTATAAGTAAATGTTTTCATAGACACTAGAACAACTATCACAACTACTATATTTCACTCTACTAACTAGTCTCAGCCATGCCTTTTAACTAAACTTGACAGAAAGGGTAAAATTGTAAGCGTTTTGATGTGAAATGGTGTGTGGAGACAATCCCTAGAAACAGCATGAACACATAAGAGTACAATCAATGACAAATAAAGTTGGAAAGTTCAAGTAGAACCTAGGACTTGTTTAAGAAAAGAGGTGTCTCTAACCTACTAATATTATGAAATGGCACTCTCCTTTGTAAATTCCATGCTAGATAATCAAACTTGGAAGTTTCAGAAAAAGACATGTGTGCATGCATTTCTGAAAATGTATGATGTCAAAGTACCTAAGTGCTGACAGTCTAATGTTACTGTCTTTTGCAACACCACAACAGATCTCTAATGTTCATCTGTGACTGAGCATCCTTGAGAGACATTACTGAGTCATCTTCCCACTTTCACTATTTCCATGATCATCATTCAACTCACAATGTTTTGCAAATGAGATTTTAATATTTCATATATGGGTGAAATGATAAGTTTTTTCTCTGTTCAATAAACTTAAAGAAAGAAAATCAGGCTGAGAAATTTCTCAATGGATTACAACACACACTGCTCTTGCAGGTGGTTGGGGTCCAGTTCTGAGCACCAGGCTTTCTGACACACAACCACCTGTTACTGTAGCTCCAGATAGATCTGACACACACCTCTGCAAGCACCTACACTCATGTGCACAAACCCATATGCAAACACATCCATACACATGATTAAAGTATTTTTAAATAATGAAAAGAAAATAAGATTCATTGCATACATAGAGAATTATGTAAAATAGAAATGGAAACACAATCTCATTTACCAAGAGCTGAAAGTACTACACAATGGTATCTATAAAATATCTATGGATGAAATTGAAGAAATCTCAGTAATATAACAAAAAAGTTACTCTATGCTCATATATTGAAAGAAGCAACATTGTTTAAATATTCATATGACTCACAGTGAGTTACAGATTCACTGAAATTACAATAAAAATCCCAACAACAATCATAATTAATGTAGAAAAATCATAAAATGTATGTGAACTACAATAGTCTCCACATATCTAAAGAAATATTGAGAAAAGAACAAGTCATGAAACATGGTATGAAATAAAACATGGTACAAAGTTATAATAATCAAAACAACAAATTTTATCATAAGTAAATATACACTAATCAATAGTACAAAATACAAATAGAAAAGTCAACTTACAAGTTTAAGTAGGCCAGGAGTTTTAGAACAAGGGCATAAAGGACACTCACTGGAAAAATGATAGTCTTTAGTAGACGAGGCTGGGAACATTGGATACATACATGACGATGAATGAAACTAGACCTCTTCCATCAATGACTGAATTCAACGTAAAAAAATATCTAACTCTAGTTTATCAGGTCTCTTCAGAAATGGCTACAATGTCCTCTTCTGTGGCCTAGCAAGGCTGCTCCTCTCTCGGGGGACAAGAAGGTCGAAGAGCCAGCCAATGAGTTCATGTCCAAAATAGTTTTTGTCCCCCTTACTAGTATACCCTCTTGAGAATTGAGCTACCATTTGCTACATACAAGCAGGGGTTCTAGGCTATAACCATACATGGTCCTTGGTTGGAGAGACAGTCTCATAAAAGACCCCTGTGCCCTGATATATTTGGTTCTTGCAGAGCTCCTGACCTCTCTAGGTCATACTAACTCCCCCTTCCCTATCAGTGGACTTTGAAAGATGCAGGGAGGAGATGAGGGAGGGAAGGGGGGGATAGGGAGGGAATGCGAGAGGGGGCTACAGCTGGGATACAAAGTACATAACCTGTGACTAATATAAAATAAAAATGAAAAAAAATATGTTTCATAAAAAAAAATTTGAGCCTAGGGGTCCTTCAGAGACTGATGCCCAAACAGAGGACCATGATGGAGAGGAAATAGACACCGTGCTCAGATGTGGCCAATTGGCAGCTCAGTCTCCATGTTAATCTCTGAGTGAGGGGAGCAGGGGCTGCCTCTATCATGAAATCAATTGACTGCTTTCTGATCACTGGCTCCTGAGGATGCAGTCTTGTCAGGCCACAGAGGAAGTAATCCAAGCAGTCCTGATGAGACTTAACAAGTTATGGGCAAATGACAATGGTGAAGAACTTTCCCTTTCAGTGGAGTAGGAGAAGGAAATAGGGGGAAGAGGGGACAGGATGAATCTGGAGGAGTTGAGAGAGGGGGCTTCAATTGGGATATATAATGAATAAATTTTGAAGAAAATAATAAAATTTAAAATAAGAAAAAAAATGAATTAAAGTAGGACCAGTAACATGAATGTACTTTAAGAAAATAAGGGATGTACTTCTTGATAATGGAATGGGCAACAATTAAAAAGAAAAAGACAGAGGGCAGAGGGAAGAGGGAAAAACAACAACAACAACAAAACACCAATAGCCCCACCCCCAAAAAAAGACAAATAGCCAAATGGAGGTGTATCACTCTGTCAAGTGAAGAGCGATCTTACAGAACTTACACAACAGACTTATAAATAGATGCCAACAAAGGGAAAAATATCCAGAACATAAAAGAACTTCACACTTAACAACACAGAAAGAAACAACAGCAGCCAAAACAACAACAAAAATCCCACAAACCCTCAGGAGAGGTAATTTGCAAAACAGTTCTACAGTGCAGGTTGTGATGGTGCATGGCTATAGTTTCATTCTTCAGCAGTTAGGCAAGAAGATTGTGATGTGTTTGAAGGTAGTATGGGCTATAAAAGAACTTCGAGACCAACCAGGTATTTACTGGGTTAAGAAAGCTGTAAACAAGACAAAATAAAAATTGCAATGAATTCTTATATTAACATAAAAATATCCTAAAATACAAATTAAAGCTGTTGTAAAATAACACCTCCTCCAAATATTATGTTATTAAAAAGATAAAAGACATGGGAGAGGAAGCGGTAAAGGGCCATTCTATGCTCCTGGACTTGGAGGGGGCGGGGAGGAGGGAGATGAGGGAGGGAGGGAGAGGGTAGGAGGAACTAAGGGAGGGGGCTAAGCCTGGGATTCAAAGTACCTAACCTGTGATTGAGATAAAAATAAATAAATTAAAAAAAAAAGAGTGGAGGCTTCAGAGCATTACAAAGGCTCCTGAAAAAATTAAAATGCGTTATATCAAAGACAAGAATAATTTAAACTGATGTTCAAGAGAGTTCTGTATCTGATTCTGGAACAGGGGGATTGTATTCTGTGGATCTTTATCCATTCTGCTGTTTTAACATAAAGTATAGCACTAAGTGGCTGTACTTATGGGGACAACAGCAACACAAAGAAGAAGGCTGCCAGACAAAGGGCTCAAAATAGTAAATATTTAATATGTAAAGGTAAAATATGAATTAAAAGTCTGTTATATTACTTAGTGTGTGCATACCTGTGCTCACCTGCATGCATGGACAATTGTGGCGGTCAGAGGAAAACTGACTGAAGCTAGCTCTCTCCTTCAGTCAAGTATACCCAGGCAGCAAGGACCTTTACTGACTGAGCCATCTCCTTAAGCCTAAACTCGAAATTTTAAGTAAATTACAAGAATAGTCCTCTTAGAAAAATAATTTAATATGATCAATGTTTTATTTAACGTTGGATTATAAATATAAATTGTATATATGAGCGACCCCCAAAATTCAACCAGAGAACTCCTTCAACTGATAAACACCTTCAGCAAAGTGGATGGATACAAAATCAACTCAAAAAAATCCAAAGTCCTCCTGTGCACCAAAGACAAAAGGACAAAGAAAGAAATTAGGGAAACAACACCCTTCACAATAGCCACTAATAATATAAACTACTTTGGGGTGACTCTAACCAAGCAAGTGAAAGACTTGTTTGAAAAAAAAAAAAAACTTCAAATCCCTGAAGAAAGAAATTGAAGAAGATATCAGAAGATGGAAAGACCTCCCATGCTCACAGATTGGTAGGATTAACATAGTGAAAATGGCCATTCTGCCAAAAGCAATCTACAGATTCAATGCAATTCCCATCAAAATAACAACACAATTCTTTACAGACATTGAAAATAAAATTCTCAACTTGATATGGAGAAACAAAAAACCCAGAATTTCCAAAACGATCCTGTACAACAACAAATCATCTGGAGGTATCTCCATCCCTGACCTCAAGCTGTACTACAGAGCAATAGTTATAAAAACTGCATGGTATTGGCATAGAAACAGAATAGTGGATCAATGGAACCGAACAGAAGACCCAGAAATAAACCCACATACCTATGGAAACATGATTTTTGATAAAGAAGCCGAATCCATGCAATGGAAAAAAAGACAGCATCTTCAACAAATGGTGCTGGACCAACTGGATGTCGATATGTAGAAAAATGAAAATAGAACGATATTTATCACCTGCACAAAACTAAAGTCTAAGTGGATCAAAGACCTCAACATAAAATCAGACACACTAAACCGGTTAGAAGAAAAAGTACGGAAGACCCTAGAACTCATTGGCACAGGAGATTACTTCCTGAACAGAACACCAACAGCACAGGCTCTAAGATCAACAATAAATAAATGGGACCTCATGAAACTGAAAAGCTTCTGTAAAGCAAAAGAGACTGTCATCAAAACCAAATGACAGCCTACAGACTGGGAAAGGATCTTTACCAATCCTACATCTGACAAAGGGCTAATATCCAGTATATATAAAGAACGCAAGAAGTTAAAAAGCAACAAATCAAGTAATCCAATTAAAAAATGGGGTATGGAGCTAAAAAGAGAACTCTCTGGAGAGGATTGTAAAATAGCAGAAAAACACTTAAAGAAATGCTCAATGTCCTTAGCCATCAGGGAGATGCAAAACAAAACGACCCTGAGATTTCACCTTACACCTGTCATGATGGCTAAGATCAAAAACTCAAGTGACAACACATGCTGGAGAAGTTGTGGAGAAAGGGGAACTCTCCCCCATTGCTGGTAGGATTGCAAACTGGTACAACCACTCTGGAAATCAATTTGGTGCTTTCTTAGACAATTAGGAATAGTGATTCCTCAAGACCCAGCTATACCACTCTTAGGCATATATCCAAAAGATGCTCAAGGACACAACAAGGGCATTTGCTCAACCATGTTCGTAGCAGCTTTATTTGTAATAGCCAGAACCTGGAAACAACCCAGATGTCCCTCAGTCTTGGAATGGATACAGAAATTGTGGTTCTTTTACACAATGGAATACTACTCAGCAATTAAAAAGAAGGAAATCATGAAATTCACAGGCGAATGGTGGGACCTGGAAACGATCATCCTAAGTGAGGTATCCCAAAAGCAGAAAGAAACACTGGCATAAACTCACTTATATAGACCTATAGGATAGGATGGACATGCTGAAATCTATACTCCTAGAGAAGATAAGCAAGAAGGAGGACCCAGGGTGGGATGATTAATCCTTGCTTAGATGGATGAACCGGATGGACATTGAATGTAGGAGAAAATAAGCAACAGGACAGGAGCCTACCACAGAGGGCCTCTGAAAGACTCTAACAATGAATCACAGCTGATATTAAGTCTCACAACCAAGCCATTGCCAGAATGTAGGGAATTATATGAAAAAAGAGGGAGTTAGTAAGATTTGGCAAGAACAAAAGCTCCACAAAGACCAAATAGATCAGGGCACAGGGGTCTTCTATGAGACTGTTTCTCCAACCAAGGATACAGACTATAACCCCTGATAGAATGTGGCCCATGGTAGCTCAGTACCCAACTGGGTACCCTAGTAAGAGGAACAGGGACTATTTCTGTCATGAACTTAATAGATGGCTTGTCGACCGCCCCACCCCTGAGGGAGGAGCAGCCTAAGTAGATCCCAGAAGAGGACATTCCAGCCAGCCCTGAAGAGACATGATAAGCTAGGGTCAGATGGAAGGGGAGGAGGTCTTCCCATATCAGTGGACTTGGAGGGGGCAGAGAGAAAATGAGGGAGGGATAGGGAGAGTGGGAGAGAATGAGGGAGGGGGCTACAGCTGGGATAAAAAGTATATAACCTGTGATTAATATAAAAATAAATAAATTACTTATTAAAATAAATAAAATAAATTGTAAAGCAGAAATTCCAAAGATTAAAACACAATAGAAAAAACTCAAAGAATTTCTATCATTTAAAAGTACACCTGTGTGAAACTCTGAAACAATGAACACAAATAAAAAGAAAATTCATTATCAATTTAAGTTGCCAAAAAAAATCAATCAAGCTTATTTTTAAATTTTGAAGAATGTTGAAAATTTCTTTTGTTACTTATTGACTATATGAATGCTTTAAGAAAAGAAAAAGTTTTGCACACGTGACAGGTTCTGTGAACTAGCATGTTATCAGCAGAGGTTTTCACCCTACTTCAATAATGTGGTTCCAAATGTATTGGCAGTTTTCAAACTCAAACTCAATTGCAAACTGGTCAGATATTCAAATGGTACATTACAGTTACAACATGTAAATATACTTCCAAGGAATAAAAGTAGAGCAGAATGGAAATGGTGATGAAATCATTAAGGCAGCATGGGAAAATCCAGAGCTTACTACTGAGCAAGACAGTGCTGAGTTGGATATACTCCTTCACCTTTTAGACATATAATTGATTTAGAAGTAAAATCGATCACACACAACAAACTAACAGCTAACACCTTTGCTGAGTGGCTGTTTTTGTTAAGTCTTGCTTTTTAAAGAGAGAAGAAATAGCTGAACTTAGCACATATTTCATTTGCATAGTAACCATTGCTCTAATTCTTAAAAGACAATTTGTTAAGATTAAGAACTGACTTCCGGGGCTGGAGAGATAGCTCAGAGGTTCAGGGCACTGGCTGCTCTTCCAAAGGTCCTGAGTTCAATTCCCAACAACCACATGGTGGCTCACAACCATCTGTAGTGAAATCTGGTACCCTCCTCTGGAGCACAGGCCCACATGCAGGCAGAATGCTTCCTAAATAATAAAGAATATTTTTTAAAAAAAGAAGACTGTTCTATAAATTTAAAAAAAAAGGAATTGACTTCTGGAAAGCAATTTGGCGATTTCTTAGACAATTAGGAATAGTGATTCCTCAAGACCCAGCTCTACCACTCTTAGGCATATATCCAAAAGATGCTCAAGGACACAACAAGGACATTTGCTGAACTATGTTCGTAGCTGCTTTATTTGTAATAGCCAGAACCTGAAAACAACCCAGATGTCCCTCAGTTGATGAATAGATACAGAAATTGTGGTTCTTTTACACAATGGAATACTACTCAGCAATTAAAAACGAGGAAATCATGAAATTCCCAGGCAAATGGTGGGACCTGGAAACCATCATCCTGAGTGAGGTATCCCAAAAGCAGAAAAAAACACTGGCATTTATTCACTTATATAGACCTATAGGATAGGAGGGTCATGCTGAAATCTATACACCTAGGGAAGATAAACAAGAAGGAGGACCCAGGTTGGATAATCAATGCTCGTTTAGATGGACAAATGGGATGGACATTGAATGGAGGAGAAAACAAGCAACAGGACAGGAGCATACCAAAGAGGGCCTCTGAAAGAATCAATATAGCAATGTATCAAAGCAGATATTAAGACTCACAACCAAGCCTTCAGCAGAGGGTTGGGAATAATAATGAAAATAGGGGGAGTTAGTAAGACTTGGGGAGAACAAGAGCTCCACAAAGTCCAAATAGATCAGGGCAGAGGGGTCTTTTATGAGACGGTTTCTCCAACCAAGGACCATGTATGGATATAACCTAGAACCCCTGCTCAGATGTGGCCCATGGTAGCTCAGTATCCAACCGGAGACCCTAGTAAGGGGAACAGGGACTATTTCTGTCATGACCTCGATGGCTGGCTTTTTGACCCTCCCCCACACATGCCCTGGAGTAACAGCCTAGCTAGGTCACAGAAAAGGACATTGCAGTCAGCCCTGAAGAGACAAGATAAACTAGGGTCAGATGGAAGGGGAGGAGGTCCTCCCCCATCAGTGGACTTGGGGGGGGGGCAGGAAGAAGATGAGGGAGGGATGGTGAGAGTGGGAGGGAATGAGGGAGGGGGCTATGCCTGGGATACAAAGTACCTAACCTGCGATTAATATAAAAATAAATAAATTATATTTTTAAAAAAAGAAGACTGTTCTATAAATTTAAAAAAAGGAATTGACGTCCTTAAAGTTTACATCAATTTGCATATTCAGACCTTTAAAAAATCAAATAGTTAAACACAGTATAGCCTATTTATAAATAACTCTTTCCATACTCTAGTTTACTAAGGTTTAAATCAAATAATTTTTTTCAATAAACCAAATATATGTATATATTTAAGATAGGAATATATAATTAATATAATATTTAATATATTAAATATATATTAATAAATTTAATATATTAATATATTAAATTTTATATTGATTATATTTGAGTGTTTTATTTAAGTGTTTATATTTATATTCATTTATATTTTATATATTATATATTTATGTATTATATATTATAGTTATATATTATTTATATTTTATAGGTATATTTTATTAGTAGATATTATATTAATTTATAATGATATATATCATGTAATATATATTTAAAGTACTATTAATAAGATATTAAATTATAAAAATGTCTGACTTTGAACAAAAAAAAGCAGTAGAAATCACCCTAAGAAATCAATCCTAAATTTCTACATTAGAGAAATTTAAATGCTTACAGAAAGTGAAGAAAGGTAAAAGTAAAGTTATGTAATAGTGAAATGAGGTAAAAATCACCAAAAAACGCAGAAACACATATATCCCATGTATATGTACATGTAAAGTAAGAAAGGCTAGTAATGTAAAGAACAGAGGTTCATTGACACAAGTGAATACAAAGCAACTACTCCTGATAGATATTCCAGTACATTTATTGCTGTTATTTATTCACATATTAAAATTTTATATAAAAATGTATGAAGTTTCAGAGACTAGGAAATGTCAAAAATATCTTCATAGTCATACAATTTTTAAAAACAAATTTTACATTATAAGCAGGTACACATATGGAAAACCTTAATAAGAACATTATTTGTAAACTGAGTAGTCTCTGGGCTTCCTCTAAGCGGGGGTTCTAGTTCCTTTCCATGCATGGTCCTTAATTGGTATCTGTCTCTGCAGGACCCCTGGGCTCAGATTGTTTAGCTCTGTTGGTCTCCTTGTGGAGTTCCTGTCCCCTCCAGGTCTTTCTGTCTCCCTCTTCTTCCATAAGATTACCTGCTTCCCTGGTTGGTAGAGTCCTTCAAAGGCCCTCTATGGAAGGCTCCTGTCCTATTCCTTGTCTTCTACTTCCTATGTCAATCCTGTTTGCCCTTCTGAGTGAGGTCAGTAGTTTTCCTAGTAAGCAGAGCAGAAGCTGTCTTTGATATGAACTAAGTGGCCAGCTCTTTGTTCACCTCCCTGTGGGGTGGTGTAGCCTTGCCAAGCCACAGAGGAAGATGATGCAACCAGCCCTGATGAGACCTGATAGGCAAGGGTCAGATAGAAGGGGAAGAGGTCTTCCCCTATCAGGAGACTAGGGAAAGGACATAGGGGGAGAAGAGGAAGGGTAGATGGGACTAGGAGGAGATACGGGAGGAGGCTACAGCAGGAATACAAATTGAATAAATTGTAGTAAATAAATAATTAAAATGATAAGAACATTATTAAAATTGAAATATATCAAAGATCTTTCTCCTTGAATCCCTACTATATCAGTATAGATAAGCTTGGAGTATTATAAACATAGCTAGTCTTTTTTATTTTTATTTTTTTGCTTTTTAACTTTTATTCTTTTTATATCACAGCTGTAGTCCCCTTTCTCATCTCTTCCTGATTCCACTCTCCCTCCCTCTTTCCTCCCCATGTCAGTCCCCTAGTCCACTGATACGGGAAGTCCTCCTCCCCTAATATCTGATCTTAGCCTATCAAGTCTCATCAGGACTGTCTGGATCCTCTTTCTCAGTGGCCTAGTAAAACCACCTTGCCAAGAGGAGGTGATCAAAGAGCAGGCAACAGAGTTCATGCCAAAGACTGCCCATGCTCCCCTTGCTAGGAAAGCTACATGGATACTGACCTGACCATGGGCTACATTTGAGCAGGAGGTCAAAGGTCCTCTCCATGGGTGGTCCTTGGTTGATTCATCAGTCTCTACAGGCCCCCCTGAACCCAAAGTTTTTGGTGCTATTGTTCTCCTTGTGGATTCAACAGAGAAATATCAAATGACAGAGAAACACTTAAAAAAATGCAAGCCAGGAAGTCAGAAGAGGGCACCAGATCTCATTATAACCATCTAGTTATGAGCTGCCATGTGGGTGCTGGGAATTGAACACAAGATCTTTGGAAGAAAAGCCAGTGCTCTTAACCTCTGAGTCATCTCAGTGTGGTCTTGCCAGGACATGGAGGAAGAGGATCCAGGCAGTCCTGATGAGACTTAACAAGCTATAGGCAGATGCCAATGATGGAGAACTCCCCAGAACTAGGTGACAGGGATGGTGGAGGGGAAGGAAGGAAGGACAGGACTGGGAATAGTTGAGGGAGGGGGCTTCAATCAGGATACATAATGAAAAAATGTGAAAAAATAAAAATTAAAAAAGAAATAAACTGGGAAATGTCTTGTAAAAGAAGAAGAAGAGGAAAAGAAATGCTCAAGTGTTTAGTCATATGGGAAATGCAGGTCAAAACAACCCTGAGATTCCACCTTACACCCATCAGAATAGATCAAATAAAAAACTCAAGGACAACACAGTCTGGAGAGGTTGTGGAGAAAAGGAATCCTCCTCCATTGCTAGTGGGAATGGAAACTTTTACAACCACTTTGGAAATTAATCTGGTGATTTCTCAGAAAATTGGGACTAGAATTACTTCAAGATCCAGCTATACCATTCCTGGGCATATACCCTAAAGATGTTCAACCATACAGGAAAGACATTTGCCCAACTATGTTCATAGCAGCTTTATTTGTAATAGCCAGTATCTGGAAACAACCTTGATGTTCCTCAACCAAAGAATGGATACAGAAATTGTGATATATACACAATGGAATACTACTAGCTATTAAAAACAAGGAAATCATGAAATTTGCAGGCAACTGGATGGAACTAGAAAAGATCATACTTATTGAAGTAACCCAGAAGCAGAAAGACACACATGGTATATACTCACTTATATGTAGATATTAGCCATATAATATAGAATAAACATACTAAAATCTATAGCTTTAAAATAGCTACACCACAAGGACAACCTTAGGGAAGAGGCTTAATCCTCATTCCGGAGGGCAAACAGGCTTGATATCAGAGGCCTCCTTAGAGAGACAAATGGGATGGACATTGGATATAGGAGAAAAAAAGTAGCAGGACAAAAGCCTACCACAGAGGGCCTCTGAAAGACTCTACCTAGCATTGTATCAAAGAAAATGTTAAGACACATAACCAACCCTTTGGCAGGGTGCAGGGAATCATATGAAAGAAGGGGGAGTTAGTATGACCTGGAGAGGACAGGAGCTCCGCAAGGACCAACTATATCAAGGTAGAGGCGTCTTTTATAAGACTGTTTCTCCAACCAAGGACCATGTATGGATATAACCTAGAACCCCTGCTTGAATGTAGCAAATGGTAGGTCAATATCCAAGTGGGTACCCTAGTAAGGGGAACAGGGACTATTTCGTACACGTACTCAATGGCTGGCTCTTCAACATACACACCCCAGTCCTCCGAGGGAGGAGCAGCCTTGCTAGGTCACAGAAGAGGACATTGTAGCCATTCCTGAAGAGACCTGATAACCTAGGGTCAGATGGAAGGGAAGGAGGTCCTCCCCTATCCTTGGACTTCTAAAGGGGCAGGGAGGAGATGAGGGAGGGGTGGGGGGGATAGGGAGGGAATGTGGGAGGGGACTACGGCTGGGATACAAAGTACATAACCTGTGATTAATATAAAATAAAAATGTTAAAAAAAAAGAAGTGGGAGAGGACAGGGAACACGACAAGAACATTCCACAGAGAGCCTTTTGATACCCAATAGGGTATCAAAACAGATGCTAAGAGTTATAGCCAAACTATGGGCAGTACATTTTTTGATGAATATTTATTGGTTTCATTATTTAAAATTCATATTTTATAGAACATGTATTTTAATTTCACAGTCTATCACATTTTGATTGTTTTTTAAGAATAAAGTCTTAATTTTAAACTTCATGTTTTATTTAGGTAGAATGCAGCCATTGTCAATTTGGTCTTCTCATTCGTGGGTGTACCTTAAAAATACAGATGTTAACTAATTTTGATCATTAAATAACAACACAGCAATCACATCTCCTGATTCAGGAATAAAGGGGAGGCGATTAAGTTCTTCATGCCTTTACATAAGGGCACTGCTGCTTTGTGTGGCTAATGAATCTGCTGGGAAACATCTATTTACTAGTTCTGCTGGATGGCAGCTGAGTTGCTATGTCAATTTTATCACAGGAAGACCCTTGGTTTAGGGAGTTGCTTTTTTTTTTTTTTGGTTTGTTGCTTTGCTTATCAGGATATTCAGTTTCCTTTTCAATTTTCTGGATATACAAAGAAGAAAATGTGAGTCAAAAATAAAATTTAAATCATTAGAAAAAACACAATAAACACTAAAACAAGTTATTGCACAAGCTTATAGACAACTCCAGTTTAACCAGAAATTTAAGTTACAGTTTGTGTGCTGACACAAATCTATCAGTTTCAAGCACACACATTCCCATACCAGAATATAAAAAAGTAAATACATTTACCTAATTCCCAAATTACTGATCATCATTTCAGTAACATTAAAAATATTTCTAATTAAATTAAAAATAAATAATAATAAGTCTTATTAGATTCTTGATTTTGTGTTTATTATGTTATATGTGCGGGACCCCAAAAGGACTACCAAGAGTCGAGTCCATTTCAAAACACAGGAAGATCTTTATTCACAGTTTGAGTGGGGACTCTCATGGACACTAAGGAACTAGAATCCAACTGAGAGACAGGAGCTCAGAACTGAAGGTGATTTCTAGGTCCCAGTCCCTCACAGTACATCCTGGCATGGGTCTGAGATGCAAGTGGATGTTGCATTTTAAAATGACTGACTGTGGGAAGGCGCCAAAGCCATTAATGGTCCTGACTTCCTTTGTTTGGCTGTTGCTGGGGGAGAAGGGTAATCTCTGCCAGTTTCAGGTTTCTTGGCAACAGTATCTCTTAGTGGGTGGAAAGGAATGGAGTAAGGCTGGTTCCTCCCTGCAGGTGGCAGGACATTTCTCAACATGTCAGGCCTTTGTTCAGGCTTGTGCATTGAAATTTAATTCAACACCCCAAAAAATTAATTTTTAATTCTTTTGTCTCTCAGCTAAAAGCATGCATATGAAGCTGAAGAGATTGCTCAAAAGATAGGTAAGAAGGTTTGCAGAAAGTGCATGCAGACTTGAGTTCAGTATATCAGAACTAATCAAAAAACCTATGTGGCTGCACAGAAGCTTTTAACACCAACACTGGAAGAAACAAGAGAATGGTTGGGTCTTGCAAGTGGCCATCTTGTTCCAGGATCAGTGAAAGATTCTGTCTCTAAAGTATAAGGAAGTAATAGAGCACAATAGTAGACATTCTCATTTGACCTCTGCAGAAATAACAACATACATGCACATACAAAATATACATGTACACATATATAATCACATGCAAATAAAATGTTCTTATGAATGTTGAGTAATTTTTGGACAATAAAATAAAATATAATAAGATAAAGCAAAAACTAACACATCAAATTGGGCAAAGCAAAATGAAAAGGGTCCAAGAGAGGGCACAAGCTTAGAGATGCATTCACTTGCACATTCAGGATTCCACTGTCCTTAGCAAGACAGTGTGAAATCAGAGATGGTAATAACTCAACCAGTCCTTTTATTGTTCAGGCTTGTTTTAGCTATTTCATATGAAACTGAGGATTATACTTACAAGATTAATGAAGAACTGTATTGAACTTCTGATGGATTTTTTTGATTCTGTAGATTGGTTTTTGTAGGATGGCCATTTTTACTGTGATACTCCTAAAGATCCATGAGTGAAGGAGGTCTTTCCATATTCTGATATCTTCTTCAATTTCTTTCTTTAATATCTTAAAGTTTTATCATACAAGTCTTTCACTAGCTTGGTTGTAGATATCTCAGGGTATTTTATATTATTTGAGGATAATGTGAAAGTTGTTTCACTGACTTCTTTTTCAGTTCATTTGTTATTTTTGCATAGAAGAGCTACTGATTTTTGTGAGTTAATTTCCCATCCAACTACTTTTCTGAAAGGATTTATCAGCTGTAGAATTTTTCAAGTGAGTCTGACCATCTGCTACATCTTTGTAGGGGCCTAAGTCCAGTTCTTGCATGGTCCTTTTTTGATGTTTCAACCTCAGCAAACCCTTTTGGGCCCTGGTTAGTCAGCTCTATTGCTTTTCTTGTGGAGCTCCTGTTACTTCCATGTCCTCCTTTTTTTTTCTTCTTTTTCTTTCCTTCCACTATTTCCCAAGACTCCCTATCCATTAATCAATGTTTGGCTGTAAGTCTCAGCATCTGTTTTGAGATGCTGCTGGGTAGCATCTCATATATATACATATAGTACAGGATAAGCATACTATAACACACAGACCCAAAGAAGTTAAGTAATAAGGACAACCCAAGGCAGGATGCATAAATCTCATTTGGAAGGGGAGATAGAATAGGCAGAGGTAATGGCTAAAAAGAGGGAACAATGTAGGAGAGGGGGTATAGAGAGTTAGGAGGGTGGAGATCAGAACTTTGCCTCCTATATCGAGGAGACAAAGGGCATGAGGACAGAAGGCCTGTATAGAAAAGAGAAACTAAGTGTGGGGGCATCTCTATGGCAAGCTGGAGACCTAAGTCAGGGTAAACTCCTGGGAGGACATGGTGGAGGGATTCAAGCACAGACTCCTAGTAGCAGAGACCTTAGACACTGGAGAGGACATCCTCTAACTAGACTAGACTTCCAGTAAAGGACATGGAATACCAACCCTCCCACAGAAACTTGGACTCAAAATTTATCCTGACTGTGGATGTGCAGGAATAAAGATAGAGTTGATAGAGCAGAGACTGAAGGAATGCCCAAACAAAGACCCACCCTATTTGAGAGTGCCAATCCCTGACACCATGAAAGATACTCTAAGTCTGCAGACAGGAGCCTGTCAGAGTTTTCTTCTCTCTGTCTCTGTCTCTGTCTCTGTCTCTCTCTTTCTCTCTCTCTCTCTCTCTCTCTCTCTCTCTCTCTCTCTCTCTCTCTCTCTCTCTCTCTGCACAGAGTACTATGAACTTTCCTCTTAGATCTTCCTTTGCCTTCATTGTGTCCTGTTAGTTTGGTATATTTATGCATTTTCATTTAATTCTAGAAAGTTTTTAACTTCCTTCTTACTTTAGGTTATGAACCATTTTTTATTCAATAGTGAGTTGTTAAGTTTCCATGGTTTGTAAGCTTTCTGTTGTTTCTATTGTTGATATTCAGTGTTGATCTGTGATGCTCAGATAAGAAAAGCAAGTGTTATTTCAGTTTTCTTGTATCTGTTAAGACTTGTTTTGTGGTAAACTATGTGGTCAGTTTGGACAAAATTTCAAAGAGGTTGTGAAAAAAAGGCATATTCTTTTGTGTTTTTGTGAAATGTTCTGTAAGCATGTTAGGCCCATTTGGTTGATGATATCAGCTAACTCCAGAATTAAAGTCTTTAATATCAATATGCGATTTAAGCTATAGTAGTGTTTCTGTTATGAATGTGGGTGACCATGAATTTGATGCATAAATGCTAAGAACTGCAGTATCTCTTGGATAAATTGCCTCTTTGATGAGTATGTAGTATCCTTCCCTAGCTCTTCTGATTAGTTTTGGTTTGAAAACCATTTTGTCAGATATTAAGGTGGCAACACCAGTTTTCCTCCTGGTATATTTTCTTACAATATCATATTCCATCCTTTTACCCAAAAGTGATGTTCGTGATGTTAAAGTGTGTTTCGTAGAGGCTGTTTAAGGGTTTAAGGATAGATTTTTATTTTCACATTCATTACATTAGTTTGTTATTTTATTTTCTTTTTTGGTTGTTTGTTTAATTGAGACTATGGGTATTATACCAATACCCGATGTTAATTATTATTATTCTGCTCTTGTGGTGTGCGTGTGTGTGCGTGTGTGTGTGTGTGTGTTTCGCTTATATTGGATTGCTGGTGTATTTGGGGGATGTGCTCAACCTCAATCAAATGGAGTTTTTCTTGTAGTGCTGTGGAGGAACTTTAATCCAGCTACATGGCTGATCTGATCACCTCCAAGAAACTTCTAGGTCTAAGAGATCTAGCTGGAATGTAGATATGCCCTTACTACAAATAATGAAGGTAAATTTAGTTTGTTGCAGGAAGTACCCATGTTTGAAAGTGATGTCTAAATAAGAGACAGACAATATGACAAATCAGAGAATGATTTGACAGAATAGGATATACCCAACTCTCACAAGAAAAGAGAGGAAAAGAGAAGTGACTTTAAAAAGAGCAGCATGGAGAGAGGAAAGAGAGAGAGACAAGCAGAAAGAGAGAGAGAGAACAGTTTTACAGAGACATGCTGAAGAGAAAACAAGCTAGACACAGGGGAAGACAGAACAAGCCAGAGAATGAGAAGGAGCCAGAAGATTAAAACATATTGCCAAAGTTGAGACCAAGCAGAGCAATTCAGTCAAAAGTAGGAAAAGCCATTTGAAGTCAGCTTGAAGAGGAGTTTGAGCTAGAACAGCAGAGATAAACCAGCCAGCTAGAGTTCAGAAAGAACAAGAAAGATTGTGTTCAGCAGTAAGTCTCCAAGGCTGAAAACCATCTAGGCCTAGATTTGATTGTACAGAGGCTAGAAGCTCCTTGAACTTGGCCTAAGTTAGCCTCCCAGACTACAATAACATCAGGAAAATATAAGATAGTTTTACATGGTGGCTAGAAGAATCTAGACCCTTTTGTATGGCTAGATTTGTACATAGATCTTGCTTAAATTTGGTTTTTATCATGGAATTAATTTTCTCTGTTTATTGTGATTAAAAGGTTTGCTTTCTATAGTAGACTGGAATGGTACCTATAGTCTCTCAGAATCTCTAGAACATCTGTCCAAACCCTTCTGGAATTTTGAGTCTCCATTAAGAAGCCTGGTGTTATTCTAATAGGTCTGCCTTGTAATTTGAACTATTTCCCTTTGAGCATTTAATATTTCTCATGAGCCTTTAGTGTTTTGATAATTATGTGATGAGAGGACTTTTTCTGGTATAGTCAATTTTTTTTTATTCTATAAGCTTCTTGCACTTTAATAGACATCTCTTTAGGTTAGAAAAAATTTCTTTTATAATTTTGTTGAAAATATTTTCTATGATCTGGGTTTCTTCTTCCTCTAATCCTGCTGCTTATAGATTTGGTCTTTTCACAGTATCATGAATTTCTTTGATCTTTACTGCCAGGATTTTATTAGATTTACCATTTTCTTTGACCAATGTATCCATTTCTTCTATTTTGCATTCAGTGTTCTTCCACCTTTTGAATTCTGTAGGTACAGCTTTCTTCTGAGGTTTCTGTTATGGTTCCTATATTTTTGTTTTCAGATGTCCTTAAGTTTTGGTTTTCATTGACTCTATTTCTACTTTTAAGTTTTGAACAGTTTTATTCATTTTCTTCCACTCTTTTTTTTATTTTATAGATTCGTTCACTTCTACTTTAAGGACTCTATCATATTGGTAAAGTTTCTTTTATGATCTCTTTATTGTTCAACAACTATGTTGTAATAATCAGACCCTATTGTGGTAGGCTTGCTGGGCTTTAGTAAATATATGTTGTCACTGCAGATATTCTACATATATATTCACTCTGGCATCTAGGCATCTGAGGTATAGAAGATTGCAATTCTAAATTGGTCTTATTTTTGTTGAGTAGGTTTTTGCCTCCCTCCCTAGGTCTTAGGAGAGTGTGGTAACTGTGTGCTTCCTGGTAGAAATTCTCTGGGGTCTTGAATAGTGTGGCCACTATAGGTGCTGGATAAATCCTAAGAATTGAAAGCTGACACTTAGGAATAGAAATAGGCTAGAAAGGTTGTAAGACTGAGGAGGTCCACAAGAGAGGGAGAAGCAGGCTGTTTCACCTGGATCTCCTCATACCCCTGGAAAGGAGGGCATGAGGTAAGGAGATGCTACAGAGCTAGAATGAGAATAAGAGTTTGCATATGGAAAAGAGAAGGGAGAATAAAGAGCTAAAATTAGCATACTTCATTGTTTGGCAATGATTGGTTGATGGTTTCCCAGGTCTTTCTATCTCCCCCTTCTTTCATAAGATTCTTTGCACTCTGCCCAAAGGTTGGCTATGAGTCTCCATATTTGCTTTAATACCCTGCTGAGTAGAGTCTTTCAGAGGCCCCCTGTGGTAGGCTCCTATCCTGTTTCCTGTTTTTTCCCTCTTCCGATGTCCATTCTGTTTGCTTTTCTGAGTGAGGATTGATCATCTCACCCAGGGTCCTCTTTCTTCCTTAGCTTTTTTAGATGTACAGATTTAGTATGATTATCCTGTATTATATGTCTAATGTCTACTTACAAATGAGTATATACCATGTGTGCCTTTCTGCTTTGGGATACCTCACTCGGGATGATCTTTAATTTATTGGAAAATGGGGAGTTTCTGCCTGAAGGCACATCAGGAGCAAACATACTGCAGCCTCTCCCCCCTTTACTATGTAGATAGACTCCATCAGTGTCCTGGGATTGCACTCAGTCCCCCTGAAAGGAATGATCAAGAAGTGCATTTAAGAGACCTGATGCACTAGGGTCAGATAGAAAAGGAAGAGCTCCTTCCCTATCAGGAGTCTAGGGAAAGGACACAGAGGAAGAAGAGGAAGGATGAGTAGGAGTAGGAGGAGATGGGTGAGGGAGCTACAGAGGGAATACAAAGTGAATAACTTGTAATAAATGAAATTTAAAAAGAAGAAAAAAAGAGACTGAAGCAGGGAAAGCAATATTTCACAAAAGAGAATATAGTTGGACACATGGAACTTCCTGAAAGTGTGGAGAGCTGCTTGGTAGTCAAGCTGCTTTGTTATTTATGGAAGAACATGTTTTCACCCTGGCCTTCACCTTAGACAGAGAAAAGAGGAAGTTTTGCCAAGGTCCTTAAAACTTGTTTGTATGACCTTGGAACATATCTGCCTTAGGAAAGTAGTTTCAGAAAACAAGTTTGACAGTTCCATGAACTTCTTTCTTGTATTGATAGGACTTGTTTTTGCTTTGCTTATAAAAAGGAATTGTGAAATAAACCCAGGCTGCTGCAGTCTTACTGACAGCCCTCTCATGGGACTGCAGATCCCATGTGTAGTGTGACTTGTTTTCATTATTTCAATCCTCACTTCCTATTCAGAAACTGTTTGACTCTGCCGGTGGGCTCCATCATGAAAGAAAAACATAAAATTGTGAAAAAGGACGAGATTGTTTCTTTGAGAGCAACAAGTCTCTACCATCCAGCTTGCCCCCTACAGCAATACACACAATGTTTCTCTGTAGGAACACCTCCTGTTTCCCATGGCATCTCACAACAACCATCCAAGTTACAAATCAGGTCTAAGCCCATTTAGTTTTTACTGTGTCCTTTTATTCCCTGACGACTTATAAATTTGAATAAAAACTATGCATGCTCTCTCACACTCAGCATCAGTACTCTCAAAAACATGAAACGAGAAAATCAAGGAGTCTCTGCTACAATCAGGCATACTCCTGAGGGATACAATGAAAGTTGTTTTGTAGTGGTTTGTGTTTGACAATTTTTGATTTTCAGTCTGCTCTCTGGAGTAAGAGGGATGATATTCTCCTTCTCAATGTATTTTGTGGTCCTTTTTCTGCCGTTGGCTTAGTTCCTCCTTTATCAATGTTATTGCCCCATCTAAGTGAGTATGATAGAAGAACCTAAATATCAAAACAATTATTTTGCTCTTTGTAAAAATTCTCTAATGCAAGTGTATGTTGTCCAAATTAGTCTTCTCTTATGTCTAATAGGATATAACACACACACACACACAGGACTTAAGCAGCTAAGTTTTGCATAAACTGAAACCCTATGATTAAAGTTTCTTAATATATTTTCAGTTCTCAGAACATTTTGCAGTTTTTTCTCTTGTGTCTCAGGATACAAAACAGTGGGATCTTCTAGCCCTTTCCTGTTCTTTTTCTGGCTCTCTTTGTTACTTTCAAGCTCTGTTCAAAGAATGATAATTCTTCCTGGAACTCTGGTACTAATATAATTCATGTCTCAATGCATAAATAAGTCACATACTTATCAACATTCTGGCTTTTTTAACAATGTCTTCCTCTAAAACTCAAGGTCTAACAGACACTTGATATACTTTCCAAATAATTACAGATGAGAATTTTTATGATGGTTTCCTCCCTGAATATCCCAAATCCCTATCTTAAAACTATATATATATATATATATATATGCATATAAGCATATATGAACACATATAGAAACATATATATGAAATCTGTATATTCCTACAATCTATTATGAAATAATATTGTTGCTGTATTTGTCAGAAGAATCACTTATGTTATAGAACACAAAATATATTTCTTAAAACTGTTTTCTATTTTGATACTATAGCTTCTCTAGTATTTATGGTTGATGTGGTGAACTCACAGACACTGGAACTAATACACAATACATAAAATTTGACATAAAATTATCCTTTGTTTAGGGACATTCTAGTCAATGATCAGGCTTAGTTCAAATTGGGAGTTCTGTGTTAAGACAGATGAAAAGGAAAGCAGGATTAAGAATTGTGCTAATAAGTAATTTACATCAAAGGAACCTAGACATTAGACATCAACATGTATTTCAAAGATGAATATTTTGTCACTTGGGCATTGGAGAATATAGTCTGAGCTCTATGCTCATTAAAGAATGGTAAATAGGAAGATCTTTATATCTTAAGTATGAGCAACTAAATATAAAACAATAAGATAAAGGAAAATTAAAATTATTTCTAAGAATGGAACAAAAGCACATATTCATTGAATGGACATTTAAAATGGGATCAATGAGATGGCTCAGTGGATAAAGTCATTTGTTAGAAAATCTGACAGTGTAGGTTTGAATATTCTATCCCACATTGTAGAAGGATAGAGAGACAACTTCAGCAAATTGTCCTCTGATCTCCACCTAGATGCTTTTGAATGTTTGCACACACGCATAGTACCCTATCACACGAATTCACAAAGCAAATGGATAAATAGCTGTTGTTATTTGCATTTATCAATTGAGAAAATTATTTTCTACAGTTACTTGAATGTATACATTTATAATATATTCTCCAAGTTATTCATTTTTTCATGTATTGTTGTTGATGACAATTATGATTGTTTATGAAAACTCTTGAAAAGAAGCTGTTTCTGCAGAGATTGTCAAGATTAAAGTTTCAGTATTATGCAGAGATTAGAATGATGCATGTCCAGAGACCAATTGCCTTATGTTTGGCTAGATCTAGCTCTCTGGAACAGCCATTTCTTGCCTACCTCCATGTTGGAATTAAAATAATATAACCAATAGATTACAACCTTTTGGAATTTATTAATTTAATAGACCACTAAATTCTACCAAAGCATCTTGGATCTATAGAAAAACTTCTACCATGATGCTATAGCTCTTTCTCTGATGTATCCACAATTCATTTTAAATTTATCTTGATTTATCACTTTCTTTTTTCTGTAAAGGCATTAAACTGCTTCCATGTGGGAAATGAAATTGTGATAACATATCTGTGTTTCCAAACCATGGTCACTGACAACAGGTCCAGAACAAACTATCTTATGTTCTCTTTTAGATAAGATATGTTCTATGTGGTTTTTATATTGAGGTGATAAGTAATTAAAGCTATTTTAGAATATTTTAAATTTTATTTCATAGAGTATCTTTCACCTTTTAGAGTAGATGAGAGAGAAAACATAAAATAAACTAAATATTCAAGTATCAATAGAAGTAATTTCAGGAGTGGATCTAAGATGGTGGTGACCAGTGCACACTGTATCTGAAAAGCAGAAGATCTGAAACTCTGAAATTGGTGAGTGGAGGGGAAGCTGAAGCCTGAACATCTACATTTAGGATTCCTTGACCAGAGGGGACAACAATTGAGCTGTGACCATTTAGATTTAGGTCACCCATGGACTTCTCTTGGAATGGAGAGTGGCAAACATTTGATCCCCCTGCACTTCCCCTTGTTGGGCCTCGCTCCTCCTCCATGGAGCCGGCCCATAGTACCTGCAGCTCATAGCACATAACCCCCTGTCTGGGTACTGAGAAAGCAGAGGTAGGCCTCCTAATTCTTCAGTGGTGCCTGCCAGCTCTACCAGCCTTCTGCTTCCCAGATCCTCTAGTAGCTGTACAGACTTGCTGGGTCTCCCAGCCAAAGACTGTACCAGCTGTACTGACCATCCAGTCCCACAGTGGCAGGCAGCCAGTGGTATGGGCCACCCAGGTCCACCAGGCCCACTGGGCCACCCAGGTCTGTGGACCTCTGTAGGGGTTCCCCAGGACTTCCCAGCAGTCATCTGTATTGGCCTCTCAGTTCTTCTGCCAGGGCTAGACTCCCAGTGGACCACTTTAACAGCCTAAGTTCTGCAGCTGCAGCACCACTGAGCTTCCTACACCCGCATTTGCCCGAGCAGGCCAAATCTGAGGGTAGAGAACAGGGGGAAGTCTTGTGCTTTCCAATTAGACCTGCTAGAGAGTGAGTATGCCTTCAAGTGAGTGCCTGCAAAGCTCCAGATCCAGAGTCCCTCTAAGCTAGCAACCAGACATTGGATTTTTTCCCACTGACACACCCACTGTGGGCAACATAGGGATTCTTAGGACAGCATTCTCAACATTGAAGCCCCTGTTCTGTGGGTCTACCAGTCGAGTCCAGGCAAACAACTCCTGGAGCCCAGACAGAGCTGAATACCTGTAGGCCACTGAGGTATTCAGGGAATCTGCACATGCTCATTGTACCCGCAAACAGCACCAGTGCCCGCAACCCCTCCAAGGCCTGCAACACCCCCTATACCACATTCCTGGCATCTACACTCTCTAGCACCCTGTCCTTTAAGGCACACTTCCAGACACACATACATGCTTGCTCACCCGCATCTGTGTTTCTGTGCCAACATACCTTTCTCCCTTAGGAACAGTTGAAACACCAATGCACACTCTCAAACCAGTGGGCCTCTCTCATCTCCCAGAAGAATACCCCAGACACCAGAGAAAGATGGACCCAGGCTGAACTACAGGATCCAGGAACAAACAGTGAAGGTTATGGAGAAGCAGATGACCAGAGGTCAGTATAAGAACACATCCAACAAAAATCAGGACATCATAGATTCACCAACAACCCCTAAAATCAAGGGATACTTCAATTCTTCAGAAGCACAAGAAAATGATTTTAAAGTTATGCTTATCCAGTTATGAGAGGCACATAAAGAGGAAACAAACAAAGCTCTCAAAGAAATAGCTACACAAATGGAGGCACAAGAAGAGGCACAATTAGTGGTATATATAGAGGAAACGAACAACAACAACAACAACAAAAATAGAAGCCATCATGGAGAGACAGAAATCCACATTCAAACAGATGGTGCAAGGAAGGCATGAAAACAGGATTAGAATCAATAAAGAAAACACAAACAGCGAAAACACTGGAGCTGGAGAACTTAGAGAAAAGATCAGGAACCACAAAGTTAAGCATCACTAATAGAATACAATAGATGGAAGACAGAATCTCTGGTGCTGAAGATAGACTTGCAGAAATTGATACTTCTCTCAAAGAAAAAGTAAAATCAGAAAAGTTCCAAACATAAAACATCGAAGAAATCAAGGACGTCATGAAAAGTAATTTCAGATCATTTTGACTAGGCTATAAATATGTTAGTTGTCTTTATAAAAAAGAAAACTTTTAGCAGTAGCATATATATGTGTGTGTTTATAGAATTCATTTTTATTAAGTTTGTCATATTTGTTTTTCTGATATTGTTCTAGACTTTGTTGTTACAAGAGAACTCCAAATTACAAAGTAGATGCACATAATTCATTTTTATGCTGGCCCTGGGACTTAACTGTCCCTCTGTATTCGATGTATTTCCCAATTATTACTAATATATTTACAGCATGGAAATGTTGTTAAATCTCTGTTTGGGTCAATGAAAAGAAGCTATGTTAGCTGATATTGATGTCATTATATACGCAGAGAAAATTGAATACAATAATTACATTCATTAAATATTTATTATGTATCATGACATGTCTTAGTCCATTCTTCTAAAGCAAAATGAGTTATAACATATCATTATGCATACTTTACAGAGAAGATATCTTTAGACTTAGACAATAAATTGTACTATCTTTAAAACCTCAATTCACTGTGTTGCTCTTCTATTTCCTCAAACAGCATATAATTTGTAGAATTTAAATATATAAATGCCAGTAAACTTATATCAAGTTTAATATTATTAACTCAATATGGCTACATATTGAGTATTGCTTGTATTATGGAACAGAAAAGTGGGCCATGGGAACATTGCTTAGATTGGTCAACAAGGGAGAGTTGAGGTTAATACCTAGACTGTTTGGTTCAAGGATTGCATACATACAACAGCTCTATGTTGCAATACGCAATGCTTCCTTCCTAACATAAATAAAATTGTTTACTAGAGCAATAATTAATATATTGTTATGCACAAAGGCAAGGTATTAACAGTGTGTTGCAAAACACTTTTTTTAGACTTGTTATATCCCATTTCACTTTTGTGATCTATTAGTGACTTATTTAAAAAGTCACAAAAATGCAGCATCCAAACTTTGTGTATTGATTATCAGACTTCCTATATATTAGTACTTGGAAATATATTTTACTAGAAATAAAGACGAAGCAAGTGGATATACTATTGCCTCTCTACATACCATATTATTTGTGTAATTTTAATCTTTCAGTGCATAATATGAATCATTTGCTAAAACGTAGTGAGATAGTCGCATCTGCTTCTCTGCTTTAGACTACGCATCTTTGGAAAATTTACCATGAGTGAATATTATCTCCTCATTCTTCATTTGGAGAAACAGAGACATTGATGGATTAATTAAACAGATGATACTACTGGCTGAAAAATATTACTTGTCTCAAGGGCCAGGGATGTACCATAAAGCTATAAAAATTATTTTGTTCCCTTAGGTAAAGTTAAAAGAGAATATTAAACAAATCCATTATCATTGTTCCCCTAAGATGTCAATTACCAGAATGGGAATGGGATGGTGACCATGAGTGTCTTTCTTACTTCTTATACTTATTGTCTTTTTAATGGCTCAGCAGACTCTGACTAATGAGCACCACCTTCCCTTAAAGTATTGCATTCCCTACTATGTGTATTAGCCTACACAAAGTAATGAGGTTGATTCATATTGAGGGTTTCATTTTCAAGTGAGAAAAGCCCACTATCATAAAAGTATATTTGTTTTCTAAATTACTATATTTGTTTCTATTCTTGTTTTGTTTTTACCCCCACATTTCTGCCCCCTCTACGTGTTTGTAAATAGAAGCAATATTTGAAAAGAACATTTGGGAATATATTCCTGTGTCTATAATGATATTTTTCTTAGGAAACACTCTCTTAAACTTAATGTAAACAATGATAAGAGAAAATGGTACCCTGCTTCAGAGTTCCTCTTTCAATTTTCTAGCAACGCCAAAGACTTATTCTAGGACATTTAACATCAACTTAGAATTAATTGTTTACTTTAGCATCAATAATTGTAAATTGCTTCCAAATGAAGATTATTAAATATATTTCTGTTAAAACATTTTTCTGACCTACCCTAAGATACCACATTATCCTGGTCATTCCAAGCTCTTCCTAGTCATCTCTCTCAAGGTCAAAAAAAAAAAAACATGCAATAATGAGAAAGTAGAACAAACATCAGCTAATGGCAGGAGTTCATAAAAGGCTGTAATGGCAATTCCACCCAGACAGGGAAGGAATGAAACATTTTCACTGAGAACTACCTGACAGATTCAATAATCAAGGGAAAGCCTTAATTGATGACACTTCATTAGCATAATGAGTAGAAGCTGGGAAAAGAGAGTCCCTTATTAATTAATCAAGCAAAGCACGAACTGTTTCAGTCTCCTACACTCTGCCATTTTCCATTAATCAAGAAAATGTGTATTAAACTCATTTGAAATCTCGGCATGTGGATTATCATCTCAAGGAAAAACAATGGCAAAGGGTCTGTCCAGCTGCACACATTTGCTTTGAATTCATATATACCTCAAAATCATATTTACAAGGCTAAAATCGTACACAGAGGGCATAGAAATAGCAGTTCTTCAAGATGTGTAAATCACCACCTCATTAGGAAAGTAAACAAAACCCCATCAGCCTCACTAGTAGAAAATAGAAAGACAAAAGAAAGTAACTTCATATGCTGTTCCTTTGCCTGATGCCCAAACCTCTGTTGTCTAAAACCTCATAAAATGCAGACATGTACAAACTACCCATAGAATCCTATTCATAATGTATACTTACTGCCATCTAGTCAGGTCTATGCTTTACTGGGTCATGAGAGATAAGGCTTAGGCTGTTTGTGGGTATCTGGTTCAGAAACAAACAAACAAACAAAAAATGTCATGCTACTTAAGTCCCCAACTAACTATAAACACAGGTGTTGAGAATCACTGCTAATGAGGTTAACAAGCCAAGATCAAAGTGTGGAATCCCTATAGCAGAATGGACTTGAAGAGGCAAAACCCAAGACACTATTAGTGTAAGGTCAATTCCCTGTGATGTTTAGGTGAGAGGTGGCTGCTAATCCATTAATAAGCTAAAGAGGGCTAGAATGGAAAATGAAAAGAAAATGCCTAAGGAAATCCACACATTTGAAGTTGGGATCTAATTGTGACACCCATCGCTACCTCTGTGTTTTAAAAGAAATGTAGCAACTTAAGATTCTGGAAAGGTTCAAATTTCTATTATGTGAACCATGTGAATTTGCAATGTTAGTTTGCAGTGGCTCAGCTACTGTAATCTGCTTTATGTGAAGCAGTTTTCTCAGCCTTCTTTGTATTCTCTGATTTTCTTTTCTTTTTTATTACTCTCTGGTTTTCAAGACATGTGTTTCATCATATCAATTTTTCTTTCATTTCTTATTGGAATTTATTGTTTTCACACATAGGTGAAAGTACTTTTCTAGCAAATTGCAACTGTGTAGCACTTACTGTAATAAATGTATTTTGAATATGAGATATATATTAATATTTATGAAAAAGAAATTGAGGTAGATGTCTAGTACAGAGTTACTTCCAAGTATGCAAAAGGCCCTGGATCCAATTTTTAGCACTATGAAGAAAACAGAAAGGAGAAGCAGAGAGGGAGAAGAGAGAGAGAGAGAGAGAGAGAGGGAGACAGACAAATACAGGGAGGGAGAAAGACAAAGAGATTAAATAGCTGGTAAGAGATAGATAGACAGATAGATAGATAGATAGATAGATAGATAGATAGATAGATAGATAGATAGATAGATGATACTTAGATATGTAGAAAAATGATCAATACATAGATGATATATATAGAGATAAATGATCAATACATAGATACCTAGATGATATAGATCGGAAAATCTGTATGAAAAGGATATACCTTTCTTCTTATTCATATTTGCTAGTCTGACTTTTGACATTGGCTTAAGATCTGGGTTTTTATTTTTAAATTAGTTTTAAAGTTTACCTTGTGAACACAAATTGTAATGGCATATTTCACAAAAATGCTATGCACATAGAGAAAAGGTCTGGACTCTACCTGCAGAGCTATTAGTTAGAACTTAAAACTCAAAAGCTTTCACATTGCCAGCATTTTTCAGTGTACTTTAAAAGGCGCTTAATTTTTATGCATAGAGTAGATTCTATTATATACATTAAGCCAATTTTATGACAATAGGGAATATTTGTGGGCTTGAAGAATCAATAACACTTTAATTAGAACATAGTCCCTAGTTATTATCTTGCATTATAGATGATGGCTTCAGCTATCTTCAGGTGGGAAAGGTATGATTTATTATTATAAAATGGAACTTACCCTGCCCTGTGCTTTTGAAAATTGATACAGGCTATAGTACTGCAAGGAGGCATGCCTGCATCTGATCCATGTTCAAACAGTTACTGTTCAGCATTTATGGCCAACTTGGCTGACATAAGCAATCTCCTGGAGCAGAGTCACTCTATAGAGTGGTATCTCTAAGGCATTAGAGTTCTAAAGTGCCAGAAGTGCTTCAGGTGACAATTTATTTTGTAATTTTACTTAATACATCATTTAAATATTTAGACAAGCCACTCATGTCAAACAGATTCATTTTTAATCATCTAGTATTTAAAAATAATGTTGATGAATAAGCAGTGGGTACAATTGTGTTAAGTTTGTTCTGTTTAAATTTCTTCTATATATGCCAGAAGCACTATATTTGAACAATGCTTCAAATCTACCTTAGCAGGAAACAGGCATGTATAAATATGATATAGATAGATGTGAGAGATAGACTACTCAATTTGGTTATGCAGATCTGGGCTATTTTAGCTTCAAGGTTTGGCCATGTCGATTGAATATTATATAATTCAAGAAGTGGTCACATTTATTCTTTTCAAAGAATGACTTCCCCAACTTGGATACCTCACAGTGGACATGGCATTGTAGGCAACCTCACAATGATACACAATAAGCAGAGATGGCGTTTGGTTAATACAGTCTTCCAGGCATGATTGGCACACAGTATTTACATAAAGTCACCGAGGCAGCCAGATGCCAGGGACATGAGTGTTTATAAACTAATATTTCTACAGCACCCAAAGTTTCCATAGAAATTTAAATGAATCTGTAAGACTGTCAATAGCTCTGATTTGCTGGCTTTTCTGAATGCTCTGATCATAGACTATAAGAACTAGAAAAATAAAGATTTCCTCTAGTTTGAACTCATGGTTTAGAAGAAAATTAAAGGTTGCAGTCATCAAGAGATCATGCTAAGTACAGATTGTAGCAATGGGTTTCACAATTAGATCCCAACTTCAAATATGTGGATTTCCTTAAAGCATTTTCTTTTCACATTCCATTTAGCTCTCTTTAGCTTATTAATAGGTTATCGGCTGCCTCTCACCTAAAGATTGCACTAAACATCGCTGGGAATTGACCTTACAATAATACTGTCTTGGGTTTGGCCTCTTCAAGTCCATTCTGCTGTAGGAATTCCACACTTTGATCTTGGCTTGTCAACCTCATTAGCAGTGATTCTCAACATCTGTGTTTATAGCTAGTTGGGGACTGAAATAACATGACATTTTTTATCTGAACCAGATACCCACAAACAGCCTAAATGTTATCTCTCATGACCCAATAAAGCATAGAAGGTTAATCAGTGACTTGAGTAGATGGCAAGAAGTGTCATCTACCTATTAAACCTATGAACAGGTTTCTATGGGTAGTTTGAACATGTCTGTATTTTATGAGGTTTCAGACAGCAGAAGTTTGGGCATTGTGTATTGTTGAGCAAAGCTATAAATAAGTTGGTTACATAAATGATTAAATATATAAATTTATGATTTTAATAAAGCATATACAGTACCTGCATGTAATTATAGACAAATAGAAATACACATATTAGAGAAAGTCAACTTTTGGATAAATTACAACATGTTTAGCTTTATATTTGCAGTTGTTCAAAATCACATAAAAACTATCAAAATAATTTCCTGGCTGCTTTTGTCATAAACACAACAGAAAAGGTACAAAATTCTCAATAGATTTAAACTCAACAAACTCAATAATAAAGAATATCATGCTTTTTGGCAACCAGAGAGTTGTCTTAACCATTTCAAAGCTTTCCTTGTAATCACAGCACATATTCCCATGGGTAGGTATGAGTCAAGAGTTATTTTTTCTAGACAGCTATTTTCTATAGTTTTTCAAGTTCTCATGGCACATTTTACTAAACAATATATTTATGGTCAGAATATCTCAGTATTGATGTAAATGGAATATTGGTCACATGACAACAAGAGCAGGTGATGGGAGCAGAAAGTAAATCTCTATGCACTAATTACTGTATCACTATTGACTTCTAACTTCTCTTCCGTTGTATTGCTATGATGAGCACATGGGTCCAGTGAATCTTAATTAAAAGCTATAAGGGTGGCTTATGATGTTATAGCATGATAATTGAGAAAATAAAATTAATAGAATCTGTACCTTAAAATTGTTTACCTTTGAGTTACATATTCAAGATACTTCTCTTTGTCATTGCAAAAAAAATAAATGAATTTAATCCAGTTTAGAAATGTATACTAAAATATGATTCAAAATGTTACTGTAGCGGAATCCTCTATGGCTAGAACTAAAATTACATATTTAATTACTGAAAAACTTATAACTTCCCTTCCTTGTATTACATGTTAATTTGAAGTTATTGTTATAATTCATTTTTAAAGTAAGAAAACCTTCAAGATATTAATGTTGTAAGAAGCACTTAGTATGATTCCCATCTTAAACTATCAATTTCACAGAGCTGTTTTGACTTTAAGTGATGTTCCTATTGTAATGATGATCTCAAATCATTTCATTCTTTTTTCCCTTTTTCTTTTCTTTTCTTTTTCTTTTGTAAGAGGTTTTCATAAGAATTATTCAGAATCCTATACCCAAGTTGTGGTTTCTGAATGGTACACATGAGTGTTATTGTGTAAAGAACTATAAAAAAGAGTGCATTCATTCGAATTTGAAGTCTTTATATTTTTTATAAATTTGTATTTTTATATTAATTACAGTTTATTCACTTTGTATCCCAGATGTAGCCCCCCCCCTTATTTCCTTCTAATCCCATTCTTCCTTCCTCATCTCAGCTCACCTTTTGTGAAAAGTAATCTGGGATGTTTAAGTCTGCTTATTATTAGAATTTAAGTTAAGATTTCATTTGAGGTAGACTAAAAATACTATTGAAGTCAAAGTCCAATAATTTGATGTATGGACATTAAGGAAATTTTACACAATTTAAAGACAAAACTTTCCAGGATATTGATAGTTATTTATTAGTGGAAAACAGTTAGAAAGGAGCAGGCACAGATATTTAAAAATATTTTCACTTTAGTACATACTGGCCTGCTTCTATTTGTGCCTTTTTTTCAATCCTATATTTGTATAGTTTTCTAATATAATACTATAAAATTGACACAAAAGAAGTTTCTAAACTTTATCTTTCTATTCAGGAATATACCACTTTGCTCATTTAAATTTCTAAATTCTACCACTCTAAAGTAATCATAGTTTATAAAATTTTATAAACATTTTCTTGCATATCTATTTAAAAACCAAGCTATGTTTCAAAATTATCAACTCAAAATATTTACAATTACTAGATACTAATTTTAACTTTTTCTTAAATTCTTTAAATTGATGAAGATGATGGCCACATATCAATTCTAGAGGGTGACTTGGTAGATTGTAAATAATTTATAGTACTTGAAGTGTCCTTTTATTATTTTTATTCTTTGATACATAGTTCTATGACACATGTAATAATATTTATTTCATTTATCTCCTATAACCTCTTTTTCTGAGTTAAAAACTGTCTTCTCCACAACAAGTGTCCTTCCCAATTTCATGTATGTTTTATGGTCTTAATATGATTGCCTGCATGAGCAAGGGTGAGGGTTATTTTCTACACAAATACTAATTTACTATTGGTTACACCACCACAGAGAGTGACAACAACCCCTTTGCCACCACTAACTCTCAACAGCCCTTCCTAGAAGATTGAGGCTTAATAATACCCTCTTTCTCCCACAATAATATTTTAATGAGTCTAAACTTGTGCAGGTTTTGTGAAGAAAAAAGTGCTTCAGTAGATTTATAAATGAATTAGCCTGATAGATATACCGAGATCCAGTTCCACAATAGACAATTAAATGGGGCTGTACATATAACCTAGCAACAAGTGTCTGAGTGTTTGCCTAGCATGTACATGACCATAATTAATTTCTCAGCACATAAAAAATGAAATTAAGGAAAATAAAGAAAGAATGTGAGAGTTTGATAACACAATAGGGCAGGGATATTATCTGAATTGTCTACTGTGTAGATAGATATCTAAATATGAATGTCCCAAATAAAAGTAACAGTCTAGTAAGAAAATATTGGAATGTAACAGTAATACATCTTTCATCCATGTATGTGGATGGCTGTATGTGAAATGGCTGACAATAAATTTGGAAGTGTTAATAAGCTCACAAACATGAAACATTTAGTAACAATGTATATGTTCATTTTATTATATATTAATTTCTCTAAGTTCTTCACAATAACTAAAATAACATGCAACAGGCCAGAGGAAATACAAAAGGAAAATCCAAAGATTCAATCATAAAGAACACTGAAATAATTTTCATTCACAAAGCCCAGTTTTAACTAGAAGATTACAAAGTTCTACCTCAGGCAGGAGTGTCAACACCCATCAGAAAGAACACCACTGGACTGTGAAAGCCGAAGAGCACTCATTGCAGATGTTGTATGTTATTCACAGAAGAATACTGCTCAGATTTGGTTTTAAGCCAATAAAGTCTTTAATAGCCACTGGCAACTACACTCAGTATTCAGGATCTCTGTAGAGTCCCAAGCCTTTCTTGGAGTGGGCTTTTAATCACAATTCCCATGATCTGGGTTGATACACTTCAGTTAACAAGTACAGTTTTAGCCAAAAGCAGAATTAGAAAAGCAAAAATCAAGATTAGTACATTTAGAGGCTTTCCCCAAACTATGGGCTTTGATGGACTAGGTCTTTGTTTAAATTTTGACAAGTGGTGCTCTATGTGTGCTGAGATTCATAACCTGACCAGTATTTCCAACATGAAGGAAGTTGTGCTAAGCTATTAGGCCTGCTGATGTCTGAGGCCCTGTTGCACAAAGCAAGCTACAAAGGCTTCCCAAAATCTGGCTGAGAAAGGCAGAAACTAGCTTTTTGTTTTCTTTCTGTGACTCTGTAATGAGGATCCTTATGTGAAGCGATCTTAAGCCCAGAGGAAAGGCAAGGAATAGAGTGTCTAGAAAAATTTACAAAGAAGCACAGGAGAGATAAGAAGACTAAAATTCAGATAGTACCAAAGAAAAATAAACTTTATTAAGGCAGTGTAACATCTCTCATTAAGATATTAATATCATTAATATCTCTTATTCCCAGCCAAGGTGGGAAACTAATGGGACCCTCTGGACTCAGAATTTTATAAGACCCCTGAGCTTTCCCATTTTTGGTAGTATAGCTCAGATGTTTGTCTCTGAATACTTTTTTTTCTCCCCACCACCTTCCCTGTGGGAAAAGCTCACTAGGAAGCCTGTCTTTTTTTTCCCCCTGTCACCCTACAGCTTTTCAACTGTCCCTCAAATACACCCACAGAAATTACAAATTTAATGGTCCTTTCCTGAATTCCAGTCCTGCCAATGACAAATCTTGACTTGCCTGAAAATGTGCTACAACTTGTCAGTATACTCTTTCTTTGTTAATAAAATCAACTAATACAACCGATCTGTGGTTTCCATTAAATACTCTGTGTATATATGCCTTATGTATTCACATACCTCTTAGTTCAGGATGTTCCCTACAGAGAAATAGGAAAAAGATAAGTAATTGCAGAGGTCAGGTTTTTAGAAGGTCTAATCCAGGGCTTACCTGACACGTTTAATTGGAAGAGGGATACTTCATCCAAAGTAACAGAGAAAATCAGACAATGAAACTTACAGACGCAGGTGAATTGACAGGGACGGCGAAAGGATACATAGCTTTTAAATTAAGTACAATATATGGACCTCACCGAAAAGCCATGTGGAGAGAGGGACAGAAGTAGAACAGTCAGGAGAACACATAGGGATCTGAAGCTTGCTGAATACCTTGAAAAATGTACAATAGCTTTAAATCATGCAAAGGTCTTGTATGAAGTTTGTTCTTATCCAAAGCAGATAAACATTGTCTGGAAATCTACTTTGCATTCTTCCCCTCAGGTACTTTCAAAAGACATTAGACAGTCAGAATGCCAGAAATGTTGAACTTGTTAAGAATGTATGATAGTGGCATACATTTACTTTACCTTAGGCTTCCAACAAAGACACTCAGAATCACCACAATTAATTTTAAATAGGATACCTCCCTTACATCTATAATCACACATTTCCTCAATTTTTTTCTAGTTTCAAAGACAATATTATCTCTCTGATATAGTTCCTTCATGAGTTTGCACTGGCCATATAAGATGTGTGTGCATCAAGCTTCCCTGAGCCCTAAAAGAAGGAAGTTCCCTAGCATTAGCATTCAAGAAAAGCATGCTCCTGTCCTGTTGATTGTGCTCTTTGACTCTCCCCCATACACGCCAGGGAGTAACAGCCTGGCTAGATCCCAGGGGAGGACATTGTAGCCAGCCCTGAGGAGACAAGATGAACTGGGGTCAGATGGAAGGGAAGGAGATCCTCCCCTGTAGGTGGACTTGGAGTGGGTGGGGAGGAGATGAGGGAGGGATGGGGAGAGTGGGAGGGAAAGAGGGAGGGGGCTACGCCGCGGGGATGCAAAGTACCTAACCTCTGATTGATATAAAAATAAAAATAAAATAATGAAGAAAAAAGAAATAAAATTCCAAACGTGTTTATAGACCAAAAAAAAAAAAAAAGAATTCTTGGTTTAACTCTGTACTTCATTTTTAAATTGAGTTATTTGTATTGTTGCTGTATAATTTCTTTGGGTTTAAATATATATATATATATATATATATATATATATATATATATATATATATTTGATATTAACCCTCTGTAAAAAAAAAAAGAAAAGCATGAAACCTCTTTCAGTTTCCAAGTTTCTACTTATAAGTAAGTATCAGCTAAACTTATCATGCTTATAAAAGTGGTTAACTCTTTCTTATTTAGCTTCTTTAGGTGTACAGATTTTAGTAAGTTTATCCTATCTTATAGGTCCAGTACCCACTTATAAGTGAGTTTATACCATCTGTGCCTTTCTGCTCCTGGGATACCTCACTTGAGATGACCTTTTCTAGATCCCACCATTTGCCTGCAAATTTCATGATTTCCTTGTTTTTAATTGGTGAGTAGTATTGGAAGATAAACAAGAAAGAGGACCCGGGTTAAGATAATCAATCCTCACTTAGACAAATGGGATGGGCATTGGATATAGGAGAAAACAAGTAACAGGACTGGAGCCTACAGCAGAGGGCCTCTGAAAAACTCTACCTAGCAGTGTATCAAAGCAGATGCTGAGACTCATAACCAAACCTTTGGTAGAGTGCAGGGAATTATTTGAAAGAAGGGGGAGTTAGTAAAAGGCGAAAGATTTATATGATCTGAAGAGAAAAGCTGCTTTATTTGTAATAGCCAGAACCTGGAAACAACCCAGATGTCCCTCAGTTGAGGAATGGATACAGAAATTGTGGTACTTTTACACAATGGAATACTACTCAGTAATTAAAAAGGAGGAAATCATGAAATTTGCAGGCAAAAAGTGGGACCTGGAAACAATCATCCTGAGTGAAGTATCCCAAAAGCAGAAAGACACACATGGTATATACTCACTTATATAGACTTATAAGATAGGATAAAAATACAGAAATCTATACACCTAAGGAAGATAAACAAGAAAGAGGACCTCGGGTAAGAAAATGAATCCTCACTTAGAAAGTCAAATGGGACAGATATTGGATGTAGAAGTAAACTAGTAGCAGGACAAGAGCTGGCCACAAAGGGCCTCGAAAACACTCTTCTTAGCAGTGTATCAAAGCAAATATTAAGAAACATAACCAATCCTTTGGCAGAGTGCGGGGAATCATATGAAATAAGGGAGAGTTAGTATGACCTGCAGAGGTTAGGAGTTCTACAAGAACCAAATATATCAGGGCACAGGAGTCTCTTATGAGATTATCTCTCCAACCAAGGACCATGTATGGTTATAACCTAGAACCTCTGCTTGTATGTAGCAAATGGTAGCTCAATTCCCAAGTGGGTATACTAGTAAGGGGAACAGAAACTATTTTGGATATGAATTCAATGGCTGGCTCTTCGACCTCCCTGTCCCCCAAAGGAGGAGCAGCCTTGCTAGACCACAGAAGAAGACATTGTAGCCATTCCAGAAGAGACCTGATAAGCTAGAGTTAGATGGAAGGGGAGGAGGTCCTCCCCTATCAGTGGACTTAGAAAGGTGCAAGGAGGAGATGAGGGAGGGGTGGGGGGAATGGGGAGGGAATGTGGGAGGGGGCTACAGCTGGGATACAAAGTACATAACCTGTGATTAATATAAAATAAAAAGGAAAAAAAGATGTAAATAAAAGAAGGGGGAGTTAGTATGACCTAGTGAGGACAGGAACTCCACAAGGACCAAATATATCAATGCACAGTCTTTTATGAGACTGTTTCTCCAACCAAGGACCATGTATGGATATAACCTAGACACCCTGCCTGGCTGTAGCCCATGGTAAATCAGTATCCAAGTGGGTTTCCTAGTAAGGAAACCAGGGACTATTTCTGACATGAACTCAATGGCTGGCTCTTTGACCTCCCCACCCTTGAGAGAGGAGCAGCCTTGAGAGGCCACAAAGGAGGACATTACAGCCAGTCCTGAAGAAACCTGATAAGCTAGGCTCAGATGGAAGGGGAGGAGGACCACCAATAGCAGTGGACTTGGAAAGGGGCAGGGAGGAGATGAAGTAGAGAGGGTGGCATTGGGAGGGAATAAGGGAAGGGGGCTACCACTGGGATACAAATTAAATAACCTGTGATTAATATAAAAAATAAAAATTATTTAAAAAGTGGTTAACTCGAATGTGGTATGGAAAAATACAGTTTCTGTACTTAGGTCTTAGGTATAAGATATAGACTAATCTTTGAGAAAACATGATTTGATGCTGAACAAATAGTCCTGTGCAACTTATTAAACCAGTTTATGTCTGAAAACATGTATTCCTTCAGATAGAGTGGTATTAATGTGTTTCAGCTGCTGGTATCCCCCTGGATACAGGCAGCAATGTCTGCAGATATGTTTGTGTTCATAATGGGGTAGATAGATTGTTACTGGCAACTAAGAGATTCTAAGAAGTATCTTCCAAACCATAGATTTCCTTATAACAAAGAAGCATCAAGCCTGAAACATGGGAATCACTAAATTACTCTCTCCTAAATAAGTGGCTAAAGGCATGAAAAAACAGCTGAAGAGTGAAAGAGAGACTTACTCTTGCCGTGTACTCAAGGTTGTTCTGTCTTGGTTTATGATGCCTTTCACATGCCTTCTTATAAAACACTAATGAATATAGTTGACCTCAGGTGACTTTCCAGGCTTTGTTTTGAATGTTATGTCTTATCTAAAGGGCTGAGTCACTTTCTTAGTCATATTGTATTTGACCTCTTAGCATTCAATTCTAATCTTTACATGTAAAAAGTTTTACCATTATAACTTTCTATTTACAATACAAGCTAATTTTCAACTATTTTTATTAGACATTATATTTTTTCCCAATTATACTTTCAAGCAAATAAGTTTTATGTGGATGCACACTTACATATCCTAAAACGCTGCATAGTAATTTCAAATATATATGCCATCGTACAGTGGGGATATTTCTCCAAATATTATTGGTACAACATATTAACACTTAATGAAAATCTACTTCAAATGAATATTTCAATATCTAGATCAGACTCAAAGTTTGAAGTGTGAAATCATTTGCTAGGTGTACGTTAAATTGTAGAGAGCTAAACTCTCCTGCCACAGTGACCCACCATCCCTGGAGGACAGACATAAAGTGCCATTCTACAAGTACTTTCTTACAATCACAAAGAAAAACACATTTATTTAATAAAGTAGTGATAGAAACCCACAATATTCAGGTGGCTTTAAAAATCTCTGCCCAATAGTAATCACATGGAATGAGTTATTAAAATAACTCCTTTTGCACTGGAGGCATTGGTATTTCCTCCTGAATCATATGTCTCCATCACAGCCATGCTTTAGATTCTGGACATGTTTTGATAATCCTTTTGCTACAGCCTCTGTACCAGCTTTGAACAGAAACAAAAAATAAGGAAAGAGTTTGAAACACATTATTTATCTTAGTAGATAAAGAATTGAAAATGCAAAACACTGAAAATTCAAAGATTGAGAACCCCCAATAAGCACAAAATCTTTTCCAACCACACTACTTCAAATTCTGGAGGTAAGTAATAATGCATAATAAATTAGCCTGTAGCATGTGGAGAAGCATTAGAAAACAAGTTTATTTTTTCACACTATGCCACTGAAAGCACCTCATCCTGATGAACTGTCCTCATTTTTTACTGCACAGTGTTAGATTATTTATTGTGCTTTCAAGATGGACCAGCTCTCATCATATATTTTCTGCATATTTTATTGTGAATGATAAAATTTGTTTATGAGAGTAGAGTGAAAAAGCCCATATTTTTCATGATGAACTAGATTTGAGGTAGAGGCATGGTTTTCTCCCCCTTTAAAAACACTGAATTTGATTGCTTATTTAAATTATGTCTCTGCTCAGCTCTAAATTTGCATTATTATATTCAGACAAAAGGCACTGTATAGTTTAGCACATGTACATGTACAAACTACTAAAAAAGAATGTGCTGTCTGTGAATCCATTTCACAAGTCCCCACATGGCCAAACATGTAAGATAATCAGAAAGTATGGGGTAACAGGGAAATGACTCTATCTGGAAAAACCTTTAACTCTAAATTGTTGTATGTGAAAATAAAATGCTTTGTTTTATTATTATGAATTTATTTTTCTTGTAGTTTTTCAGAAAATCCCTTATAGCTTTTTGGTTTTGCTTTGTTTTGGTCTGTTGGTGTGTGTATGTGTGTGTGTGTGTTGTGGTGGTGGTGATGGTGTTTTTTAAGATACATTTTTTAAGATCCATCAAAGCCCATAGTTTGGGAAATTCCCTAAATGCACCTACCTTGCATTTCTGATCTGTAATTCTGCTCCTGTTTAACTATTCTTGATAATTGAGTCGTGTCAACCTAGAATGTTGCTTTTGTGCTTAAAAGCTTACCCTCAGAAAGACTCAGGACTGTACACATGTACTGAATACTGAGTGTAGTCTCCACCTGGCTAGTGAAGGCTTTCAATTGGCTTGAACCTGTGATTAAGTCATCTTTCATGGTAGATACTTCACAGCAATGCAAATTTGACACCATATAGTGTCACAGAATATAGAATATAGATGTCTTGTATTCGATGAAAGCAGACATCTGCTATTTTTGAGATATAAATCTATACAGTATAGCAACACATAATCTTATAAATGTATATTTATACTCAAAATTATACATCATAGTAATGACTAATATTTAACAAACAAATAGCATCAAGTCATCAACTCTGCACCCTCATTAGGATTATATGACTCAGTTTGATTCATTCTACTCAGACAATAAATCTTATCATATGATAAATAGTTTTAAAAAGGTGCTTTCCTACAAGTTTTTATTTTATATATTGGGCTGCCAAAACAAACTTGACATAGCTACTACTATAAAAGCTTCCATATTTATATTGAGCTAAATGTTTAAAGTGGTGATATGTTATAGAGGGCCAACAATATCTCCAATAGACACTAAAAACCAACAAATAAAAAGTTCAGTGCTAGGGATGAATTACTTTTTAAAAGTTATTGGCTAGTGAAGGTCCATATGTCCTCAAATATTACAAGTTATTGTTGGACTTCTTGGTTGACCCCAGAACTTGATAAGACCATGTATCTAAAAACATGATATACTTTAGTCCAACAACATGAAAAACCCAGGTTAATACTTACCTAAAGGTTTCATCACCACTGGCTAGAATTCAGTGCTGAAAGATGATATGCATGCTACATAGATGGGGGGAAGTAATACCAAATCTTTTTATTTTAGTTTATTTTTGTTTGTTTATTACAAAGTATTCACTTCCTATCCCCTCTGTAACCCCCTTCCTCATCTCCTCCCAGTCCCAACCACTCTTTTCTTCTTCCCCATACCTTCCCCCTAGTCCCTGATAAGAGAGAATGTCCTCCCAGTCTATCTGACTCTAGCCTATCAGGTCTCATCAGTGCAGGCTGCAGCATCTTCCTCTGTGGCCTGGAAAGGATGCACAACACAGGGGAAGGTGAACAAAGTGCTTGCTGCTGAGTTCATGGCAAAGACAGTCCCTGATCCCTTTATTAGGGTACCCACTTGGAAACTGAGCAGCCTATAGGCTTCCTCTGAGCAGGGTGTCTAGATCCTTTCTAGATAATTCTTGGTTAGAGTATCAATCTCTGCAGTACCCCTTGGTTTTTGTTTTTTGGCTCTGTTGGTCTCCTTGTGGAGATTCTGTCTCCTCCAGGTCATTCTGTCTCTCTCTTCTTTCCGTAAGATTTCAGCACTCTGCCCAAAGTTTGGTGATGAGTTTTAGTGTGAGTCTCAGTATCTCCTTTGATACTCTGGTGGGTTAAGTTTTTCAGAGATCCCCTGTGGAAGGCTTCTGCCTGTTCCTTGTCTTCTCCAACTTCTGATGTCCATCCTGTTTGCTCTTCTGAATGAAGATTAATCCTCTTCCCTATGGGCCTTCTTGTAGTTTAGCTTCTTTGGGACTATAGATTTTAGTATGTTTATCATATATTGTATGGCTGATATCATATATTATATGGCTGGTATACCATGTGTGTCTCTGCTTCTGGGTTACCTCACTCAAGATGATCTTTTCTATTTCCCACCTTTGCCTGCAAATTGCATGATTTCTTTGTTTTTAACTGCCAAGTAATATTTCATCGTGTAAATGTACCACAATTTCTGTATCCATTCCTTGGTTGAGGGACATCAAAGTTGTTTCGAGATTCTGGCTATTACAAATAGCTGGCTATTTGTAATATTCTGCTATTACAACCTACTATAAACATAGTTAAGTAAATGTCCTTATTTAATCGTGGGGCATCTGTTAGATATATGCCCAGGGGTGGTATAGCTGGATCTTGAGGTATAACTACTCCTAATTTTCTGAGAAAGTACAAGGATAATTTCCAAAGTGGTTGTACATGGTTACATTCCTATCAGCAATGGAGGAGTGTTCCCCTTTCTCCACAAACTCTCCAATATGCATCAACCCTTGAGTTTTTTTTATTTTTTTACCATAATTTTTTATTTATTACAATTTATCCACTTTGTTTCTCAGCTGTAGCCCCCACCCATGTTCCCTCCCAATTCCACCTTTCCTCCCTCCCTCATCTCCTCTCTTGCCCCTTCCCTAATCCACTGATAGGTGAGGACCTCCTCCCCTTCTATCTGACCCCAGCCAATCAGGTCTCTTCAGTACTGTCTTTAATAGTCTTCCTCCACCTAAGGAGGAGGTGATCAAAGAGCCAGCCATTGAGTTCATTTCAGAGATAACCCCTGTTCACCTTACTAGAGAGCCCATTTGGAGACTAAGTTGCCATGGGCTACAACTGTGCATGGGTTGTAGGTTATCTCCATCAATGGGCCTTTGTTAGAGTATCAGTCCCAGAAAGGATTCCAGTGCTCAGATTTTTTGGTTCTGTTGTTCTCCTTGTGTAGCTTCAGAATCTTCCAGGTCTTTCTATCTTCTCCTTCTTTCAGAAGATTCTCTGCCCACTGCCCAAAGTTTGGTTATGAGTCTCTACATCCACTTTAGTACCCTGCAGGGTAGAGTCTTTCAGAGTCCCTCTGTGGTAGGCTTGTCTTGTTCTTTGTTTTCATCTTCTTCCAATGTCTATCCCATTTACCTTTCTGGATGAGCATCTTACCCTGTGTCCTTCTTGCTTAGCTTCTTTAGGTATACAGATTTTAGTATGATTACCCAATATTATATGTCTAATATTCACTTGTAAGTGAGTATATACCATGTGTGTCTTCCTGATTCTGAGATCCCACACTCAGGATGATCTTTTCTAGTGCCCACCATTTGCCTGCAAATATCATGATTTTCTTGTTTTTAATGACTGAGTAGTATTCTGTTATGCAAATGTACCACAGTTTCTGCATCCATTCCTCCATTGATAGACTTCTGGGTTGTTTCCAGATTCTGGCTATTATAAAAATAAAGCTGCTACGAACATGGTTGAGAAAATGTCCTTTCTGTATACTTGATCATCTTTTGGATATATGTTTAGTTGAGGTAGCACTATTCCTAATTGTCTGAGAAAGTGCCAGATTGATTTATAGGGTGGTTTTACAAGTTTTCATTCCCACCAGAAAAGGAGGCATTTTCCCCTTTCTCCCCATTCTCTCCAGCATATATTGTCAATCAAGTTTTTGATCTTAACCATTCTGATCAGTGTAAGGTGAAATCTCAGGATTGTTTTGATTGGCATTTCCTTAATGACTAAAGATGTTGAGAATGTATTTGTTTCTCTGACATTTAGTATTCCTCTGTTGAGAATTCTCTGTCTAGCTCTGTACCCAATTTTTAGTTGGGCTACTTGATTTGTTAAATATTAACATCTCGAGTTCTTTATATATTAGCCCTCTGTCAGATATAGGGTTGGTGAAGATCCTATCAATCTATAGGCTGTCATTTGGTTTTGACAACAGTGTCCTTTGCTTTACAGAAACATTTCAGTTTCTCTTAGAGCCTGTGCTGCTGGTGTTCTGTTAAGGAAGTTGTCTCCTGTGCCAATGAGTTCTAGGCTCTTCCCCACTTTTTCTTCTAACTAATTTAGTGTGTCTGGTTTTATGTTGAGGTCTTTGATCCATTTGGACTTTAGTTTTGTGCGGGGAGATAAATATGGGTCTATTTCCATTTTTCTGCATGTAGATATCCAGTTAGACCAGCATCATTTGTTGAAGATGCTATCTTTTTTCTATTGTATGGTTTTGGCTTATTTGTCCAAAATTAAGTTTCTGTAGGTTTATTTCTTGGCCTTCGATTCAATTCCATTCATCCACTATTCTGTCTCTATGCCAGTACCATGCAGTTTTTATTACTGTTGCTCTGTATTACAGCTTGAGATCTGGCATGTAGATACCTCCAGAACATCTTTTATCATACAGGATTATTTTAGCTATTCTGGGTTGTTGTTTTTGTTTGTTTGTTTGTTTTTCTCATATGAAATTAAGAATTTTTCTGTCATAGCACAAAGGCTCAACAAAGAAAATTTCAGACCAATCTCGCTTATGAACATTGATGCAGAAATACTCACGAATTGAATCCAAGAAAACATTAAAAATATCATCCACCACAACCAAGTAGGCTTTATCCCAGACAGGCAAGGGAAGTTCAACAAATGAAAATCCATCAGTGTAATCCACCATACAAACAAACTGAAAGAAAACAATACAAAACAAACCACAAAATTCAGGATCATCTCCTTAGATGCCAAAAAACACATGAAAAATTTCAATACCCATTCATGTTTAAAGTTTTGGAGAGATCAGGAATGCAAGACACACACCTAAACATTAGATCCAACATCAAACTAGATGGAGAAAAACTGAAATCAATCCCTCTGAAATCAGGAACTAAGCAAGGCTGTCCTCTCTCTCCATATCTCTTCAACATAGTACTTGAAGTCCTAGCTAGAGCAATAGGCCAGCTAAAGGAGATCAAGGGGATACAATTTGGAAAGGAATAATTCAAAGTATCACTGTTCATAGATGATATGATAGTATACATTAGTGACCAGAAAAATTCTACCAGAGAACTCCTTCAGTTGATAAACACCTTCATCAAGGTGTCAGGATACAAAAATTAACTCAAAAAACAAAACAAAATAATAATAAAAAGAAAACATAGCCGTCCTGTATACAAAAGACAAATGGGCTGAGAAAGAAATTTGGGAAAGAACACCCTTCATAATAGCCATAAATAACATAAATTCACTTGGTGTTACGCTAACCAAGCAAGTGAAAGACTTGTATGAAAAAAAAGAATCAAGAATCAAGTCTCTGAAGAAAGAATTTAAAGAAGATATCAGAAGATGGAAAGATCTCCAATGCTCATGGATTGATAGGACTAACATAGTGAAAGTAATACAGATTTTTACCCAGCTGTAAATGACAGAGTTGGCATTATATAACCACAGGTGGAATAGGGGTTATAACTTCATAAGATTAAACAACCACTTTCTGATTGGATCTAAGTTTTATTCCAGAAGTTAAAATCCACATTATCAGGCCAAAAATCTGTGCCTGACAGGTTTATTGAATAGTTTTATACCAAGTTCACACAGCTAAAGTAATTTTGATAAAATTCCCCCCAACCAGATTGGTCTGCAGGCAAGCCTGTGGGCATTTTCTAGATTGATGCTTTCTACAGGAGGGCTAGTTCACTGTGGCTAGTGCTTCTCTGGACAGGTGGTGCTGAATGACCATGAGGAGTAAGTCAGTAAGCAAGCTTCCTTCATGGTTTCTGCTGCAGTTCTTGTCTCCAGGATTCTACAACCTTAGATTTTTGTCCTGAATTTTCTCAGTGATGGAGTGAGAGTTGTAGGAGAAAATAAATTTATTCCATGTTGGTGTTTGGTTATAGTGTTTCTTCACAGCAATTGAAACTCAGCTGAAACAAAAACTCATAAGCCCTAGGTGAGAGAACACTACTATTATTTTTAGACGGGCATAGCATTAAACTGGTTCATAATGACCTATCATTATAGCCACAGAGAAACACCTATTTGCAGTAAACGATAAGCAACACAGAGACCTACAACTGGATAAAATGCAAAAAATAAGAAACTGCACAGTTCTCACTTCTAAATATGGAACACATACACTGAACCCAAACCCCTGTAGTCTCATGGACCATTGAATAAAGAAGGTAGAAAGAGAGTAAGGGCCAGAGGTGGTGGATGACTGCAAGGAAACCATGTCTTTCAAACGTATAACAGGAATGAAATCATGTTCAAGACCTGTGCATGTCCAAGCTAGACAAAATATCAAAATATCAGAAAAGGAGTTAGGCAATCTTTTCCTCCTGTAGCCATGGGACTATCGGCATTCGTTAGCTTCTGGGAGAAGAGGAGTCAGTTTTTACAAAGAGTGTAGTCCCTGATAAGTTGGCTAAGTTCCAGTCAAGGCCATACACCCAAAAATATGTGAGCCTCACAAATTTATCTTGACCTGTGAAAGAAAAAATATGTCACAAATTTGAGAACATAGAAAATGGGAAGCTGGATCTCAATAAAATGGGGGTAAAGAGGTGGATATGATCAAAACTCATTTTATGCAATTCCCAAGACCTAAAGAATTTTTTAATTAAAAAGTAACATTGGCAAATGTATTATAAAGTCACTGGAGACTAATGAAAAAATTAAAATGATCTTTTAGGATAACCAGTATGTATGTCATTGGAAAAATTAAAAAAATAAAAACAGAGTTTCTTAGAGTTAAAATAATTCCTTTAAATATTTTCACTAACTCTGATTTAATGAATACGGCATTTCTGTTCAAGGCATGAACTACCCCTTAAGCCTAATGAAACAATAATTAAAATGCATGAGGTTATTTCTGCCCTAGGTGTACGACACTGGCAAGTGGTAGTTTCTTTTGACAAACACATTGAGAAAAGGAAGTATTGCTGGCTCTTTTCACTTGTGTCTTTCTTTCACAGATATGCGCAGTTCAATCAAATACAGTTCTGTAAATGTTTTTTTATTAATTTATTTATTTTTATATCAATCACAGGTTAGGTAGTTTGCATCCCAGGCATAGCCTCCTCCCTCATTCCCTCCCACCTTCCCACTCCCTCCCTCATCTCCCTCCTCCCCGCCTCCTCCAAGTCCACCAACAGGGGAGGACCTCCTCCCCTTCTATCCAAACCCAGCTCATCCTGTCTGTTTAAAACATTTGCATGCTCTTTCTATGTTCTCTCAATGGGTAAGCTTGCAAATAATCTCGTAGAATTTTGGAAAAAGAAAGATAAATAGTATTCTTTAAAGCAAAGACAGGGAGACAGTCATCAAATCCTGTCTAAGAGGATCAAGCCAAGTTAACAAGAGCAGTTCAAGGGATAAGAGAAACACTAGATTTTCATGTGGGAAAAAGACATGCCTTTGATGAATTTATTAAGTTGAGTGGGTTTACAAACTATTTTTGTTAGCTTTGAATGTATGTCTCTATCTCTTTTAAAAGTCTTTGACTATCATTTATACTATAATATAACATATTAAATATATATTATATAAGTGTAATTCCAGTAATCGGCTCTAAACACATATTTTCACAAACTCTATGCTCAAATATTTTATGCAAGACTCTAAGGCAACATTTGTAGAATAGTTTTCATTGTATACCACTGATACTAGAAGCAGGTGTAGGTAGGTCTTGCTATACATTCTACCAAATTACTAGAATATGCAGGCTGTATTAGAATACTTAATGAATCTCACACAGGTTTTAATTCATGAATATTCTATATTAATCTCTCAGAATTTCTGAAGCATAGACATTATTCCTACTAGGAAGTATAGACTTCACCTTAAGCACCGTTTTTCTTTCTTTGTCTGAATCTCCACATGCAGATTATTTTGAAGTCATAACTATCTCCCCGCAGTCTAAAAAATGTTAAAGCACTTTGTCTTTTATCATAATCCTCATTACACTTTATTTGTGCTCTCAATAAAATAAAAGGCAGGAAATATGGGTATTGTTTGTTTGGTGACTAAACATTTGACTAGCAACTTAAGCGAGAAAGCATTTATTCTGCCTTGTGTGGGATACAGTCATCACAGCAGAGAAGGCATGACAGCGTGAGTTCTTGCCTGTGGTGGTGGGGCAGGAGGTTGCTTACTCACACCTGAGTGCCCAAAAGCAGTGAGTAGAAAACATTCAAGAAAAAAGCTACAAAATCTAAAGTTTCAACCTGATGACCCAATTTCTCCTGCTAGACTACTCAGAGGTTCTTCTGCCTTCCAAAACAGGATCGCCCGCTAGGAACTGAGCTTCTGCCACAGGTGGGATAGGCTATTTAACACCCAGACCACAGTAATCTTAGCTTCATGAGCCTAATGCTATACGTAAGAAATTCACATTTACTTCATTAACAGCCAGTTAAAACTTCAAATAAACACTTTGGATTTTCTGCAGGAGAGAGTTTTGAGGTTATCCGGGAATGTCGGGTTACTTTCTTTCTGTGGTCACACTGAGTTCTTATTCATTTAATTTATGTTTTAAGGAAAATTGATGATTTCAACTCAGCAGTACAGTTCTGATGATATGGAGCCTGTTGTTTTGTTTGTTTGTGTTGGCTCTGAATAGATTTCTTTGGTTTGTTCTGTACTGTTTCAAGTATAGCCTAAATTTCAGCAAGAGCCTTGAACTTTAATAAGATGTGTGCTTTGCAAGTCTGTGTAAATCTATGTGTCTAGAGAAGGCCCAAAGTTAGTGTTTTTAATATCCTGTACTCCAAGCTTTTTAAAATGTCTACTTTTGGCACAATATTAGAAATGTTTTTATAAAAATATTTGAAATAAGGTTAAGATAATTCCTTTTTCTATGGTTTGTTTGTGTATATGACACCTGGAAATGATAAATAAAACCACTAGACATAATTTATTTTAAATAAACTAAAAATGTCTTTCATGTTTTGTGTTGTGTACAGCCTTAAATTTTCTCAACACAAATGCCCTTTGGTTCTGATAAAAAGAATTTTTAGTAATTGTTATTTCTATCTGTAAAAATTGCTCGGTCAACAAAGGATCATTATGGCTTTTCAGAAATTTATTAGAAAACATTTTATTCTGAATCTCAGTTCTGGTCTCTCTCCTACAGGTTACAATGGATGACTGAAATTTATGAAATTAAAATTCCAAAGAGAAACTACGTAAGCGTATGCCTCTCCCTTCAAGATTTTGCCAAATGTTTTGTCTTCCAGTGCTTTTTGCCTTTTAAATGGCACAAGGTTGCAAAAGGCAAGCAATAGGAGCACAAATAGACAACAACAAAAAACATATTTTAAGGAAAATCATAAAGAAACTTGGATTGTCAATATTCAGGGGGCACTATAGATGTGAGGGGAAGTTATGAGCACATACCCTCTCCAAGTGCTGTCTCCTAGTCACTCTGCAGTGAAAAATTCCCATCTCCCACTTGCCAATGCCCTTCTTGATATTTATGGGATAACATGGCTAGAGAATTCTTCCAGTGTCAAGTGCTTTACCAATCAAAATGAGCACATGGCCTTTATGTCATATGTGCTGGACAAAGGCTATGGAATCACCGTTAGTCATTCCTTCACATGTCCTAACCTGTCCAAAAGGGCTAACATTTATTTCCCATATCATAGGCAATATGTGTGTTATTTTTTTCTTTCTTTTATTGAAAATAGTTTTAATTTTCCTACAGTATATCCTAAGACCGTTTCTTTTCCATCTATTTTTTTATTTCTCTCCATACTCTGTCTTATATGGATTCGCTTATGTTCAATCTTTCCTTAGAAAACAAACAGGCATCTAAGGGATAAAAATAAATAAAATAAAATAAACTATTCCACTTTTTTGTTTCAGTTCTAGGACTCCATCTGGTATAGAACAGTACAGGCCCTGTGCACACTGCCTTAGTCTCTTTGAGTTCATATTTGTACAGGCCTTGTTTCCTTGGTGTCTTTCATCCCCTCTGATTCTCACACACTTTGCCTCTCTTCTTCTAGAGTTCACTGAGCCCTGAGAGAACAGACTTGACGAAGGCATTTCGAGCTGATAGCTGCTTCAGGAGGAAACTTCACTGATGATGGCTGAGCAAGGACTGATCTATGGTTATAAGTCATTTTGAGTCATTTAAGTGTTGTGCCCTAAATAAATAATAGTAAACTTTTCTCACTTTGGCCTATGATTATTTCTTTTATCTGAGTTTTTATGTATCTATTGAAATGATCATATGTGGTTTTCTTTTTGTCTTTCAGTTTGTCTATATAGTGGATTACACTTATTGATTTACAAATGTTGAACCATCCCTGCATCTCTAAAATGGAATTTATGTCATCATGGTGAATATTCTTTTTGCGTGTATTTGATTCAGTGTGTAAGGAATTTATAAACAATTGTTACATCTATGTTGATCTAAAAAGTTGATCAGTAATTCTCTTTCCTTCTTGAGACTTTATATGGTTTGATTATCATGGTAACTGTGTCCTTGTAAAACAAACTGGATAATGTTTTTTTTTCTGTTTCTATTTCCTGGAGAATTTGCAGATTATTGGCATTAACTCTTCTTTGGAAGTCTGGTAGAATTCTGTACCAAAACCCTCAAGCCTTGGGCTTTTTGGTTTGTTTTGAAGAGAAGTGCCTGCTTCAGTTTCTCTAGGATTACAGGACTATTTAAATTGCCTATCTGCTGATCATTTAATTTTGGTATATGTGTCAAGAAAATTAAACATTTCTTTTAGATTTTTCAATATGATAGCAGGTTTTCAAAAATGTGTCAGTATTATAACTTGGGTTTTCTGTGTGTTTTGTTATCTCTCTTTCTCTCAACTTTTTTTTAATTGTATCTTCTGGTTTTGCCTTTTAATAGATTTTAATAAGCATTTGACAATTTTATTGATTTTCTTTAAAAGAAAAACCTGTATTTCTTTGAATCTTTGTATTGTTTTTCTTGAGTTTTTATTTCTATTTTATTGAGGTCAACACTGAGTTGATTATTTCTTGCTGCCCACTCATTTTGGGTGTGATTTCTTCTTATTTTTCTAGAGACATTAGGTATACTCTTATGTTATTAGTACGACATTCCATCAACTTTTTATGGGGACACATATTCCTATGAACATGCCCCTTAGAATCATGATGTCTTCTATAAGTTTGGATATGAGGTGTTTCATTTTCATACAAATGCAGAAAGTTTTAAATGTTTTTCTTAATTTCTGTCTTCACATATTTTGGAATTGAGCAACTGTCTTTACAGGTGTAATTTTAATAGGTCTACAATTATATGTTACTTGGTCTTTGTTCCTTGAATCGTTAAATACTGTTTCTTTATTCTGTACATTTAGTGTTTAGATGATGATGTGCCAAGAGATACTGTGTGCCTCTTATGTATTTATAAGCATCTCCTTTTTTTTAGGTTAGGAAATTTTTCTTCTATGATTTATTTGAAGTAGGTTCTGTGTACTCACATTTTTCTTTCCTCTATTCCTATTACCCCTAGATAGAAACTTTTTATCATTTCATCATGTCCTAGGTTTCCTGGGTATCTTGTGTCTAGAAAATTTTTTTAGATTTAAATTTTTCTTTAACTAAAGGATCCATTTCTCCTATTGTGTCTTCAGTGCCTGAGACTCTTTCCATTCTGTTGGTGAGATGGGATTCTGAGGTTACTGTTTGATTTCCTAATTTTTTTGTCCCATATTTGTTTTCTTGTTTGTTTATTTTATTTTTTATTGAACCATTTTTACTTTGGGGTCTTGAATCAATTTATTTGTTTTCTTCTACTGTTTATTTTTTCATAAATTCTACTAAGATATTTATTCATTATTTACTTAAGGACCTCTAACACATTCATAAAATTCATTTTTCTGGACTTTGTCTTCGGTTTCAGTTTTGTTGCAATATGCAGGGCTTACTGTAGTCTAGTTGCTGGACTCTAATGGAGACATATTGTCCTAGATATTGTTGGTTGTGTTTTTATACTGATGTTTAGGCATCTGGGTTTAGGATGATTATAATTTTAGGTGCTGATATTTGTTCTTCTCTTTCTTGGGTAGGTATTTCGTTATTTGTTTTTTGTTGTCCTCTCTGATTTTTCAGACAGTATATGGTCTATGTTACTTTAAAGAATGGTTCTGGAATCTTGAGAGATGTGGCCACTGGGGGTTCTGGGTGTAATGTGTTTCTAGTTATTGGGTGCTAACACTTAGGAACAGGAATGGGCTACAAGCGTATGAGCTGAGAGAGTCCAAAATAAGGAGAAAAACAGGGTCTTCTATCTGGGATCTGCTCAGTTTCCTAAGAACGGGGCTAGAAGATCCAAGATGGTGGGGACCAGCAGCTACCGTATCTGAGAAGCAGAGGATCTGAAACTCCAGAATTGGTGAATGAAGGGGCAGCTGAAAATAGAACATCAACATTGAGGTTTTCTGAGTGAGAGGGGACAACCTATGAGCTGAGACCATTTGGATCCAAGTCACCTGTGGACTAATCTGGGGACTGAGAGTGGCGAATATTCAACGCCACTGCACTTTCCTTTGTAGGGCCTCCCCCCTTGGAGGGGGTAGTCCACAGTACCCCCTGCTCCTAGCACAGAACTCCCTTGCTCGGTATCTGAGACAGAGAAGGCAGGCCTCCCAGTTTCTCAGTGGCAGACTGCTGGCTGTACCGGTCACTCAGGTCTGCAGGGCCACCCAGGTCCACAGTCAGCTGTATGGGATCACTGGAGCCTTCCAGCAGGCATCTGTACCTATAGCCTCCCAGTTCTACTTCTGTGGCTGGACTCTCAGTGGAACACCATACCAGCTGCCAAGTTCTGCGGCTGCAGCACTACTGAGCTCACAGATCTCCTACATTAGCATTTGCCCCTGGCAGTCCAAAATCTGAGAGTAGAGAACAGGGGGAAACCTATGCCTTCTGATTAGACCTGATAGAGAGTGAGTATGCCTTCAAGTGAGTGCATGAAGAACCCCATATTGAGGGTCCCTCTATGCTAGCAGACAGACATTGGATCCCTCCCACCCACATCTCCACTGTGGGCAACATAGGGATTCCTGAGTCAGCATTCACAACATTGAAGCCTCTATTTTGTGGGTCTACCAGTGGAGTTCAGGCAAACAACTCCTGGAGCACAGACAGATCTGAATGCCAGAAGGACAGTATGATAGGCCTGTAGGCCACTGAGGTATTCAGGGAATCTGTGCGTATGCATTGTGCCCAAGAACAGTGCCAGGGCCCTCAAACCCTCTTGTGCCTGCATCCACATCTGCCCCATGTTCCAGGCATCTACACTCTCTAGCATCCTGTCCTTCAAGGCACACTTCCATGTACATACACACACTTGCTAACCCACACTTGTGCACCCATGCCTGCGGGCCTTTGTCCCTTAGGTACAGCTGAAACACCAACATGCACCCTCAAATCAGTGGACCTCTCTCATCTTCCTGAAGAATACTCCAGACACACGAGAAAGACAGACCCAGTCTGAAGTACAGACTCCAGGAACAAACAGTGAAGGCTACAGAGAAGCAGATGGCTAAAGCTCAGAGTAAGAACACATCCATCTAAAATGGGGACATCATGGCTTCACCGGCAACCCCCAAAATCAATGGATTCTCCAATTCACCAGAAACACAAGAAAATGATTTTAAAGCTATGCTTACCCAGTTATTAGAGGAACATAAAGACCTGTTCGAAAAAAAACTTCAAGGCTCTAAGAAAGAAATTGAAGAAGATATTAGAAGGTGGTAAGACCTCCCGTGCTCATGGATTGGTAGGATTAACATAGTGAAAATGACCATATTGCCAAAAGCAATCTACAGATTCAATGCAATTCCCATCAAAATGCCAATACAATTCCTTACAGACCTTGAAAGAAAAATTCTCAACTTCATAAGAAAAAAAATTGCCAAAATGATCCTGTACAACAACAGATTATTTGGAGGTATCTCCATTCCTGATCTCAAGCTGTTCTATAGAGCAACAGTAATAAAAACTGCAAGGTACTGGCATAGAAACAGAATGGTGGATCAATTTTTATCAAATAGAAGACCCAGAAATAAACCCAAACACCTAAAGATACTTGATTTTTGACAAGGAAGCCAAAACCAAACAGTTGAAAAAAGACAGCATCTTCAACAAATCGTACTGGTCTAACTGGATGCCTACATGCAGATAGATCCATATATATCACCCTGCACAAAACTAAAGTCCAAGTGGATCAAAGACTTCAACTTAAAACTAGGCACACTAAATAGGTTAGGAAAAATAGTGAGGGGGAGCCTGGAACTCATTGGCACAGGACACAACTTCCTAAACAGAACACCAATAGCACAGGCGCTAATATCAACAATAAATGAACGGGACCTCATGAAACTGAAAAGTTCTGTAAAACAAAGGACACTGTCATCAGAACAAAATGACTGCATACAAATGGGGAAAGGATCTTCACCAACCCTATATCTGACAGAGGGCTAATATCCATATTATATAAAGAACTCAGAAGCTAAAAAGGAACAAATCAAGTAATCCAATTAAAAATGAGGTACCAAGTTAAGCAAAGAATTCTTTGCAGAGGAATATCAAATGGCAGAGAAACACTTAATGAAATGCTCAACATTCATAGTCATCAGGGAAATGCAAATCAAAATGACCCTGAGATATCACCTTACACCCATCAGAATGCCTAAGATCAAAAACCCAAGTGACAATACGTGCTGGAGAGAATGTGGAGAAAGGGGAACCCTCCTCCATTGCTGGTGGGAATGTAAACTTGTACAACCACTTTGGAAATAAGTCTGGTGCTTTCTCAGACACTTAGGAATAGTGTTTCGTCAAGATCCAGCTATACCACCCCTAGGCATATATCCAAAAGATGCTCAAGTACACAACAAGGGGATTTTCTCAACCATGTTCATAGCACTTTATTTGTAATAGCCATAATCTAGAAACAACCCAGATGTCCCTCAAGGGAGAAATGGATACAGAAACTGTGGTATATTTACACAATGGAATACCACTTAGCAGTTAAAAACAAGAAAATCATGTAATTTGAAGAAAAATGATGGAGTCCAGAAAAGATCATCCTGAGTGAGGTATCCCAGAAGCAGAAAGACACACAGGGTATATACTCACTTATATGTGGATATTAGAAATATAGTATAGGATAAACATACTAAAATCTGTACACCTAAAGAAGCTAAGCAAGAAAGAGGACCCTGGCTAAGATGATAAATCCTCACTCAGAAAGACAAGTAGCAGGACAAGAGCCTACCACAGAGGGCCTCAGAAAGACTCTACCTAGCAGTGTATCAAAGCAAATATTAAGACACATAACCTGCACTCTCCTTTGGCAGAGTGCAGGGAATCATATGAAAGAAGGGGGAGTTAGTATACCCGGGAGAGGGCAGGAGCTCTGCAAAAACCAAATATATCAGGGCACAGGGGTCTTTTATGAGATTGTTTCTCCAACCAAGGACCATGTCCGGATATAACCTAGATCCCCTGCTTGAATGCAGCCAATGGTAGCTCAATATCCAAGTGGGTACCCTAGTAAGGGGAACAGGGACTATTTCGGACATGAACTCAATGGCTGGCTCTTCGATCCCCCTACCCCCCGAGGGAGGAGCAGCCTTGCTAGGTCCCAGAAGAGGACATTGCAGCCAGTCCTGAAGAGACCTGATAAGCTAGAGTTAGATGGAAGGGGAGGAGGTCCTCTCCTATCAGTGGACTTGGAAAGGGACAGGGAGGAGATGAGGGAGGGGTGGGAGGGATAGGGAGGGAATGAGGGAGGGGGCTACAGCTGGGATACAAAGTACATAACCTCTGATTAATATAAACTAAAAACGTTAAAAAAGGTATTAGAGAAATAAAGATAAAGATTGATGATACATAAAAAAATGAAAGACAATCGAAATGGACTTTGGAAGAAAGAGAAAACAGGAAACAGGACAGGAGCCTACCACAGAGGGCCTCTGAAAGACTCTATCCAGCAGTATATCAAAGCAAATGCTAAGACTCAGCCAAGCTTTGGGCAAAGTGCAGAGAATCTTATGAAAGAAGGGGGAGACAGTAAGACCATGAGATATCAGGAGCTCTACAAGGAGAGCAACAGAACCAAAAAATTCTGGGCACAGTGGTCTTTTCAGGGACTGATACTCCAACCAAGGGCCGTTCATGGATATAACCTAGAACCCCTGTGCTGATGTAGCCCATGGCAACTCATCCTCTTAGTGGGTTCCCTGATAATGGGAACAGGGACTGTCTCTGACATGAACCAGTGGCTGGGTATTTGATCACTTTCCCCAGAGGGAATAGCAGCCTTGCCAGGCCACAGAGGAGTACAATGCAGACAGTTCTGATGAGATCTGATAAGCTGGGATCAGATGGAAGGGGAGGAGGACCTTCCATATCATTCAACCTGGAGAACGGCATGCGAGGAGAAGAGGGAGAGAGAGTGGAATTGTGAGGGGATGAGGGAGGGGCTACAGCTCGGATACAAAATAAATAAACTGTAATTAATATAAAAATAAAATTTTAATAATAAAAAAGAATGGGGCCAGAATGGGAGGCGAGACCAAGACAGAGACTCTGCTACTCAGTTGGTGATAAGTTTGGGGGATTGGATTTGGAGGGGATCAGGGTGAATGAAGTTCTAAAAATTACTTACCTTCTTTAATAGCCTGCTTGCCTGTCTGGTAGATATGTATAGCCATGTTATATTTATTTTAACAATGAACACTGTAAGCTAGATAGTAGAAAAGATGGTGTAAAAATATTTTATAACAGTTATAAACAAAAATCACTATTTGTTCCTCTTCTTAGTATATTACAGCAAATTGTAGTGGTCCTTACACTGTGTTAACATTTGTCAGGAATTATCTGAACATGGCTAAACAATTGCAATTGTTAAAGTAGTTTGAATTTTTTTCTGTATCTTATCCATTATCTGCTTACCTATAAAACGAACCATTAATTCTAATAACCAGAGACAGATAGGCAAAAGTAGAATACCCCTTCTATATCAGAACCACCCTTGGATTTGAAATGGCAAGCTATTTCACCATTATATATTTGAATTTCCCTCTGATTTCATAATCTGAGATATTTCTACATACATGATATTTATTCTCCAGAAATAATTACAAGCAGTTATTCTCTCTTTTTATTCATGTTTCTCCTGTAAACTCATTAAGTTATAAGACCCAAAAGGCCAAAAGTAAAATTCATTTGCTTCATTATTTTTCTACCTGAGATAATATTATTTTATTTTCACAGGCTTATTACATGTCCACAGAAAAATTCCAGAAAACCATAGGATACATCTTTAATTTTGTGCCTATAAATAACAGTGAAAGTTCTGAGATCTGGGATTGCTTCTACAATTAAATAAAAGAAGTACAGAATGAAAGTAGGGAGACAGTCAGTAATTGCATAATGCATGTCAAAATGTTCCATTACACTGCAATAGTATCTAGAGCATCTTTGAAATTTAACTGAAGCCTGATGACTTGTTAATCACTTAGAGTAAGGAATGGATTAAGTAACAACAAATCTCTTTTGGTATTTATTTGCATTACTGAAATGATAGAAAAGGTGAGCAGTGTTGCTATAATGTACTTAATTTCATTAAACAAATTCTGCTGTGGTATATGTAAAATGGTATGGGAGTCTGCAGTGAATGAATCATAGGTTGGCATATTAACAATGAACTTTACAAACACATGGTTACTGTGTTTGGAGGAAAATTATTGTGGTAACTTGTGGTCTTCCATCTTGATATTTCAATAAATGTAACAAAAGTGCAAAGGAAGGTAGCTACTGAACACAGAGCTTGTAAGGATCTGTTGAGGGCATTTTGGATTTCTAATACGTAATGTAATTTCTTAAACATTGTAAATAATGAACTATTATTAAAGAAAAACATTGGCACAACCTTATTTTAAAAATCCAACATATACCCGGAGGAAAAGTTAAATCTATGAAATAAAGGAAGACAAAATTGAGAAAGATAGCAACAATATTAGATAGGTAACTAAAAACACAATAAAAATAAGATGTAACATTAAACAATAAAGATACTGCATTTATATGAAAATACAAGACTCCTTCTGACACTAGATTATTGAGACATTCTGTGACCCAAAAAACATGAAGTTTAAAAGTATTTATTAATATTGTTGGTCAAAATGAAGTGTCATTGTCAGTAACAAGAGCTACTAAAAACTTTAGCAGTAGAAGCTCTGAAATCACCCAGATCATAGAAGGTAAAACCCCACAAAGCCTATATTCACATACACATACATATATGTAGAGAGACTTACATAAAATTAAATCATTTTGTTAGAAGGTATTTTTCATCTATTTGTCTTACTCCCTTCCCTTACAAACTAAAAAGTTTGCAAGCACTCCTAGCTCAAATATGCAAGCCTGCAACCACTCATTAAAATGACAAAACATTACAATGCAAAAGAAGGTGACACCTTTAGTATTTGTCAGTGAGAAGTACCTCTACACCCTCTATAGACAACAGTGCACTTCTAACTTGTTTTCCATTTCTGTGTCTTGGGACTGCTTTGCAAAATAGATTCATTTATGTCCAAATATGTTCCTGCCAAATAGTCAGTGTAGGAACTTAAACAAGAATTTTTATCATATAATGTGCTTCATATGCTCTATCATTCTAGAGTGCAACCCAGTCAAAACTAGGAACAAGATATAAGTATTCAGCAAAATAATAATTTTAAAATAAAAATCCTCCTGCAATTTAGCAGAATTTAATCCTTAGTCTTGTAATTAGAATAAAATCATGTCATTTTCTCTTTTACTGTCAGTATAAGCAGATGTTTCAAATGAAAACAGTGTGTTTGCACAGAATAATATATTAATATGTTATATGAAAATGACCCATTTTTGATTGGTTTACTTCATTCTTTTACTACCTTAGTTACTGCTACTGAGATAGTACCAATGCATGCACTATATACCATATACATTTTTCTTCTGGGCTTCAAAATTTGTGATGAGAGCTGATTAAATCAGTGAAAAAAATTAAGCAAAAGTGAAAACATTTAAGAATGTAAAATGTAAAATGAAATAAGATGTGATGACATAAGACCATGATTTCAGGACTCAGGAGGCAGAAACAGAAAATTTACAAGTTCAAGTCCAACCTGTCTTTCATTTTTCTGTCAAACAGTCACTAGAAGAAATAGAAACGAAATATCAACTAGTACAATGAGGAAATGTCAGTATCCATAAATAAATAAATATATGACTTTGGCAGAGGAATTCTGTATTATTTTGGAATGGATTTGAAAAAGATCCCAGGGTAAGGTGGAGATACAGAGTTTGTTTAGTGAAGTGACAGGGACAGGGACAATGTGTGTGAGAGGAGAGTGGGATGGAACATGTAAAGAGAAAAAGACAGTTTAAGGACCATTTATTGATCAGGTTTCTACCTTGAACAGCTGGCTGACGTCCACTGTCAGTGACCTGAGCAGCCCTGCACAACGCTCTCCAGAAGTTCTGCTTGTGCAGAACAACATATATTAACTCCCCTACCACAGACATGCCTTTAGTTTTAAGCTAGCTTATTTATATTTTTAATGATAATATATAATTAATTATGTTTATGTAGACACACATCACCTACTTTTTCAGTATAATTGTTTAGTCTTCATTCCAGCTGATGACAAAGACATCAGGTACTACACATGAATAAAATGCACACATAATACTGAAATAGTAAATAAGTTTCTAAAGCTTATCATACAGTAAATAGCAAAACAAAAACCTAAGGATAATTTTCAAGAAAAGTAATACATTACAAAATATTAGCACAACATAGAATAGTTGAAGAAAAAGGGTGCTGGCTATAGGATATCAAAAAAAAAAAAAAAGAAAAAAAATTGTACTAGGGATAGTGCAGTGCCCTAAGAGTAAGTGAAGGAGTAAGAAGAAGAAGAAGTTACTGAAAACTGCAGAGAGCTTTATATAAGAGAAAGCTAGGTTTTTAGCACTAAACAAAGCTGCCCAAGCCTGCAAGTACAACAGCATGGCTGAACAGTCTAATAAAACCTGAAAACAATGTCACTCCAGCTTGTTGTACACCATTGAGTAGAAATGAGTGGGGAGCAATCCAAACAGTGGTAAACCCTCATAGAAGAGTCGCTGTAGAATGAACTTCTCATTGAAAAGTCACATTCTCTTCATTGAATTGTTAAATCATTTTTAAACATACTCCGTGTTACTGTAAATATTTGTTAGAAAAAAATTCAGGGTCTTCAAAAGATGGATTTTATTGTACAAGTGTGTCAGTAATATTTCACTGTATGTATGGTACACACACATGTACAAATACATTATAAATTTTTATCCATTCATGCTCAAGACAAACATGCTTGTTGATTTTAAATCTTTACTGTTATGAATAATGCATATTAGAATAATACATATTAGCTTTTGTAATCTCTTTCTTGTTCTGATGGCATTTACCCTAGAGATGACAACCAAAATGAATAGGTAATTTAAAGGGACTCTCCATACTATCTTGCATAAATCTGTGCTTTTTTTAAACCACACAATTTTGAAATCACACACCTTGCCAGGGGGAGGTGATCAAAGAGCAGGCAACTAAGTTCATGTCAGAGATTGCCCCTGTTCTCCTTACTAGGGATCCCCCATGGAGAATGAGAGGCCCATAGGCTACATCTGAGCAGGGGGTCTAGTTCTTCTTCATGCATGGTCCCTGGTTGATTCATCAGTCTCTGCAGTTTCCCTGGGGCACAGATTTTCTTTTTCTGCTGGTCTCCTTGTGGGGCTCTTGTCCCCTCTAGGTCTTTCTATTTCCCCACTTCTTCCATAAGGTTCCCTGCACTCTGCCCAACATTTGGCCATGAGTCTCAGCACCTGCTTTGAACCCTAACCATGCTGGGTAGACTCTTTCAGAGGTTTTCTTTGGTAAGTTCCTGTCCTGGTCTCTTTCTTCTCCCACTTCCAATTTCAATCTTGTTTGGCCTCATAAATGAAGATTATCTGGCACTTTCTCAGAAAATTAAGAATAACTCTACCTCAAGATCTACCTATACCACTCCTGAGCAAATGCCCTAAAGATGCTCCACAATTCAACAAGGACATTTGCTCATCTATGTTTGTAGCAGTTTTATTTGTAATAGCCAGAATCTGGAAACAACCTAGATATCCCTCAGCTGAGGAATACATACTGAAATTGTAGTACATTTACACAATGAAATATTACTCAGCAATTAAAAACAAGGAAATCATGAAATTTTCAGGCAAATGAATAGGACTAGAAAAGGACACCCTGAGTGAGGTAACTCAGAAGCAGAAAGACCCCGCTTAGTATATACTCACTCATCAGTGGATATTACCGATATTATATAGGCTAAATATACTAAAATATATAGTCCTAAAGAAGGTAAACAATAAGGAACACCCTAGGGAAAAATTTTAACTTTAAAATACAGAATGAAGTTACCATAGCAAGTGGAGCCAGGTAGATCAACAACCAAAGATATATTAGAGCTTCATAATAGTGGCAGTCTACATGATGAATCTAGCTGCACTGAAAAGATAGGAGCTCCATGATTGGACAGCTAAATGTCATTTGCAAATATAAGACAAAAGATAGTAAAAATGTGAATTATCTTTCTATTCAAAGTGTCATAAAACAAAAAAGAAAAGAAAAAGAAATAGGTTAAAAATTTGAGCAGCCAAAGGGTCTAGGAAACAGTTTTTGTTTTTTTTTTTAATTAACTTTTTATTTTTTACATTAATTACATTTTAATCGCTTTGTTTTGCAGCTATAGCCCCCCTTATTCCCTTCCAATCTCACCCTCCCTCCCTCATCTACTCCCATGCCCCTCTCTAAGTCCACTGATAGGGGAGGTCCTCCTCCCTTCCATCTGACCCTAGCTTATCAGGTCTCATCAGGACTGGCTGCATTGTCCTCCTCTGTGGCCTGGTAAGGCTGCTCCTCCCTAGGTGGGGGGGGGGGTCTCAGAGCCAGCCACTGAGTTCATGTCAGAGACAGTCCCTGTTCCCCTTACTAGGGTACCCGCTTGGGTACTGAGATGCCATGGGCTACATCTGAGCAGGGGTTCTAAGTTATGTCCATGAATGGACCTTGGTTGGAGTATCAGTCTCAGAAAAGACCCCTGTGCCCAGATATTTTGGTTCTGTTGCTCTCCTTGTGGAGCAACTGTCTTATCTAGGTATTACTAACTCCCCCTTCTTTTTTATAATTTCCTGCACACTGCCCAAAGTTTGGTTATGAGTCTCAACACTGTTTAAGCTCAGTAATTTTCAAGGAATGCAAATGCAAAGCATGCTGGAGAAATGGTTTAGTGGGTTAGTACTTGTAGTGAAATAATGACGATCTGAGGATCTGATGTCAAATCACCAGAACTCATATAAAGCTTGGTGACATGTCTACATTGCCAGCCCATTTGTGTTAAGTAGAGATAGTGTGGTTTCCAAATGCTGGTGGAATGCAAAGCCTGACCTAAGCAGCACAGAACAAAGACCCTGCCTCAAACAATGTAAAAGAGACTGACCCCATAGATTGTTTTCTTCCCTCTCTAAATGTGCACCTTCGCACTCAAGCACCTATACTCAAACAGATCACACACTCACACCACACACGCACACTCCACACATGCATGCATGCACAGGTGTGAGTGTGAGCACATACACACACACTCAACACAAATCACCTCTCACAGCATAAAATGATAAATAGAAGTGATGAAATGCTAAGGCTTTTAAAAGATTTGCGTGAGATTGCCTTTAAAATTTTTTGAGGATCCAAGATGGCGGCACCGGGAGGACACTGTGTCTGAGGAGCAGGACAGCAATGTCTGCACAGTGACCAAGAGACTGAACTCTGGGTCCTAAAACAACAGCAACCGTGTTCCCCAGGTGAGAGGACACTTCACGGTGTGGGAATCAGTCCAGCCAGAACCCAGAAGAGATCCTGGGTCGCGCAGGCACTCAGTTGCCAGACCAGAACCACACACCTTTGTGTCCTGATCACCTTCCAGGGCTGAATTAAGGGAACCGTAACAGAGACTGAGAGTCCCAGTAGCAGGAAAACCCCACAGGGAATGAAGCAAGAGAGACTGACTTTAGGTCACCCAATCTATCCCTGAAAAATGTCCCGCAGAGTGGAAGGTGCAAAGCTGCCAGCCCAGAGACCTACTACATGCCCGGCTCTCCATCACAGACAGGACTGTAAACCCAAAGGCATCAGAGACTGGCTTTCCTTGTTGGGAGAAAAAGCTCACAGGGAGGGAAACAGCAGGTCCCACCTTAGAACACTCAGCCGACCCCACCACCACCACTGCCTATACCACACATGGGAAAGTTCTCTGGAAAAGTTCTCAGGTTCTGCCCAATCACCAGCATGGAGCCAACACCTACCAATGGTGCTCTATGCACCACCCCAAAGTCCACAAACTGGGTCTTCCTGTTGGGAGAAAATCCCACAATGGGGGAAACATCTGGCCCTACCTCAGGACACCTAGCTTTGGAAAAGTTTCTGGTTATTCACAGGCTCCAGACTCTAGCCTCCTGCTGGATGCAAGAAAGCAGTGTTCACATACAACTAATTACAGCTTAGGTACTAGAACACAGAGCTCCAACCTCAGACCTACAGAAGCCTGGGATCCCCAAGAACAACCTGCAGATACTGCTCCAAGGGGGAACCAGTCATCCCAAATAAAACTGACCAAACCACAGGGCACACAGGTTACAGCAGCAGCTCACTAAATTTACAGCAAGAAACCCAAAAGCAGGGCAGCTGTCTCCAGGACTTCTCCAGGTGAGAAGTGCGGTCTTGACTAACAAAGACCACAGTTACCACTCAGGTCTATATGTCTGAGGTCAGCTGTGTCAATTCCTGAAAAACAGTGGCCATTCAGCAACCATACCCAAAAAGCTGAAGAAGCTTCCTTCAGGAAAAACCATCTTCCTGCCAAGGGGATTCTCTCCACCACAGGATTTCAGGAACCACCAGAAACTAACAACAAACATCTAAGATAGCCCAATGGGTAGAGACCAGCATAAAATCTCAACCAATGAAACACAGAGCAATATGGCATCTCCAGAACCCAGTTAAGGGGCAAGCAGCCCTGGACACCCCAGCATAATTGAAATTCAAGAAAATGACTTAACATCCATGCTTATGAAGAGGATAATAGAGGAAACAAATAAAATGTGTAAAGAACTAGAGGAAGATAAAATAAAACAGATTATGGCCATCCATAAAGAAATAGAGGAAGATAAAGACAAACAGATTATGGTCATCCTTAAAGAAATACAGGAAGTTGCATCCAAACAGTTTGTGGCCTTTAGAGAGGAAATGCTTAAATCACTGAAAGAAATAAATGAAACAGAGGATTGTTCAAACAAACAGCTGAAGGAATTGAAGGAAAATACAGTCAGACAGGTGAAGGTAATCAATAAAACAGCTCAAGATCTGAAGATAGAATTGGAAAAAATAAAGTAAACAAAAATGGAGGAAATTGTGGAAAGAAATAACTTAGGGAAGAAAACAGGAACTAAAGAGATAAGCATAACCAACAGACTACAAGAGATGGAAGAAAGAATCTGAGATTTGGGAGAGATAATGGAAGAAATCAATGTATCTGTCAAAGAAAATGTTAAATCTAAAAAATTTCTGACACAGATCATCAAAGAAATCCAAGACAACATAAAAAGACAAAACCTAAGAATAATAGGAATAGAGGAAAAAGAAAATTCCCTCCTCCAAGGCCCAGAAAATATTTTCAACAAAATCATAGAAGAAAATTTCCCCAACTTAAAGGACAGGCCTATAAGCATACAAGAGGCCTACAGAACACCCAATAAATTAGACCAGAAAAGAAAATCCTCATGCCACATAATAATCAAAACAATAAGCATACAGAACTAAGAAAAAAATACTAAAAGCTGCAAGGGAAAAAGGCCAAGTAACATATAATGGCAAACCCATCAGAATCACACCTGACTTCTCAACAGAGGCTATAAAAGCCAGAAGGGCCTGGACGGATATCATGCAGAACCTAAAGGAACACAGATGTCAGCCCAGGATACTCTATCCAGAAAACTCCCAGTCCTCGTAGACGGAGAAAACAAGATATTCAACAACAAAAACAAATTTCAACAATACGTACACACAAATCCAGTGTTACAGAGGATACTAGAAGGAAAAATACAACCCAAGAAAACTAACTGGTTTCAAGAAAACACAGGAAATAATTAACCTCAGTACAGCAAAACAAAAAGTAGCCAAGCATACAAACACACTACCACAGCCAACATCAATATCAAAAGATCTAACAGCCAATGGTCATTAAACTCTCTCAACATCAATGGACTCAAACCTCCAAAAAAAAAAAAAAAAGACACAGACTAACAGAATGGATCCATAAACAAGACCCAGCAATCTGTTGCATACAAGGAACACACGTAAGTCACAGAGATAGACATTATCTGAGGGTAAAGGGCTGGAAGATGGTTTTCCAAGCAAATGGACACAAGAAGTAAGCAGGAATAGCCATTCTAATATTTAATAAAATAGACTTTTAACTAAAATAAATAAAAAAAGATAGGGAAGTACACTTGATACTCATCAAGGGAAAATTCCTCCAGGAAGACATCACAATCCTGAACATCTATGCCCCAAATAAAAAGGCAACCGTATTTGTAAAAGAAACATTAATAAAATTTAAATCATACACAGATCCCACACATAAACAGTGGGAGATTTCAACACCCCACTCTCACTAAAGGACAGATCAACAAAACAGAAATTAAACAATGAAAACTTCAGTCTGAAGAAAATAACTATACCCAAGAAGACAAGGGGAATAAATAATCCCTGTGTAAACAACACAATAAAAAGAATAAATACATAAATATCGCTCACTGAAAACTTTCAATATTAGTGTTCTCAATCGTTTAAAAAAATCACAGACTAACAGCTTGAATTAAAAACTGAGATCAATCTATCCATCCAAGAAACACATTTTACACAAAAAGATTGACATCAAGGGGGAAAAAAAAAGGAAATTTTATAAAAAGCAAATGAGTAAAATCAAACAAGATTTTAATATCTGACAAAATAGGCTCCATACCAAAACCAATCAGAAGAGACAGGGAAGGATACTAAATACTCAGTAAAGGAAAATTCCACTATGAAGATCTTGTAGTTTTAAATATTTATAAATCAAATAAAAGGGCATACAAGTTTATACAAGAAACTTTATACTCTGTATAAAGTGATATATTGACCCTAATATAGTGATAATGACTGGTTTTACCAATAGACAGTCCATTCAACCAAAAGCTGAATAGAAATATTTGAGTTAAATAAAATAATGATTCAGTTTGATCTAGCTGATGTCAACAGAACAGTGCACATAATACTGCAGAATCTACTTGTTTCTTGGTAGCTCATAAAAATTTCTCTGGGGCTAAGCACATACTTGGTCAAAAAGGAAGTTTCAACAAATACAAGAAAATTGACTTAACACTGTGCATCTTATCTGAGCACAATGGATTAATGCTGGATACCAACAATAAAGACAGCAGAAGGCATGAAAATTCTTGGAAACTGAACAGTTCACTCCTGAATGAAAAATGGCTCAAAACAGAAATTAAGAAGAAAATGTAAAAATTTCTAGAATTGGGTGAAAATGAAAATGCAGTATACCTACATCTATGTTTAAGTGCCTGTGCTTTTGTCCTGGTCCAAGGTCACCTGACAATGCCATGAGAAATTAAATCAAGTCAGTGTAAAGGGCTACAGCACAACTGAAGCTGTGACAATTTTCTTTAGAGCAATCAGATATTTTATACCTTTATCAGAAACATAATATGATGGCAATTGCCAGGATCAATAAAGTTGTAGTTGCCAGGATTCAAGTTATACAGTGTACACAATATTAATCTCTAAGAACATTTGTCCTGTAAAGTGTTCATGCTTCCTTTATTATTAAGGGAACATACAAAGAAACACAAAGGAGCCTGAATGCTTCACCGCCTGAGGGAATGAACCAGTATCTGAGGAAATAGAAGGCACATTGTGACCCAGAAGCCATGTACTCTAATCTGAAAAACCTATGATACATGCCTGTCAAAACAGCTGGGCCACATGAAATCCATAGTTCCATTTACTATGTCTCCGTACTGGCTCCCTAGTAAAAGAAGAGACAGTCTGACATGAACTAGGTTGCATTCTCCTTCATCAGTTCTACTTGATGGAACCACCTAGATAGCCCACAGAGGAATTCTTATTTTAAAATATACTTATCTATTTATATATATATATATATATATATTTATATTTAGTTATTTAGTTATTTATTTGATTATTACAATTTATTCACTTTGTACCCCAGCTGTAGCCTCCTCCAATTCCCACTCCCCCTCACTCTTCTCCTCCCATGCCCCTCCCCAGTCCACTGATAGGGGAAGTCCTCTTCCCCTTCCATCTGGCTCCAGATTATCAAGCCACATCAGGACTGACTGGATTGTCTTCATCTGTGGCCTGGTACAGCTACACTTTCCATAGAGGGAACTGCTCAAAGAGCCAGCCACTGAGTTCATGTTAGAGGCAGTCCCTGCTCCCTTTACTAGGGAATCCACTTGGAGGCTGAGCTGCCATGGGCTACATCTGAGCAAGGGGTCTAGGTTATCCTCACACATGGTCCTTGTTTAGAGTATCAGTCTTTGAAAAGACCCTTGGGACCAGATTGTTTGGTTCTCTTGGTCTCCCCATGGAGTTCCTGTCCCCTCCAAATCTTTTTATTTCCCCTTTCTTTCTTAAGATTCCATGGACTCTGTTCAAAGTTTGGCTATGAGTCTCAGATTCTGCTTTGATACACTGCTGGGTAGTCTTTCAGAAGCCCTCTGTGTAGGATCCTGTCCTGTCTCCTTTGTTCTCCTGCTTCCAATTTCTATCCCATTTGCTTTCTGAGTGAGGATTTTAGTATGTTTTTTCCTATATTATATGACTAATTTCTACTTATAAGCAGGCAGTTTGATGGGACCTGAAAGGGTAGAGGAGAACTTTCCTTGTCAGTGGACTAGGGAAGATTATTAGGGTAGAAAGACGGAGGGAGGGTAGGTCCAGTAGGAAATGAGAGAAAGGGGTACAACTGGAACAAAAAGTGAATAATTTGTTAGTAGTAATGATAGTAGTGATGATGATGATAATAATAATAGAACACAAGGTAGTTATAATAGGTATATTCATACTTCTAAGTGCCTACATTAAAAAGAAACTGGATAGATTTCATATTAGTAACTTCACAACACATCTGAAAGATGTAGAAAGCAATAAGAAATGATATCCAAAAGATTATTGTGCAAAAATAAAAAATTAAACCAGGATGGAGAGATGTCTCAGAGTTTAAGAGCACTGACTGCTCTTTTATAGGTCCTGAGTTCAATTCCCAGCAACCGCATGGTGGCCAACAACTAACGCTTCCCTCTCCTGATGTGCAGGTGTATATGAGGGCAGAACACAGTATACAAAAGAAATATCTTAACATATAAAGGAAGGAAGAAAGAAAGAAAGAAAAGGTGAGGGAGAGAGGAAAGAAAAAGAAAGAAAGAAAGAAAGAAAGAAAGAAAGAAAGAAAGAAAGAAAGAAAGAAAGAAAGAAGAAAGGAAAGAAAGAATTGAACTCAGGACTAAAATCATTGAAACAATAAGAGACAACAGCAAAATAAACAAAAGAATAAATAAATAAAATCAATGAAACAAATCAAGAAGATTTGTAACCTTTAACCAAATTTTAAAAAAAGACAGAGAAAAAAATCAAAATTAACAAAGTTAAAAGTGAAAGGAGGGCCATAATAACAGGCACTGGAGAAATTCAGAAACTGTAATGTGGAAAGACTGCATTTCCTTCCTCATGGATACAGTGATTAATATTATGAAAATGGTCCTTCTACCAAAAGCAATCTACAAATTCCGTGCAATCCTCATCAAAACTGTAACTCATTTCTTGAAAGAAATTGAAAACACACATGAAAAGACAGCATCATCAACAAATGGTATCAGACAAAATGGATGGAAATGTGTAGAAGAATACAAATATATCCATATTTTATCTCTCTTCAAAAAATTATGTACCAAGTGGATCAAGGATATCAATATAACATCAGATACACTGAATCTCTATGAAGAGAAAGTGAGGAATATGCTTGAACTCACTGGCACAAGACAAGACTTTAATTATCTTATTAGATGCTAAATAAGCATTTGATAAAATAAAATAACCCTTTATGATAAAAAGTCTTAGAGAAAATAGGGATACAAGTGACCTAAACAAAAGAAAAGCAACAGATAGCAAGCATGTATACAAATATATAAATTTAAGTAGAGAGAAACTCAAAGCAATTCCATTAAATCAGGAACAAATCTGTCCACTCTCCTAATGTCTTCTTAAATAGTAGTTGAAGTTCTAGCTGGAATAGTAAGACAGACCTCCCATGCTCAAGGATTGGTAGGATTAACACAGTGAAAATGACCGTATTGCCTAAAGCAATCTACAGATTCAATGCAATTCCCATCAAAATACCTTCACAATTCTTCACAGAACTTGAAAGAAAAATACTCAACTTTACATGGAGAAACAAAAAACCCAGAATCTCCAAAACAATCCTCTACAACAACAGAACATCTG
>CM053751.1:25886501-25926694 GCA_028658305.1 Pachyuromys duprasi
GACAAATCACAAATATAAAGATGCTTTACATTAGTGCTCAGTTGTTTAGAAAACTGTTAGATATGTAGAGAGCCTAGTCTGAGGTTTTACTAAATAAAACAATTTTTGTATTAGGCCAGGACTTGTATGGGAAGTCTTTGGCTAGGAGTTGTCTTACTAGTGGGTGTAGTCAATGTCTATTATCAGTGGAAGTAAATAGGTGTCCTTAGCCCTGACTGTGGAGATGAACCTAATTTCACTGCTGTAGTTACAGCTGTCACTTCATTAGGCTGTCTGACTCACCAAGAAACTGTCCCTGGCTGGCAGACAATCTATCACCTTTCAGCCTGAGTCTAGTGGCCTGAGATGAACTTTTTCTCAGGCACCCAAGGGATATACAAGTGATATGATACTGAAGTACCAGTGGCAGAAAAATAACTCAAAAGTATATTTAGAAGTGAGTGTATTATTTTAAACACAGAACACTTCTGGTAAAGCTTTGTTTTGTTTGTTTACTCATATCCTGACACCAAAACCAGATTCTGTGGATGTTCTTTATTCTGGTTCTGTCAGAGCTTTGTGCCAAGGTGGATGCAACAGCTTCAGCTTTATATCCCTTGACATGGAACTTCCATAATTTCAGTAGATATCTGATTACAACTCATTGTCCTAGCCTCTGTGAGAGGCTCCTCCCTGAATAAATGTTATAGCCAAGAGAGCACATTGCTTAATTCTGGCACCTGGAAAGGAATCAACAGCCATCAATTCAGCAAGTGCTGGCACCAACAAACATGTTGTTTACCAAGGAGAACTGGAATAAAACTTTAGCAAAAAAGGAGAATTATATAACAAATGGTTTGAATGTAAATCATGAGCATATCACACATGGGAAAGCTTTATTATTCTGTTAACAGTTTGCTGCTGTGACAGCAATGAAATTCTTCATAATTTAACATTCACCTATTTCCTTTTAGAAGACTTTGGAATAAAATTTCATATACATATATAAAAAATTAATCCTGTCAGTCTTCTTATATAAGCATTTACAAAGCTGTTACATATAATTATGTGTATTAAAGACCCTTGATACCTGAATATATATGCGTATGTATACACGTAGATGTGTTGTATTGTCGTATTTTTCAGGAGTCCCCAAAGGAACAGAAGTGGTACAATAGATGAATTTATTGGAATTATTGGATTAGTTTACATGATATAGATTTGGTAATCCAACAATGCTGTCTCATCCTGGAAAAACTGAGAATTCTGTAGTTGCTCCACCAATAAGTTTGGATGTCTCATCAGTTTCCGTCCGGGGCTAAAGGCCTGGATGGTGCTTGGAGAGCCATTGGTCTTCAGTTTACATTCAAAGTCCACAGAAGTTAGCTCTAAAATCTAGTATCTGTGGAAGAATGCTGCAGCAACAGGAAAGAGGAACTTTTCAGCACATATGAAAGCAAACGAGGAAAGAACACAGTTTCCTTTTCCCATGTTTTTTAACTGGTCTGCCATCAGAATGTGCCACTCACATTTAAGGGTCTTCTCCTTCAAATAAATCTGATCCAGGAAAATCTCTCGTGGGTACCAACAGCCTGAATTTTGGTTGATTCCAAATGCAGTCAAGCTGACAAGCACAATAAGCCATCACACTCATATACAAAGAACTGTAAGACAGTGGTGGATTAGTGTCAAATATCTAAAGTCATAATATCTCTTGAAATTGCAGATGCTAAAATGGACAAAATGCTTTTGTTGGACTAAAGTCTTGTATATTCAGGAATATGAAGCAATGTCTTTCACATTTACAGCTCTATTACTCATTCACTAAAATATTTATTGAGCATGGTACACCCTTAGCTCTTACTAGAGATGCAGTGCAGTGTGAACTGAATTGGTGCTCTGAGGAAATGTAAGCAAGGCAGAAATGTGAGCAGATTTGCTTTTTTTTTTTTTGAAAAGAACACTCATTACTTTTAGAGAAGTAATTTCAGGTGTGTCAACATTGTATCTGGGGAGCCTAGTGCAGACAAAAGACAAACTTACTTGAAATGGATACATAAGACATAATATGACAAGAACAGAAAATAAATTTAACATGAACTATGCAAACATGATGCTTGGTAGGAACTGACAGTAAGGTAGAGTAGGGTGTAAAAGCTGCTCACCTCTACACACACACATAACAGCAAAATTGAATGAATGGTTACCATTTTCTCTAATAAGTAAACCAGACGGTTTGTAGCATACTCAGCACTTTTTACATCCCCCTTGACACTAAAAAGTATGTCTTTTATATTCTGATTATTCTGTGGCTATAACATAATATTTCCCCCTTATTCAGAGACAGTAATTGAAGAGTTTCAACTATAAATTAGAAATTGAAACTCCTTGACCATTGTCTTATTTGTGCCAATCAATCTTTGTGCACAGAAAAACGAAATAAAATTATGGAACAATTAGAAGAGTCATGTATAGTACTCACATACTCACTAAGGACATCTTTCTATTTACAATTGTTTTGTCTATAAAGTTTATTTAAAAGACAAAAATTTTGAACAAATACCTTTAAATACATGACCATGTTTATGAGTATTTATAATAATCTGCCTATTTTAAAAAGACAGCTTTTAATTAGACCAAAAGAGGACGAGATAATGCTATTGTGTAAATCCTTCTTCTACAACTAACACTTGTATTATTTGTCTTTATTCATCTATGGAAGCCTTGGTCAGAAAGGCTAATCTCACAACTAATGATTCCTCCCCCCCCAACCCCAGCATTAAGAGCTAAGCTAAACAGGAGGTATCAGACAGTATGACTTATCAACTCTAAGTAGGGTATTTAGATTTCATCTTGACTGTCATTGGATACTTTTACTCTAAAGTCAGAATACTTATTTTCTAAATATTTGACTACATGAAAGTCTGTGGTTGAACCTGTATTATAACTTGGATTTCATTTTGTCTTTCAGTGTTACCTTTCAAGCATTTGTCATATTTGCATGTACACTCACACACAACACACACACACATACACATGTATATTTAAATTATAAGATGACATTTATCATCTCTGTATTCTAATCTCATTCCTTATATTATTCTTATTATCACAGAAACTTGTGTCATTTTGTTCTACTTTAGCTGCCCTAAATTATTAGAATTGTTTTATTCTTTCAGAAGTGAATGGTTGCCTTTCAGAATGTGCACAGGCAATGAGTGTTGCTCAGTGGTTAAGCACTTGCCTCACTCCTGCAATGCCCTGGGTTAGAATGTGCATAAAGAGTACATTCTGTCTCTCAGTGTTCCCACCATCTTTTCTATCCTACCCTAATGTGTTTCCAGGGTTAAAGTTATTTCCAATCAAAAGTGATTTCAAGTCACTCATAAATCTCCCATGGATCATCAGAGGAAGCTGTTACCAAAGTGCACCCTCAGGGTTATTTTTTAATCTTCTGATCTTGTAATCACTAGAACTCAAATAGTTCTCACATTATTTTATAACCTTTAGACAAGCATTGATTTATTTCCTGAGCTTTTTTTCAAAATTGAGATGTATGTAACACTAACCCTGGATCTTTCCTTGATACATCTCCTACTGCAAACTGAATATGTCAAGATCTAAGGCAACATGCAAACGGTATTTTCTATGTTAATCATTAAATCTACCCAAATATGTTATTCAATTTCAAATCACTGGAAAAAGAATAGCTAGCAGTCTAGTCCTGATCTAAAGGAAATGCAACTCTTGGTAATCTCCACTCCTGGTAGCTCCTTGCTTCTTTTTTAGTCTTTCTATGCATTGGAGCACTTGTACACAAGTGAAGACAGCATACATGATGTTCCTTCCTAGGTAGCATTTTCAATCACTTTGCAATAGTCCCTGGACATTTGTAATAATGAAAATTAAAGTGTGAGAAGCATTGCACTAGTCAAAAATAAAACTTCATGTTTTGTCTTGATTTGAGGGAAACAGAAAACCTAAACCCTAGGGCCAAGTCTTTTATGATTGTCAGTAATAGCTTGTAAATTTTGTACAACATCTTTTCTCCAAGCTTCAACATTTGCACCTGTAAAATAAGCACTTGAATGAGACACTTAATCATTTATTAGGCTAATGAAACTTCATAAACAACCACATTCAGATACATTAACTGTCAGGTCAGCATACAACCATTATGAGCCTATCAATAATCCTGGTCAAAGGATTGTCAGTAAGCAGGCCATTTTAATTTACAATTAAATTTCCGCTAAAATTACCTCCAATTTAACACATATTTTAATTTTTATTCCAAATACAATTTTATCTCTGTTTATTTTATTCTCATTTATTTAATTTATCAAAGAATTAAATTGTTATATTGCTTTGGTGTCTGAATTGGTGCTCATAATTAAATCTCCACATTTTAAAAAAATATTTGGACTGGATAATAAAGAGGATCACTCTAAGCTTTAATGTAGTTGCAGCAAAAAAATATAATAATAATAAGTCAGAAATCATTACCTAGGAAATGGAAAGTGAGGCAAGTGGGCCAATGATATGCAGGCAGGATGAAAAGCAGTATCAGCATGTCTGTTTCCAGTTCAGGGAATGCTGTCAGGATGATTACCCAAGTCTGCAGAGGCAGGTCATTTGTGCCTAATGGTTCATCATAGAAGACAGTATCCTGCCCAGGACCTGATTACCCAGATCTGGTAGACTTTCTGCTCATATGACCCATTTGTCTCTTTATATGTGTGCATAAAAAAAAAGACACCAATTCACACTTCAGTCACCACTTTTCAAGGTCTTTATTGCCATTGTTTTGTCTTTTAGTCCATATCCTAATTTTTGTTATATTCCCAACCACCGAACTCTTTTATGTTTTAATGCCATTCTAATCAAGCATTACCTTTCTATCTCTTGTTTGCCAACTATATTATTCCTCCCAGACAGACAAGGCAGACATTCAAGGCTTTTTGCATAAAGCATGTTATGCTTTCTGTTCTATAAATTATTAGGCAGGTTATATCTATATACAGGTATTTGGACTCTATTGATTTTAATTTGTTTTCTATGATTAGAGTAGAGAACCCAGCTCTACACTGTCTAGTTTATTATTCACAATTCTGAATTCAGCTTTGCGGCTGAGTGTCATTTAGAGTAAAAGAAAATTAGCAATTTGGGGCGATCCTATATTGCATTCACTCAGCAGAGCAGACTGAATATATTTTTAGGCACTGCATGTTTATAACCTAATTTTCCCTCATTACTTTACAGAGGTGACCTTGTTCTAGTACCTTCAGCACCTGATGTTATAAAAGTGAAATTCTTTTCAAACCTGCTCTGTTAACATGATCCTTCTAGAAAACAAATGAAAGATAACATTAACATTCCTGCCACAAAATACCTGCTAATTTGGTTGCAGTGTAGAGGGAAAGCTTTTCATTACATATCACAATCTTCATTTATGTAGAATGAGTCACCAAGCTTGCTGAAAAGCCATTGAGCATCTAATCTGCAATGCTGCCTTCAGCTGTAGCATCAATCCTCACAGTCCAACTTATCTTTTATCAGCTACTTGCTCTCTTTTTAAAAAAAATTCCATCCTGTTACAAAATTGTATTGTTCATCTGTCAAAACAGCTTTGATTTATGTTTTATTTTATATTACAGCTTCAGAGAAGAAAACACATTCAGGAATATTCTATTTTCTTATTAAGGTCAGAATGAAATCTATACAGCAGAAAATGAGCAACTTGATTTCAAACAAATAATGACATTATTAAGTCATAAAATTGCATTCTTGATCTTAAAATCTGCTTGATGTGTTTTGTTCCATGTTAACTTTGGTCTGAAAGTAGGTTTCAGAAACCTATCTGTATATATGAACATACCATCTCTAGGCACTAGTAAAAAATTGTAAAAGAGGTTTCTAATACCTTGGTGTTGTTAGACAATAACATTATATTTAGACAATAAAAGTTTTGTTTATTATGCTCCCTGCTTTCACATTTTATTCTTACTGGACCTTATCGATGATACTAAGCTTTATTTAATATTGAAATATTCTGAAAATTAGCCCCAAGCTACTTTTTGCATACATCTTGGATTGTTTTCAAGTAGAAGAATGAAACTGTACATTACACATCACATTTATGGGTAGAAAATGACTAAACATTTCAATGGGTATTATTACATATTAGGTATAAAATTTCCCAAGCGTTTAGGAATACATAAAATCTCATTCCATACTCCTGAAGAAGGAACTACTACTTTGCAGTGGCCAAGTTAAGTATTTGGTTAAAATGAATCTAGTATAATCTTGAAGGAGAAACATAAATAACAATCAAAAAGCACACTTTCTAAAGATTGGAGCTATACTACTCTCATTCTTAATGGCATACTGTATAAAATTACGAAGCCTTTTCTCAATTTTTAAAAATGTACTAAATAACTTTGTCATTTTAAACAGACAACTAGGGAGATATAACTTTGCTGTAAGTACTACAACTTGAGATGAATATACCTACTTTATATCTTAGGCCTTAATGTGTCTATAGCATCCTCATGAAAAACCAGGTTAAATAGAGCTTCAGAAAAATGTTTAGTAATAAATGATACTCTTACTCATCTATGGGAAAGACATATGCCCTTGTATGGTCTGTTCATTTCATTATGTTGGAATTGTGACAAAGACAGAATAAAACAGGGAGAAACTTGTAGGTTCCAGCAAATGAGACTCAGGTCAATGTTGTGTGACATACCTCTGGGGAAATCTCTTTCTTCTCTTTTCTTTCCTCTCCTTTCCTCCCCTCTCCTCTGCTCTCCTCTTCCCTCCTCTCCTCTTCCCTCTCTTCCTCACCTATCCTATTCTCTCTCTCATACACACACACACACACACACACACACACACACACACACACACACACACACACACACACACCTATGCACCCATCTCTCATGAAAGAAAAGCCAGAATGGATCAACTTTGATTGCACTGAACTCTAACTTAGTGGAACAATGAGTTTTTATTAGAGTTGCTAACAATAGTATGATTAAGGAGTTACTTAAAGGGAGAAGAATGACTCAAAATAGCAGCTGTAACATTACAAGGCCCATTTCAGGACACATCAGACTCACAATAGTTATAACCATGGAGCTCTCTGCATAACATCAAGAACCTGCACAGGTCTGGGAAATCTCTATGCAGTTTGCATCTTCCCTTAGAAGGAGCTTCTTGCTTCTGTAATGCTGGTAGGGGACTCTGAGACTCTTCCAAGTGTCTGCCTTCCATGACACACGATTTTTTTTTTTCTTAGTGAGTTTCATGGACCTCCTGCACCCTGCTGGTAGAAATGCTAGATTTGGAGGAAAACTTGCATAAAACAGTCACCAGCAACACAAGTCTTAGGATTCTAATTCAGACTGACTTCAGGAAATCTCTGAATTGAGTTAAGCCTTCCCTTTCCAAGAATTCTTGCAAAAAATAGTACAGAGCTAGTTTATAAATACCTACAATGTAAAAGTTTCACCTATTTTGCTCACCAACCTCTATAAGAATTTTGAAAGCACTACCTTCTTAGCTTTTCTGAATTGCATCATCTTGAGACTTCAAATTCTCCTAAAAATTATTTATTCCTTTAATGTTATAACATTTAGGAGAGAAAAATATAATGAGTATCCTCATTTTTTCATTTATTTATGTCTGGTATATAAATACCTGAGTAATTCCCAGTATGTTTGATGCTGATAAAACAGAAGATACTCTAAGATGATCCACAAATTGCTTGTTGAGTGAGTATTCTGTTGTAACATTCCAGATATTACATTTTGCTTCTTTCTTAGAAAACTTTCCAACCCTGTAAAGTTTACATTTCAGTAACAGTGGTACAGGGACTCCAGCACCAGAATTTTTACCCAGTGTCATATGATTTTTATGGTACTATGAAGAACACTTCATAGAACTTGTTTATGTGGTGAGCACTGACGTTTGTGGAAAATAATTTCAACACTTATTTATAAGCTAAATATTTGTTCAGACGATCTGAGTTATACAGTTTTAACTCAAACATTTTAAACTATTGTATGGGTGAGTAATGTAAGGTTTTTAAACAACAGGCTTATCAGTTACTGTATATTTAAATAAACCTAAAGATGATATAACTTGCTTAGACATTAACAAAATATAGTCTACTACATCATGTTTTGATATAGCACAAAATCATATGTAATATTGGATCTACATGTATAGTATTACACCTATAAATAAATGCTTGTAAGACAAGTAAAAATACCTCCGTTAAATATCTTCAAATTAGTTGAGATGGATTAAGCAAGGAGTTTAAAAATTACACACAAACAATATGAGTGCTAATTATTATATTTAACATAAGTATAATAAGCTTATTGTAATTTAAAGAGCAATGACCCTGAAACTGGGCATATCATTATCTGTAGAATTTGCATATGTGTTCCCACAAGACAAAATATACTTCTTGGTATAGTAAAAGTCTTGAAAGTACAACGTCTATCTAGTTTAATTTGTATGTCTTATTTAATTGCTGGTGTATTGCATAGTAGAAGAGAAAGATAAAAGAGATGTTTGTGGTGAGAAAGAATAATAACTCATCTACTACTTCTTGCTTTCAAGAGCAACAAGAGTATCTGTGATCCAAGGAATGTATTTGATTTCCAGAACCAAGGAAAAAAGAAAAAGTTCTCTGTCAGAACCTCTAAGAAGGAATGCAACACTTCAGGTAATTTGATTTTAACAGAGAGCGTTAAGTTGAATTTCTCTAGTCATAGAATTGTAGGACAATATATTTATATAGTTTTCAGATGCCAGCTTTACGGCAGTTTATCAAATGCCATAGGAAACTAATATTCCAGCTAATAATGCTTTTATGTCAAACCAGAGTAGGTTCTGAAAACTCAGCCACCAAGAATAAGAGGCAGAGCAGAGGGTCCAATTCTGCAAAGGCAATAAATTGCCAGGAAACAGGAAGAACATTGGCTAGTAGTTGGTCTCTGTGAGAAGAGAATCATGAAACCTAATTTGTAGATTATTCATGAATTATTAACCATTTCTTGTATACATAATTGTTAAAAGTTTAAAGGAGGCCCAGAAAGACAAACTCAATGTATGTTTTAGAGGTAGAGTTTATTTAAATAAGGATAATGGCATTACTGTAAAGAGATTTGTAAATGTCATGATAGGAGAACTGCAAGCACATTGTAAAGAATATAAGTCATGAGCTTTGTGAGTCCACAGACAGAAACATTTGTCATAATGTAGTTAAGATGTGTATGTGAGTAGTTAAGAAGACCACAAGGCTAAGGATACAGTAAAGGCATAAAGAGGTTAAATCTGAAATAAATAGGAAGAGTTAACTCACACTAACCATTGAAGCTGGAGGATTTGTGTACCTATCTTTTTGTACACATTGGAGTTCCATGAAATATTTCCTTTTCACAATGATGTAAAATCCTCTCAAAAGATGTGACAACCATCTTGCAATCAATAAAAAGCCAGTGAGTAATCTTGAACTTGGAAACCCTATAAGTATTTTGTTAGAAATATAACTCAGACCTTGCTCACAGTAGATCAGCATTAAAGATCAAGGGACAAGGTGACAAAATCATCTATGATATGTATATTAAAATAACAAAAACAGTCATAGTCAAGATTGATCCACGGGTAGGTGTGCAAGGGAGACAGAATGTCCCTGACTCCTGGCTTTGATGATGTTACTTATCTTTAGTCACTGAAAATCCACACTACATATATTCGTTTCTCTTAGTCTTTTAGCAACTTTAAGAAGCAGTTCATATCATTACTGTAGATTTACTGTGGGATTAACTGAAATTAAATCATTTGACTTTTTTATCCAGTTAGCCATTATCTGAGCTAACTTTCAAATCTAGAGCTTTGACTCTAAACTGCCAGGCTGCAGAAGATAGGGTAATTTTTATACAGAGAGCCTCTTTTATTTTGAGCATGTACAATCTGAAGCAGTCAAAAAACAAAGAACTCTGAAGCCCAGTTTGCTGTCATTACAAGGAGACTTCAGAACATTGCTTTCATATGGAACAAAGTTGACCCTGACCAAAGATGAATCTACACACCATCTAATTATCATTTCATCCACCAAAGCATCCTGACTTCCAAATGTTCAATATAATATTATTTAATATCATTAAGATAGTGTAATTTATAATGATGGTGGAGAAAGAACTCAACTCCTTCCCTGGGGACCTCCATGCGATATGGCTGATTTAAAAAATATGTATTTTCAAATAGCATTGCAGCTGAGTAATTTCATTGAACTGTCTTCCTAATACTTAACATAATTGATAAGATGTCAGGAGAACATGGAAGTTATCAGATCACATATACTTTTGCACATGGAAGTTATCAGATCACATATAATTTGTTCCTTATGATTACAGAGAAAAGAACTAGTTTAGCAATTGCATTTGATGTGTTTAAATGTGGGTAAATTCCTCCAGCAAATGCAGTTGCTGAAGTACAAAGAAAATGGTAGGTATTAGTTCCAATTTAGATATGGAGTTTCCAGTATGTAATTAGAAACCTGCAAGCTCATAAGAATTAAAGAGGAACCTCATTACTACAGATACTTGACAAAATGCCTTACCACCTGCATATTGACTGTTAAATTTAGATCAAGATTGACAAAATATTTTTCCTGTGGTGCTGAGAGCTCAGAAGTCAAAACTTCTAAGGCTGCCATGCCCTACTTTCACTTTTTATTTTTTAGTTTTCTTTAAGAAATCTTTTATAAGAAGCTTTAAAACTCTTCTGAAACTTCCTTCTCTGTATTCCTTTGCTATTTGGCATTCTCCTTTAGAGCTATACCTATGTGAAGGCTTTGAGATCACCACAAAACAAAAACAAAAGTGTGGCATCAAATTGACTCTGACCTTCTGACAGCCAGAATGGAACAAAAATCTCTCTTTTAAATCCCTCCAGTATTTGGTGAATCTTCTAATCCTAAAGAGCTGACCTCTATTGATTCTTTCTGTGTTAAAAAAGAAATATCATAACTGAAGCACTTTTTCTAAAAGTCTGGCAATTGTCAACTGTTCTTATGAGAATTCTAATGTTGAATAAAAGAGTCAGTAATAAGTTCTAAGGAAGGGTTCTGATAACTTCATAGAAAATATTAAGAAGAACCTTTTGTTCCCTTTGAAATTGAAGTTGTAGGAATGTATAGCTTTTTTAAATGTAGTAACTGCTGTGGAATCTGAGAATGTCATAGACGCATTCTCATTCTTTACTGAAGTAATGACTGTGAGATTTCCTTACTCAATATTTTTGGTATCAATAGAGTGTAGTATAATATACGTATAGGTTTGCTTTTTTGACTATATTTATTAATTTATTTTAAATTTAAATTTTCAAATACTTGTAAAAATAAAAAAATATTCCTTATGTAATTTGACAGCATTTCAACATTTTCCTCAAATGTAAGCTATGATTTTTTTTTTTTTAGGAGCTTGACGTATCTCTGAAAATCAGAGAATTGTTTGGGGAATTCTTAGGTCACTCTGCTGCACCTGGGTCACTGAGCTTAGATCCAGTCAGAACAGGATGTAGCCTCTTTTCCCAAAGGGTTGCCTTCTCAGTGCTTGCTGTTTTTAATATCTACTCTTTCCCTTGGGCCTCATTGGTTTACACTCAAAGTCCAGCTCTACAAAGTGGCCAGATTTCTGACACTCTTCAGGACATTGTGAACTACATTAGTGTTTAAAATATGGATAAGCTTAAGAGCCAATGCAGATCAAGAAAATAAATCCTAGAACTTCGTTATTCTTAAAAGCCTTTCTAAAGATCTGACCTCTAAGTACACATCATTCAAACAGTTGGAGATAATTCCAGTGTCTCATTACAACGATCTTAACTGATTTACAGTCCTAACTGGAAGTGGCCATGACAGTGATGCACTGGCAGTCAGACAGAGAAATCTGTAATGCATTCACTGGGCCTCTTTAAATTTTACTTTACACTTAGAAAATGTGAAACCTTTACAAAGTTCTTCCTAACATTGCCATTTTCATTCAGCCTATGAGTACTTCCAAAGTAATTACTTAAACCAAAATCAAAATTAGTTTTAAAATAGCTAAAATTTATAACAAATGTAGAAAGTTCCCTGTTTTGACCAGGCTTCATCAGCAGCAATGCAGCACATTAAAATTCCCAATCTGAACTAAAACAATAAAAAAAGCTTGTTTTTTCAGTGAGCCATGACATGGCATTTGTTTTCAAAATGATGGAATGCAAAATGTCATGAATAACAGTACAAATCCAAATCCAAGTGGTTTGGGGAAGCAGCCAGCAGCCAAAAGAGCAGAATATCACAACAGTTTGTGAAGGAATACTTGAAAAAAAAAATCACCCCAAATTCTAGAGAATAAAAATTAATTGAATTATAAGAAGTTTCATTATATGAGAAAAGAATGATGTGATGCCATTTTTTAATTTATTTATTTTTATATCAATCACAGGTTAAGGACATTAAAATAAGAAAAAGAGAAATCCATTCAAGTTCTTTCATGTAGAGAGAAATTAACAAAGAAATAGATTGAGCAAGTGATAAAATGCTAAATAACCCAGGAGAATGGCATAATGTTCTCTAAAATTGGCCAACAACACATTTTAAGGAAAGACTATCCTTAAGACAAAATGAGTCATGCTATTAAGGAAGGAAGATGAGGTAGTTCTAGCACTAGAACTAGAGCCCATCACTCAGCAGACCAAAATGGGAATGCAAGAGAACAGTGATTCACAGGGAGGGGCATGGGAGGAGGAGAGGGAGGGAGAGTGGGATTGGGAGGAGCTAAGGGAGGAAGCTACAGCTGGGATACAAAGTGAATAAATTGTAAGAATCAAAAAAATGTTTTAAAGATTGCAAATGAATCACTATTGACTGAGTAGCTTAATAAATGATTAACATAATAACAAAAGAAAAAAATACAAAACTCTTTCTTGTCGTTCCAGAGACAGCATGCAAAAGATACTATGCTGACAGATGGACTCTCTGGTGAAGAGTCATTTCTGCTTCATAGATAGTATGTTTTCTGTGTCAAAATATGGTAGAAAAGATCAAAAAACTCTCTGGGGCTTTATTAATGGGGACATGATTTCCATTCATGAGAGCCTGTCCTCACGATCAGAGCTTCTTCCATAGGACCAGGCATCACACAGTAAGTGGATGTCAATATATAATTTCTTAAAGGTCACACAGTTAAGACCACTGAAAGGCACATTCTATGAAGACCTGTGTTGTATGAATTTTCCTAGAGAACCATAAACAAACACCAGTTCACTCCAAATAGAACATTGATACAGACAAAAGCTACTATTCCACTCTCATTCAGTGTAGTACACCAGTAACTAGCAAAAGCCTTCACAGGATTTGAAAGGTTTGTTGTTGTGAATCAAAGTAAGCTACAATACCAGAAGTATAGCACAACCTGTGTGATAACAGATGAAATTCCATTCTTGGCGCTCCAGGTAAAAGTTACAAGTAGGTTGGCAGATAGCAGAGTTTCCTTTCTCCAGTGATTTTTACTGCTATAAAATAGTGGGGAAGGGCTTGTGAATCTTGCAAGTTTTAACAGCTTCCTGAGAATTGTGAATTTTGTTTATTTATCTTGTTTTATTTACTCTTTCTTGAGTTTAAATAAGCCTGCCTCTAGGAGGGGATGTTTCAATTAAAAGATAATAGCTTCAAAAGAATATGAAACCAACATAAATCCATGCCAGAATATAATGTCAGGCAGAGGAAAGGTAATGTCATGACTTACATCTAGTCGAAATACATACTATAGTTTATAGTTTGTTGAATATAATCAGAAGTCAATTGTCACCAAATATAAAAAAAAAACACTTCTACAAATGAGTCCAAGAAATAAAGCTCTAACCAAGCAAGCAAGTAAATGATAGGAATTCTGAGAAATGACCATTTGAAGAATGGTCTGATCATTTATCTGATCATCAATGATTTATCTGTCCTAAATATTGAGAGTTACTTGTGGGTGCTGAAGAATATATGCTTAATGTTGCACTAAGTTTTCCTAGGGAGGAGTAAACAACTATTCACTCCACTAGCTCACTAAAGACATGTTGAAGACTGAGATGTGCCACCACATATGAGTAGATATCTGAAAACAGTTTGAATGCTGGTCTTGGCTTTCTTCTTTGTCTTGAGATGGGATCTCTTGTTATTTACAACTAGGTATGTAGGGTGAGCTATTCCATGAGCTTCCAGCAATTCTGAATCCATTCCTCATCTTGCCATAAAAACAATAGAATCACAGATATCTGTAGGTTCTTGCCATTGCACAGCAAGCATTTCACTTATGGAGTCATCTCCCCAGAATGCACTTTTCCATTTCTTATTTTATACATTCACTTATAGATTTTTCCATAAAATAGCTTTAAGTCTATAATCTAGCCCATACCAATTCCATTTAAATTAGAGCCTTCCAATTTACGTAAATCCTTATATCTGTTTCTGTAATCAAGTGAATTATCGCCTGATTTCTGTAGAGGTAATAGAAAATTTCATAGAAATACAATCAACTTAGTCTGTTTTCTGATTGTTTCCATAGTGTTTTCTGTTCAACTCATTAGAAATGTCTTTTGGTGTACATCTGTGTTTTGTTTTGTTTCTTTTTGGAACTACAGTTGCATGACAAACTGTAACAGTGTTAATGTTCTTATTCTATCCAAGTCTAATTGCAGTTTCAAGTAATGTTTCAAAACAGATTGGATGAAGCTTCAGTTCTACAGTAAACATAAGAATGGAAGATAAGGTCTGAGTCTTCCATGATGGTTTTTTTTTTTTTAATTCCATGTTTTTAAACTTTAACCTAGTTCTTGCACAAACCATGTTCCTGGGATTCTGTTACACAGCACTGTGCTTCCAACTGCATTTTATATTGATATAAATATGCACACACACACACGTGCCTATCTTATGTATATATGTGTATCTATTACACGGTATATATGTTTATATATAACATGCTATATACAAGTATATAAATTAATGAATATGTTTATTAATAACAAATGTTGTGCATATGCATATGTATAGATAAGCATATACAAGGTTACCCACACACTAATGAAGTCTATTTATGTTAAGATACTGTCTCATGCAATTATGATGGCTGGAAAGTAAAATTCACTGGGTAGGCTGATGTGAGCAAGAGCTGATGTTACAGTTTTGAATTGTAAAGCGGATTAGATACTGTACCCTTCCCTACCTGTGAGAATTTGGGCTTTATTTTTGTTTCTTTAAGTCTTCAAGTGACTAAATGAAATTTATACATTATTAGACTGATTGTTTTATAAGGTCACTGACTTAAATATTGTTAACACTTAAAAATTGACTTGATAGCAATGTCTGGATTGGGCTTTCACTTATAAGTGAGTACCAATACCACCTTTACATAACATGGAAATTTAGCCATTACACTTTTCTTCACCAAAAGTTTCTTCTTTACTCATTTAGATGATCAGGGACCTATTTTATATGAATTATATTGGAATTTTATCAAGTATTAAAACATAGTTTTATGAATATTGGGGAATTACATTTTTGAACTTCAGGAAACACTAAATAGTTCTCCTAATTTTATTTTTAAGTATTGCATGTTTTTTTTTCAGTTCAATCAATAGCAGAATTTTATCAGCTCTTAAAATTTTTTTGTACCAGTCTCTTTTTAATATTAGTTACAGTTTATTAACTCTATATCCCTGCTTATATCCCGTTCCCTCATTCCCTCCCAATTCTACCCTCTCTCCCTCATCTCCTCCCTGCCCCTCTCCAAGTCCACTGATAGGGGAGAACCTCCTCCCCTTTCATCTGACCCTGGTTTATCAGGTATCTTCAATCTTCATTTAGAAAGACAAATGGGATGGACATTGGATGTAGGAGAAAACAAGTAACAGGACAGGAGCCTACCACAGAGGGCCTCTGAAAGACTACCTAGCAGTGTATCAAAGTAGATACTAAGACTCAAAACCAAACCTTCAGTTCTCCTAAATTTTAAGCAGAATCAAAAGAACTAGAAATTAAAAGGTAGGAAGCATGACAAAATTCTTCTGATCATCAGTAAAATTAAGCAGAATATAAAATGATCTCTGAAACTAATATTTTAATTAATTTATCTATCTATCTGTCTGTCTATCTATTTTTTTTTGAGCCAGGGTTTTTCTGTGTAGCCTTGGCTGTCTTCGACACTCTTTGAAGACCAGGTTGGCCTTGAATTCACAGAGATCTGTTTGCCTCTGCTTCCCCAAGTGCTGGGATTACAGGAGTACACCAACACTCCTGGCTAACATTTTTATGTTTAAAACTTGTTAAAATTGAGAAAAAATTTAAATACCCTAAATTATCGTAGATATTATAGTAATAAAATTCTATCGCTACATACAAGGTATCAATTGAATTTATATTTATAATAATCAATAGCACATTGATATATAGGTATTACATATACTAATGAATGAAATGTTTACATTTCTTTTAATAAAAATATTAAAAGTTTTACTATAATTGTACGTTAATAGTATTTAGAAGGAAATGTTTACTTAACTTATTGTTTTTAACCTCATATATTATTTCAATAAATGAGTCTACATTAGCATTCTTGTTCAAAAATAGTTTTTGAATAAACAATTATTTTATCAAAAAAATATTACTTTAAATATAAAGATGGTCACAACAAAGTCAATGTTACCAAGGAGGCTAACCTCTTATTTCCTGAATATTAATTATAAGTTAGATGTTTTTCTCACTTGATGATATTTTTATCTTTACACTTGCTCATCTTATTTCTTTGATATAGTATTCTTTTTTCATTTTACATCTCACATATTCACACATAGTACAAATTAAATAAATAATAGGAATTTTCAAAGTTAAATCAACTGGATCTCTGCTTAAAGCCATATATTAATGTCACATATAAGGTATATAAATTATTAATTTCTAAGATGATGTTTTTTAGTAGAATTTGCTTTTACAAACATAGTCTTATTTACTTCTTAATGTCTCCTAACTTAACTGTATGTATATGCTTTCCAGCTCACTGACAGTCCAAATTCAGGGTTGATAAACAAATCTAAATATCATAGAATTTAACTTTATCATCTCAGAGTTATAACAGTTATGATCACAAGACTTCTTCCTGTTTCTTTAGAATGTAGGGAAGTGAGAAAGAGAAAGAAATTAAAGATATTCTTAGATTTCACCTTAATTATTATATCAAGGGTGAGATTATTTTCATGGTATAAATTTTGTCATTTGAAATATTGATTAGTTAATTGAGACAGCAAAGATAGAGTTGGGAATACATATCTGATAATCAAAAACGGAAAGAACTATACACTGGATGGCACTGAATATAAATGGAAATATCCATGTGTGTGTTAAAGGCATAGGCACTTATGAAGCCCGTTGAGCAGAGGGAAGTTAGTTTCCCCCTGGGCACCCAATTAGAGTGGAACAGAGGAAGAGGAGCATTGACGAGCAAGAACATAAAAATGAAGAAAGGGATTAAATAATTCCCTGACAGTTTTCTAAGTATCTCTTAACACATTCAAGTTTGTGCCTGAATTTAAAACTTACATGATCTACTAAGAAGTAAGGAAATCTATCAGGATACTTGTAGAAAACTCCTACTCACAGAAAATGCTGTAGCTTTTGTTGTGTTCTCAAGTTACTATGTTGAAGTCATAAGCCACCTTCTGATTATGAGAAATGAACAGTTATTTAGATGAGGTAATATAGGGACTTGGGATAGAATTAGTGTCACTTTAGAAAGAGGCATCAGGGCTTCTGTGAGGCACTTTGTCCTTTCCTTCTACCATGTGAGGAGACAGAATAAGATTTCGGGTCTACTGTTTTCATGTATCTCCTTTCAATCTTCTATGGTAGTCTCCAATCGAAATCAGAATTTAGTTTCATCCTATTAAGAAAACTAAAATATATCAGGGTATGGGGGTCTTTTATGAGACTGTCTCTCCAACCAAGGACCATGTATGGTTATAACCTAGAACCCCTGCTTGTATATAGTAAATGGTAGCTCAATTCCCAAGTGGGTACACTAGTAAGGGGAACAGAAACTATTTTGGACATGACTCAATGGCTGGCTCTTCGACCACCCTATGCCCCGAGGGAGGCCCAGCCTTGCTAGGCCGCAGAAGAGGACATTGTAGCCATTCCTGAAGAGACCTGATAAGCTAGAGTTAGATGGAAGGGTAGGAGGTCCTCCCCTATCAGTGGACTTAGAAAGGTGCAGGGAGGAGATGAGGAAAGGAAGGGGGGATAGGGAGGGAATGCAGGAGGGGGCTACAGTTTGGATACAAAGTACATAATCTGTGATTAATATAAAATAAAAATGAAAAAATGGAAAAAAAACATTCATGTTAAATACTTAAAAAAAAGAAAACTAAAATAAGAAATTTTCATGACTAGAAAAGTAATTTGTAAAGAACAGTTTACCCATTTAAGAAAGTTTTAAAACATTTCCAAATTTATATAATCCACCACCTCCTTACTCCAAAGCACATTGTTCTTTGTAATACTCAAATGAAACAAATATAGAATGTGTAGTAAAACTTTAAAATCCTTTAAAATGTTAGATTCTTTGTTATCTTGCATCTTTTCTAGAATGTAAAACCTTAAATTCACCAATCATATCATCTTTCAAGCTATAATATAATTATAATGATCTGCTCCTCAATAATTTAGTAAATATATATATGAAGAAGAACTATGATTCAAAAATAAATTCAAATGTAGTCATCAAAAAGACCGAAAGTCACTGATGCAAGAAAAGGTAAATGAAAAAGTATGCTGTTACCTAGCTACGGGTTGTGCGTGGCATCAAATTGAGGAGTAAGACAATACAAAGATGCTGGTGAGGAGTGTGATAAGGATTATTTGACACAAAAATTGAAAAATGTGCCTGTTGCCCTGTAAACAGTACCAAGAAGAAGTCATCAGAGACAGGAGAAGTCTAAACCCAGACAAATACTGGATTAATCTGTTTACTATTTGGCTATCATTCACTTTTACATGAAGAGACACATTATTATGCGTTATTTTAAATGTAACACTGTTATTCCCATGCCATGAATAGATTTAAGGATCAGGATCAGAGAAGTGTCAAGAGCAAATAAGGATTTCAATACAAGAGTCCAAGCAATAAGATGTTTCATTGAACTAAGATGTACTAGCAGTGAATGGAATAACGAATCAAGAGTCTAGATGCTCTATTGGCTCTAGCTTTATGTCTACAATTCTTATAAATCAGGGTAAATTTGGGGGCGAAGTTTTTGTGGGTGGGCTGCTTTTCCCATCCCTTTCCTAAGAGACTAGTCTAATCAATGGATGTCCTCTTCAGTCTCTATGGTTTCTGTCACTAGTAGTCTCTGCTTGAGTCCCTGTCATGTCCTCCACAGAGCTTATTGAGAGAATGTCCAAGCATGCCTGGCCCAAAGACCCACTCTATGGAAGAGTGCCAACCCCTGACACTAAGAATGATACTCTGCTAAGCTTGCAAACAGAAGCATGTCAGAGTTGTCCTCTGGGGGGCTACACTCAGCAAGGCCTCAAAACAGATGCTGAGACTCACAGCTAAACACTGAGTAATGCATTGGGCGTCTTGTGGAAAAGTGGGAGTAAAGAGAAGAGGACCTGTATGTAACGAGAACTCAACAAGAACACAAACAGACCCAGGGGGATTTGCTGTGACTGAAGCAGCAACCAAGAACCAAACAGGAATCGGACCTAGGCCCACTATAAAGATGTAACAGATGGGCAATTTAGGCCTCATATGGGTCCTCTAGTAAGTGAAGTCGGGGATGCATCTTACACAGACTCCCTCGCCAGCTTTTTTCTGTCACTTTCCCCTGGCTGGACTGCCTTGCCAGGCCACAGGGGAAAAGGATATGCTCAGTCATAATACAATTGATGAGCTGGGGAGGATGGGAAAGGAGCTTCCCTTTTCTGAGGAAAAGGCAAAGGGAGAGAGGGGAATGGGAGGGAGGATGAGGCTGGGAGCAAAGGAGGGATGGAGCTACAACCAGGATGTAAACTGAATAAAAATAAATTAATATTAATTTAATCAACAATCAATCAATTAAACAAAAAAGGAAAGTGTACAACCTGCTTACTGGAGTGGGACAAGTAAACTAATAGAGAATAACTATATAATTAATATTGTGAACAATTAAAACATGTTTCTTTGGCTAGAAATAAAGGTGGTTTGAAAATTTATTTTTTTATGAAAAAGAGTAGACACATTGAAAACATACAAATGATGACATCAAGAATTTGGATTCTAGTGGAACGATAATAATTTGGGAAATTGCCATATATAGTAATAGTGGAACTAGTAAGAATTTGGGACGAACTGACACCTTTATAAGATGTAATCTTCCAATACATGGAAGAAAATTATTTTTGTTTATTTGTCTTTTCAATTTGAAACTTTAATTAAAATCCAGCTTCCAGTGTAGAATATTATAATATATTTCCATGTCCTTATCTTTAGATGTTCAGCTATTTTTATTACTTTTAGAAGCACATCAGTAATTGATTACTATATATATTCGATTGTATTCGTAAGTCTGTTTATATATGTAAGAATTTTATATATAAAGTTTTAAATTTAGATACAGATATTTCAAATCCTATGTTAATTACTTAAATAAAGATACCCCATATCACACAAATATAATGAATACATGAAATAAATCATAAATAAAGTAAAATAATTAAAGAATAATAAATATTTAAAGCAAAAAGGAAAGAAAAATCCAAACCAAAGTACGTGAATATTGCTCTTACAAAAGTAGCATATAATTAAACATAGTTATATGCTATTGTGTTTGATGTTGATGATGGGTTTGAACTTCCCCATTGCAGCCTCTCAGGCTCATTCATGGGGTAAAACAGAGTACAATCATATAATCTACCAGTAGCCAGTAGTTCATCAAGGAATGGTAGACCCCAAAAAGGCCCTCCCTGAACCATGAGTCTCTGCATTCATTGTTTCTCATTTCAAAGAGAAGCTTCTTAATTAAGCATTTGACTATGGTCATAAACATGAATATCAAGCAGTTTGGAAACATGAGAATTTAGCTATATGATAGTAATAAGTTCCCTGAGGGCCTCAAATGCCCTCAGCATGTTTTTCTGTTTTGTTTTGATTTTTTGTTCATTTGTTTGTTTTTCTTTATTTTTTTCCAAATGGGTTTACAGGCTTTACAATATAAAAATTCCTGTGGAGCACACTTCATATCCAATCAGAGAGCAGCCCGTTAACTTCATGAGAAGTGATTTCACTATTGTACCGGTTAGCAAAATTTCCCAAGTAGGTTGCTATTGTAGCTTGTGTGATTGCGAGTTTGTTAACAGCTCTTTCACTCCAGTGGCCTACATAGCCACTTGTGGTACAATGAAAGCTAGACTTCAAGAAATATGCTCAGTTGCAGCTTGGTTTCTCTGCATCTTACAACTAAAGTATATGGTCTCTTCAGCAATCTTATCAACTAGTTGTGGTGGGAAATCAAGAGGAATGTCAAAAATTCTATTATCATAGGGCTCATGAATTTTCTTTACCAAAATTTCGTAAGGAGGAATCCTATAACTGATATGAGGTATTATTTTTATTAATATTTTTGGGTTGTGTTGGCAATATTATCCAGATCTGAGGACACCACTGTTTTAACTCTTTTTTTGTTTTAACTTATATTTTAAAAATTATCATATGAAGTAGTAGGTTTCTAAATGGCTTTTAAATTCTGTTTTCATTTTTTAAACCCTCTTCCATCTTTCTCTTTTTTACTACAAATACTCATATTTTCTTATAAATTTTCTCCAGTCTACTGTTACATGCATTGTATTATCCCTTTTTTTCTAGGTTGTTGGTTTTTACAAATACTGCTGATAACATGGCGCTATGGCTCTATGTCAACATTTTTGCTTTCATTTTTTAATTTTTTCCTAGATTTTCTATTTTTATTTGTTTTCATATATTTTAATTTTTTAAATGTTCCAAATTTAAACATTTATTTTAAATGATTTGTGTTTATTAATATAGCAACCATGTTATTTTAAGATCATTTTCTTATCTTAATGTCTGGAATACTTATACTTGTTTATGTTGTTCATTTATTTTCCTTTCACTATGGATCAATATCTTAGAGCATCACGTGTCTTTTTGAAAAAAAAACAGATATTTTACAGACATAAAACTCTTGAGTTTTCATGTGATGCTTCATGGTTCACCAAGAAAAGCCCATCCTCTCATTTCTTAAGCAAACAGGGCAATTCCTTTAATCACAATATACTGCAGTAATGTTTTAAGAGACTTAGCCCATAATATGGTGAGGGAAAGATGCCTGTGCTTCCAACTGAGCAGTCAGCACTCTATACTTTTGCTTTATTCACAAACTTAAACTTTATAATTTCAAAATAAGCTGAGCTACCAGGACAAAACAAGCAATAAAAAGAATATACCTATAAAAAGCACAACTCTGTTTTCCTTTGTTTCTTAGTCTCTATCTCAGCACCTTCGGATTTTATCATAATCTATTATTAAACACTTAAGTATATATTATTCTTTTCATGCAATATACTTTGGATCATGGCTCCTAACATCCCATGCTGTTTTATTAGTTCATTTGGTTCTTTGCTACCAACATGAACTACTCTCTTGTTTTCTTTACAAATAAATACTGCAGAGAAAAGTCCCTACATGCCATCCCCTCATCCCTCTCTACTTTCACCTAGTTTTACAGGTGATACTTTCCTTCCAAGCCCTAATTGCCTTTTTCTATAAGCCTGTAGGTAGATATAAACTTGTATTTTGCTTTTATGGATACATGATATTTTGCTTTACAACATTCTGCTAGTCTCACGTACTGCAGTTCTAATAGTGATTGATCATTTTATACATGCTGTTAACTTGATTTGCAGACATTTTGCTTACAAAGTACTTTACCCCAGTTATTTGAAAGAACTTTATTTGTCCTCCATGAAATATCCTAAGAGCTTACTTGACATTCCATGAAAGTAAGGGCTGTGCTTTCCCTTAAAAATCATATTATTCAATCCAGAACCTTGAGAGCAAGTAGCCAGAATAATTTTCTTGTTTTTCTTCCAATTAATATTTAAAATGTAATTTAAATTTTGCTTTTACATTGTCCCTTCTGTTACATCACATTAATATAGGAATTCCATTAATGTATTCATACAACCACTTTGGAAATCAGGCTGGCATTTTCTCAGAAAACTGGGAATAGTGCTACAGTAAGATCCAGTTACACCACTCCTGGGCATGTATCTGAAAGATGCTCAACTACAAAACAAGGACATTAGCTCAACTATGTTCATTTCAGCTTTATTCATTATAGTCAGAATCTGGAAACAACCAATATGTCCCTCAACCAAAGAATTGATAAAGAAATTAGTACATTTTACACAATGGAATACTACTTAGCTATTAAAAACAAGGAAATCAAGAAAAGATCATTCCTGAGTGAGGTAATCCAGAAGCAGAAAGACACATATGGTATATACTCACTTATATGTGAATATTAGTCATATAATATAGGAAAAACATACTAAAATCTACAGACCTAAAAAAGCTAAACTGCAAGGAAGACTCTAAGGATGATGCTTAATTCTCATTCAGAAGGGAAAATAGGATAGACACCGGAAGCAGTCAAAGAGACGGAAACGGATGGGAGGCTACCACAGATGTCCTCTCAAGACTCCACCCAGCAGGGCATCAAAGCAGATGCAGAGAATCACAGCCAAACTTTGCACAGAGCACAGGGAGCCTTATGGGAAAAGAGGATATAAAAGGACCTTGTGGGAAAAGAAACCACACAATGAGACCAACAAAGCCAAAAAAAAAAAAAATGGCACAGGGGAGAAGGAAGACTACAAAGACTGATGCTGCATCAACCAAAGATCAGGCACAGAGAGGACATAGACACTCCTGCTCATATGCTGCCCATAGACAGCTCAGTCTCCATGTGGGTTCTCTAGTAAGGGGGGAAGAGAGTTTCTGACATGAACTCGGTTACCTGCTCCTTGATCACTTCTCCTTGGTGGGGCAACCTAGCCATCCCATAGAGGAAGAGGATCCAGGCAGTCCTGATGAGAACTGATGGGCTAGGGTCAGACAGCAGGGGAGGAGTTCCTCTATCAGTGGACTAGCAGAGAGGGATAGAAGAAGGAGGGGGATGGAGGGTGGGACTGGGAGGAAGTGAGGGATGAGGCTACAACCAGGATACAAAGTGAGTAAATTGGAAGAAGAAGAAGAAGAAGAAGAAGAAGAAGAAGAAGAAGAAGAAGAAGAAGAAGAAGAAGAAGAAGAAGAAGAAGAAAACAAAAAATTCAATCAAAGTTTAATAGACTTATACAAGTTTCCTTTTGATTTTTATAAAACATTTTCATTTATTTTTAAAGTTATATAACAAATTACAATTTATTCACTTTGTATCCCCACTGTAACCCCCTCCCTAGTGCCCTCCCAATCCCACCTTCCCTCACTCTTCTCCTTCTGTCCCCTTCCCCTAGTCCACTGATAGGGGAGATCCTCCTCCCTTACTATCTGATCCTAGCCTATCACATCTCACCAAGACTGACTGCATTATCTTCTTCTGTGGCCTGGCAAGACTACAACCCCCAGGAGTTAGTGATCAAAGAGTTCATGTCAGAGACAGCCCCTGGACCCTTAAAAGGAAACACACTAGGAGTTGAGTTGCCTATGGGCTGCATCTAAACAGAGGGTTTAGGTCCTCTCCATGCGTGATCCTTGGTTGGAGTACTAGTTTCTGCAGGTCCCTCCTGGACCCAGGGCTTTTGGCTCTGTTGCTCTCCTTGTTAGAGCTCCTATCCCCTCCAGATCTATCTATCTCCCCCTTCTTCTACAAGAGTCCCTGCACTGTAAAATTATGGAATTCTCTATTGCTTTATTATAAACTATATATGTAAAATAAGCTACTTTCATGATTTTACTTGAATTGAAGAGGCTTTTATTCTTTTTTTTCCTTTTTTGTGTTATTGTATTAGAGAAATTCCTCGGCTTCTGCGTCCTGAGTTCTAGAAATATAGATATTAGATACCACATCTACCTTTTAAATTTAACTTGGATATTTTGCTGCTAATTTGAAATGTCATCAGTTTAATATTTACAGTGTTCTAGTCACACTTCATCACAGGTTCTCAAACAGGTTTTCAAATGGTTGTTTTGATAGTTGGACAAATGAATAGATGCAAGAGTGAATGAACATAAAAATACATGAGTGAAAGAAAGTATACTTATTTTTCTTTGTTTTCTTTTGTTTATTTTTTTATTAATTACACTTTATTCACTTTATATCCTCCCAAAAGCCCCTCCCTCCTCTACTCCCAATCTCACCTTCCCTACCCCTCCCCAAGTCCACTGATAGGGTATATCTTCCTTTCCTTCCTTCTAATCCTAGTCTATCAGATCTCATCAGAAGTGGCTGCATTGTCTTCCTCTGTGGCCTGGTAAGGCTGCTCCCCCATCAGGATGAGGTGATCAAAGAGCAGGCCAATCAGTTCATGTCAGAGGCAGTCTCTGCTCCCATTATTATGGAACCCACTTGGATACTGAACTGCCATGGGCTACATCTGTGCCAGGATTCTAGGTTTTCTCCATGCATGGTACTTGTTTGGAGTATCAGTCTCAGGAAAGACCCCTGTGCTCAGAGTCTTTAGTTCTGTTGCTCTCCTTGTGGCACTCCCATCCTTTCCCTTTCCTACTGTTTCCCACATCTTTCATAAGATTCCATGCACTCTGCCCAAATGTTGGCCATAAGTTTCAACATCTACTTTGATATTGTTCAAGGCAGAGCCTTTCAGGGGCCCTCTGTGACAGGCTCCTAGCTTATTTCCTGTTTTCTTCTTCTGATATCCATCTGCTTTGCCTTTATGGCTGAGGATTGAGCATTTTAACCAGAGTCCTCACTCTTGATTAGTTTCCTTAGGCCTACAGGTTTTAGTAGGCTTATCCTATTTTATATGTCTATATGAGTGAGTATATACCATGTGTGTCTTTCTGCCTCTGGGATAGCTCACTCAGGATGATCCTTTCCAGTTCCCACCATTTACCTGCAAATTTCATGATTTCCTTTTTTTTTATTGCTGAGTAATATTCCATTGTGTAGATGTACCACAATTTCTGTATCCATTCCTCAATTGAGGGGCATCTGGATTGTTTCCAGCTTCTTGGCTATAACAAATAAAGCTGCTACAAACACGTTTGAGCAAATATCCTTATTGTGTACTTGAGCCTCTTTTGGATATATGCCCAGGAGTGGTATAGCTGGATCTTGAGGAAGCGCTATTCCTAGTTGTCTGAGGAAGCTCCAGATTGATTTCCAGAGTGGTTGTACAAGTATACATTTCCACCAGCATTGGAGGAGGGTTCCCTTTTCTCCACAACCTCTCCAGCATGTGTTGTCACTTGAGTTTTTGATTTTGGCCATTCTGATGGGTGTTAGGTGAAATCTCAGGATCGTTTTGATTTGCGTTTCCCTGATGGCAAATGACATTGAGCATTTCTTTAAGTGTTTCTCTGCCATTCGATATTCCTCTATGGAGAGTTCTCTGTTTAGCTCTGTTCCCATTTTTAATTGGATTACTTGATTTGTTGCTTTTCAACTTCTGTAGTTCTTTATATATGCCGGATATTAGCCCTTTGTCAGATAAAGTGTTCGTGAAAATTCTTTCCCAATCTGTAGACAGTCGTTTTGTTTTGATGATGGTGTCCTTTATTAACATAGTAAAAATGACCATCTTACCAAAAGCAATCTACAGATTCAATGCAATTCTCATCAAATTACCAACACAATTCTTTACAGACCTTGAAAGAAAAGTTCTCAACTTCATATAGAATAACAAGAAACCCAGAATTGCTAAAACAATCCTCTACAATAAAAGATCTTCTGAAGGTATCTCCATCCCTGATCTCAAGCTGTGCTGTAGATCAACAGTAATAAAAACTGCATGGTACTGGCATAGAAACAGAATAGTGGATCAATGGAACTAAATAGAAGACGCAGAAATAAACCCACACACTTATGAACACCTGATTTTTGACAAAGATGCCAAAACCATGCAATGGAAAAAAAGATAGCACCTTCAACAAATGGTGTTGGGCTAACTGGATGTCTACATGTAGAAAAATGAAAATAGATCCATACTTATCACCCTGCACAAAACTAAAGTCCAAGTGGATCAAAGACCTCAACATAAAACCAGACATATTAAATCAGTTAGAAGAAAAAGTGGGAAGAGCCTTGAACTCATTGGTACAGGAGACAACTTCCTGAACAGAACACCAACAGCACAGGCTCTAAGAGCAACAATCAATAAATGGTACCTCATGAAACTGGAAAGCTTCTGTAAAGCAAAGGACACTGTCATCAAAACAAAATGACTGCTTATTTTCTGAAATAAAAAGAAATACTCAACAAAGGAATATTGTATGGCTGAGGAAGACTTCAAGAAATGTTCAAAGTCCTTAGTCATCACAGAAATGCAAGTCAAAACAACTCTGAGATCTCATTTCACACCCATCAGAATGGCTAAGATCAAAAACTCAAGTGATAAAACAGGCTGGAGAGGTTGTGGAGAAAGGGGAACCCTCCTCCATTGCTGGTGGCAATGTCAACTTGTACAACAACTTGGGAAATCAGTCTGGCAATTTCTCAGAAAATTAAGAATAGTGCTACCTCAAGGTCCAGCTATACCGCTTTGGGGCATATACACCAAACATGCTCCAAAATTCAACAAGGACATTTTACTCAACTATCTTCATAGCAGCTTTATTTGTAATAGCCAGAAGCTGGAAACAACCTAGATGTCCCTCAACCAAGTAATGGATACAGAAATTTTGCTACATTTACACAATGGCATACTACTCAGTAATTAAAACATGAAAATCATGAAATATGCAGGCAAATGGATGGAACTAGAAAAGATCATCCTGAGTGAGGTAAGCCAGAAGCAGAAAGATGCACATGGTATATACTCATTTATAAGTGGATATTAGCCATATAACATAGGATAAACATACTAAAATCTATAGTCCTAAGGAAGCTAAACAACAAGAAGGACCCTCGGGAATTGGCTTAATCTTCATTCAGAAAGGCAAAGGGGACAGACATCGGAAGAGGGAGAAAACAGGGAACAGGGCAGGAGCCTACCACTGAGGGCATCTGAAAGACTCTACCCAGCAAGGTTTCAAAGCAGATACAGAGACCCATAGCCAACAGGGAATGTTATGGAAGAAGGAGGAGATAGAAAGACCTTCAGGGGACTGGAGCTCCACAAGGAGGCCAATAGAGCCAAAAACCTCGGCCCAGTAGAGCCTGCAGAGACTGATGAGCCAATCAAGAACCATGCATGAAGAGAACCTAGATGCTCTGCTCAGATGTAGCCCATGGGTATCTCAGACTCCATGTGCATTCCCTAGTAAGGGGGGGCAGGGATGGTCTCTGGCATGAACTTGGTTTTATGCTTTTTGATCATCTCCTCCTGGTGGGGTAGCCTTTCCAGGCCATAGAGGAATAGGATCCAGGCAGTACTAATGAGACCTGATATGCTATGATTAGATATTAGGGGAGGGGGATCTCTCCTTATCAGTGGACTAGGGGAGGGACATATGGAGGAAGAGGGAAAGAGGATGGGACCAGGAAGAATTGAAGGTTGGAGCTACAGCTGGAATACAACATGAATAAGTTGTAATTAATAATAATAATAAACTTAAAACGAAAGTACACATTGTACATTTTATCTTAATAATTGCTTTACTTTTGTTACACTCTATTGCCTGGATCACATAGTCATCATTTTAAAACACATTTTTTTCATAGTCTATTGTTATGGGGCACATCTCTAGACACTTAGCTGAGGAAGGCCGAGTTCTAGTATAGTATGGACTACCTTGTGAGGTTGAGATCAGCCTAGGCTGTGTAGCAAGACCTTATCTAAATTTAAAGAAACAATAAAAAACAAAACAAAACACTTCTCTAGATCCTTAATATAATATGAAGAATGTCACAATGCCATAAATGAACAAAGGAATATCAGAGAAGTAAAATGAAATGGCTAGTGAAGTTGTACTGAGAGTAGAAGCAGAAGGCAAAAAAATGAAGGAGGAGGAGGAGGAAAGAAAAAACCTGAAGGCAGGAAAGTAGAAAGGGCACTCTGTGTCTTTCAAATAGACTGTTTAAAAAGAAACCCTGGCAATTTTTTCTTTGTGTCAGTAACACTTTATGGCAATTCAACTGGAATTAAATGATAAAGATATCATCTTTTTGAACTTTGGCCAAGGCTGTAATGAAATGGCAAGCTGTAGAAGTGAACTTTGAGATATGTTCCCATTAATTAATATACCTTTGTCCTTGAAGTTGTGTTGTAACTACATAAACCATATTACTCCTTCAGCTATTTCAGCTACTGTTTTAGAACTCTGTGCTACCCACTTAGGAATTTAGAAAGAGGAGCAAAGGACTGATGAATGAATGACTGGTTTATGGACACTATAGAGGTTAAAAATGAAGGAACTAAAAATATTTGACAGATCTCCACAAAAAATCGTCTTCCACAAGTCTCTTCTATACCTTTGGGACCAAAGGCCTGCCATCATGCCAAGTTTGCAACATTTAACATCAACTACTGACTTGATTTCCATTCAGACCAAGATGGATAGGAATCAACAAAAACACACATGTGAAGATATGAATCCAGACTCCCTTTTCTTGTCCCATCAAGATTTGTTATGCTTCCTAAAGTAGGTTCAGACTCACTGCTCCAAGACTGTACCATACAGCCTGTTGGATATTTTCAACTAAAGCACAGAAACTTTTCAAGAAAGTGTATTTTAATCTTGAAAGTGATAACTTTCAAGTGATAACCACAAGTGATAACTTTGTGGTTAACAATATTTTATCAGCGCTATCAGCAATCACTTCATAGTATTTGCAAAGTTGAAAACAAATTTACATCTAACCAAGTTTTCTACAATGTGCAGAGTGCATGGCATTCACCTTTCACCTGAACCTACATATCTTTAGACTTAAGATCATTAGTTTCAGGTACATATCTTTCAGAATAAGAAGATGAGCATCCCTCGCAAATTGATGATGCTGAAAGAAGTCAACACATGCAATTCTTATGTTGCTAGAGACAGTCGTAATTATTCAAGACTCTGGCTAAACTATGTCCATCAAGTACCTCAGTAAACTTCTACTTGGGGCCATCTAACATAGTCATTATTTATCACACTACTTATCTGAACATTGGTAAAGCCCAAAATATGTATCATGCATGGCTCCTGACTATAAAGCAGTTCATGCTTTTTAATCCAATTCTAAACTCCAAGTTAAAAAATGTCCTATCTTCATGGGATCCAGAAAAAAAAATCATTTTTTTTGTTTGCATAGGTATTGGAAAAAAGAGAATAATATAGGATTTGTTAACAAAAAATATGAATTTGCTCACATTTTCACTATGTCATGACTCTAAAATCTAAAGCTCCATTGGTCACTCTGTGAAAGAAAAATGTTGGGTGTAAGTGGCAGTTATCATTTATCTTTGGGATAAAAGGGAAAAGAGAAACTGGCAATAAAGCCGGTATTTCAAGTAAGTACAAACTTAAAAAAGACTGACATAAATTCTGAAAACTTACAAGCTATGTTTCAGAACCAACACTACCTAACCCCTGTAAATTACCAGGGTCAATTATGAAGAAAAAGTTTGCTTTTTTTTAAATTTCAGGATATTCTAGTATACATATACTGACCCTCTTTTTTTGCAGATTTGCCAAGTACAAACAGATGGTGTTTGTTAAAAAAGAAAAGGTAATTTAATAAAATCAGACTCATGTTGTTTATAACCCATTTTACAAGCAAGCAGCATGATTGTGTTACTCTCTTCCTTTGGCATATGATCATTTCTCCACAAGAAAGGCCAAATTAGGAGGACTCAGAGTTTCATGGCCTCTTCTCACAACTGCTTACTGACTGTTCAAAATACCCCTTTGTATAAAGAGAAGATAAGCAGGAAATGATTCCCAATTTTATTCAAATTCTCAAAACAAAGTGGATGACAGCATCAAAAGATAATTATAGACATATTGAGTTTCATATGAGACTTTGGGCAGAATGCTGGAATCTTTATAGAGAAGACCTGGAAGGGACAGGAACTCCACAAGGAGAACAACAGAGCCAAAATACCTGGTCTTAGGGGGATCTGCAGAGACTGATACTCCAACTAAGGATCATGCATGTAGAGGACCTAGACCCCCTGTTCAAAGGAAGCCCATTGGCTCCTCAGTTTCTAAGTGGGTTCCCTAGTAAGGGGTACAGTGACCATCTTTGACATGAACTTAGTCACAGGCTTTCTGATCACCTCCCCCTAAGGGGCATAGCCTTGCCAGGCCAGAGGAAAATGATGCAGCCAGCCTTGATGAGACCTGATAAACTAGGTTCAGATAGAAGGGGAGGAGGTCCTCCCCTATCAGGGGACTAGAAAAGAAGAGCATAGGGGGAGAAGAGGGAGGATGACTGGGACTGAGAGGAGATGAGGGAGGGGGCTGCATTAGGGAAACAAAGTGAATTCATTGTAATAAATAAATATATGATTAAAAATAAATTAAAAAGAGAAAATCCTCTCTTAGAAATCATCCTATATATTTCAATCCCTTCTAAGTCAACAATAAAGATCCTACTACTTCTTGTGAAATCTTGTGATAAGTCTCACAAAATTGCAATGCCTGCATTGTTTGAGTTAAATGTTTTGGTTTGTTTCTCAGTTAGTGGCCTTATTGTCTCTTGGCCTGTCATTGTTCTGATTTCACTAGGAAAATAAAGCATCACCTGCAGAGAAAGCTAGGAAAGCTCAACAGAAGAGGAATAAGGAGAAAGCACAATCATGTTCCTCATGATCTACAGGCATGTCTACATACAATGATCTGACTCTTGCTACAGGGGAAAGTGCTCTCTAAAGACAAGATGACTGCAGAGAAAAACATCTATGAGACAGCTTTAATTTAATTTGTGGCTTTTTTTTTTGCTTTTGATATAGGCACATTTCTTATATAAGTCATGAGAGAAAGGTACGTGCAAGTGTAGATTTAATTTACTTACACATGAGAGAATTTAAAATGCCACTTTTCTAAAAAATTGTCTCTAAGTAAGAAAACATAAAACTGACTTTGTGATATTTGTCATATAACATCTAAAGGTGATTCTATGACTTTATGTTTGTGTGTATATGCATATGTAGTACATATTTAAATACACATCATAATACACATAATGTATATTTCGTTAGTAATGTTATTTTACATTTCAAAATGCCTTCCCTGAAAAACAATAATATTTTACCCTTTTGCTTTCAATGTCAGCAAAGCATAGCTAGGATATATTATAAACCATAGCCAACATTTTTTATGAAATGAGATGAATTTAAAATAGGAAAGATAAAAAGAGAATGAAGGCTTTCTTTTGAAATATGTACTGATCTCAGAACTTGACTTAATTACTTGTAGGTGGCATGGAGTTTTCATGTTCTATTGCTTCTATCATTGAGAAAATAAATAAATAAATAAATAAATAAATAAATAAATAAATAAATAAACAAGCCTCTATAATTTGTAATGCTAGCATGAGTGGAGTAAAACAAAACACTAGAAAGATATGTGGAGCTGTCAGTAATTCATCAGAGCCAGCCTATTTTAGCACCTAATAAATTTTGTGTGTGTGCTCCTTCTTTAGATGAGAACAAATCCAAACGCCGATGCAGTAAATTCTCAGAGGGGAAACCATAATTCTATTGATGTGCTTCAAGATGGCTTTTTGTTTTCAATTCTGCAAAAGCAGATCGATAAAACTAATGTAGGTTCTCTCCTCAGATTTTTCTCCCACATTCATAGGTAGAAGGCTTGATAACACTGTTTTAACTGCTTCAGTGCTGGCAGGTAGAACAGCACAGATTTATACAGATAAGTCGAACAAAAGAGAGGAGAAAGCAGAATTAGCATGAATAATTGCAACTGAGCACTTGAATTTTGAGTTGTATGTACTTGCTGTGTGAGCTTGTCATGGGCACCTTTTCCTCACAATATTAAGGAAGGTAACAAATGATAATTACATGAGATTATCCATGTAAAAAAATCTTTAAACTAAAAGTAAAAGTTTGCATACATTAATTTCATTTTACTGCTACACTGTGACCCTACTATTCTTACTATGCTTCTTGGAGGAATTCAAAATATTGTAGAGAATAATATTATCCAAAGAAAAATATTAAGACGCCTTCCTTTCAATAAAATGTACATTTAAATGTGGATTTGGAGAAAGTGTGGGATAGAGTTGTCTTAAATGTCTATGAGAGAAAGAAGGTTTGAAGGTGTTGTTAACAGCTCCTGGTCTGTCTTTTTATTTGCTACTCTCCTATGAGCTGATTGAAGAGGAAACTACAGCATTCATCCAAAAAGCTGAAGAGACCTAAAGGACATGAGAATTCATGGCTTTGCACTGTTAATGGTGTTTGAGTTCTTTTTTTAAAGCTACATTTGTTTCCTGTTTTTATAAGAAAACAGGAACATTATCGATCCACTTATTATTATATTTAAGTGATCTTAATTTATATTTCACAGAAGGAATAGATGATTTGGATAGAGTGAATTGCATAATCCATGCAATTTCTTTAAATTCTGGGATTTCTTTCCTTTTCAATCTTTATTTTAGATAAATGGGATACTCTCATAATATCTTACATTTAATTATCAAACAAGTAGAGAAAAGTCCTGAGGCCTTAGACATTCCCTGCAGTACTCATTATATCCACTGCTCCTGAAATAATGCATTTTCTTCAAATGAATCAAAAAGACAAAAAACAAGCAAATCCTTTCAGTTTACAATGTGTCTGTTGTTTAGTATTTATTTATTGCTACAGGGCATGATTTGAAAAAATGACTTGAATGCAGTCTTGTTGGTGAGACTTTATTTGTGTGGCATCTAAGATCACTAGATGACACTTTCTCACAGAAAACTCCCTGATCCTCTGGCTCTTTTTATTTTATTTTTTGTTATTATCATTTATTACAATTTGTTCAATTGCATCCTGGCTGAGGCCACCTCCTTCATCTCTTCCCAATCCCATCCTCCTCTCCCTATGCCACTCTCCTAATCCACTGAGAGGGGAGGTCCTTCTATCTGAACCTAGCCTTTCAGACCTCATCAAGACTGGTTGTATTGCTTTCCTCTGTGGCCTGCAAGCTGCACCCTCCAGGGGGGTGGTGATCAGAGTGCCAGACACTGAATTCATGCCAGAGACAGTCCCTGCTCTCCTTACTAGGGAACCCACTTGGACTACAGCTGAGCCTGGGTTCTAGGTCCTCTCCATGCGTTGTCTTTCTTTGGGGTATAATTCTCTTCAGGGCCTTCAGGGTTCATTTTTTTATGGTTCTATTGGTCTTCTTTTGGAACCCTGTCCCCTCCAGGTCCTTCTGTCTCCTTTTTTTCATAAGATTCCCTGAACTCTGCCCAAAGGTTGGCTTTGAGTCTCAGACTTTGATTCTATACCTCCATCAGTATAGTCTTTCACAGGCTGTCTGTGGTAGGCTCCTGTCCTATTCACTCTCTTCTCCTGCTTCCAATGTCTATCTCATTTGTCCTTCTGAATGAGTATGCTCAACTATACAACAAGGACATTTGCTCAACCATATTCATAGAGGCTCTATTCATAATAGCCAGAAACTGTAAACAACTTAGATGTCCTTCAATAGAAGAATGGATACAGAAATAGTGATACATTTACACAATGGGATACTATTCAGCTATTAAAAACAAGGAAATCATGAAGTTTGCAAGCAAATGGTGGGAACTAGAAAAGCTCATCTTGAGTGAGTAACCCAGAAGCAGAAAGACACACATGGTATATACTCACTCAGAAGTGGATATTAGACATATAATATAGGATAAACATACTAAAATCTATACTCCTAAAATAGTAAGATTGGGAGAGGACGGGAGCTCCACAAGGAAAGTAACAGAACCAGTAGAGCATAGGGATCTTTCCTGAGACTGATAGTCCAATGAAGTACCATGCATGGAGAAAACCTAGAACCCCTGCACAGATGTAACCCATGGCAGTTCAGTATCCAAGTGGGTTCCATAATAATGGGAACAGGGACTGCCTCTGACATGAACTGATTGGCCTGCTCTTTGATCACCTCACCCTGATGGGGGCACAGCCTTACCAGGCCACAGAAGAAGACAATGCAACCACTCCTGATGAGTGCTAATAGACTAGGATCAGAAGGAAGGAAAGGAAGACCTCCCCTATCAGTGGACTTGGGGAGGGGCATGTGTGGAGAAGGGGGAGGGAAGGTGGGATCAGGAGGGGAGGAGGGAGAGGTTTATGGGGGGGATACAAAATGAATAAAGTGTAATTAATGAAAAATTTTAAAAATAAAAAAGAAGCTAAACAACAAGGAAGACCCTAGGTAAGATGGCCAATCCTCTGGTTCTTAAATCTCCTTCTCCACTTCTGCAATGTTCCTTGATCCGTAAGTGTGGGAGTATTTTGCAAATGTATCTGTTGTGACTGATTCCACAGCTCTTCATTTTAATTGGTTGTGGTTTTCTGTAGTGGTCTCTGTCTGTAGCAAAGAGAGGTTTCCTTGGAGAAGGATGAGGCCTACACTTAACCTGTGGATAGAAGGAGAAATATTGAGAGTACAGTAAATGGTGAGCTGAACAAGCACTACACCAATAGATATATAAAAGTGGATGGCCTCAGGCCCCTACCAAAAAATAAAAAATAAAAATACAGGAAACTAAGGAATGCTAAGAGTGGGAGAAATAATCTTCTCCATGAAAGAGTATATGACTTGGTTATCTAATGCCAATTTGTCAGCAATTAAAACATATATCAGATTAGCATTATACTGACGGAGCAGGTTATAGTTAAGATCATATATGTATATCCATATATACATGTAAAATAATAATACTTTCCAACCATCAATATTTTGTCTTTTTATTTCAGGCCAATGGAGTCCAATTTATACTGTCCAAATACTGTCTTATGCATGCTGTCACAATAGTAAGGAGTTCATATGCACAGCTACCCTCTGGTTCTGGAAAACACTACTTTATTGTACTCATTCACCACCTCTGGTTTTTAAAAATCTTTCTGTCTACTTCTTTTGCAATAATCTCTAAGCTAAGAGAAAAGAGGATATGATATAAATGTCCTATTTTAGGGTCAACATTTCATAGTCTATTACTCTTCTGACTTAAACCAGTAGTGGCTCTCTGTGTTAATCACCACCTACTGCAAAAAGATTTTTCAGTAAGGGATGAGAGATACACTAATCTCTAAGTACAGCAGTATATCATTAGGAATTGATTTAATGCTATGTTCCCTCCTTATACTCCTTCTTCTACCCTGGCTATCTCCCATCCCTTCCTGACCCATTATTGGCCCTTCCCTCTTTAATTGTGTTCTAAGTTTCTATCTTACAATGGCTTGCTTCAATTCTTTATTGTACTTTTAGGTACCTGGAACAAAGTCTGAATTTTACAAAGTACATAAGAATGTGTGTGTTAGTATGTTTGTGTGTGTATTGTGTGTATGCTTATCAGTATTATTAGAATTATAAGCAGAGCCTGTCTTTCTGCCTTGGATAGAAATATTACCAAAATTTTTTCTTGGTTACATTGGCTTTTCCAGCTCTAAGCAGAGCTTTGGACAAATCCTAAGCATCAACAGTCCCAGATGCTATTTCCAGAAGCCAACACCTCATCTTTATAGCCTATTTTCAACTCTAACTGCTTTCCATTATGTAGTCTGTCTTTTTGAAGGATGTCTTTCATTTAAAATTCAATCATATCAAACCTTCTGTCCTGTATTATGGAATAGAGGGACATTATTCCAAGGCCTGTGGCTTAATAGGTAGATGAGCAAATGTCCCTATTCTTTCAATGTGCTGTCTCAAAGATTTTTTAGAATAATTTACTCTAACACTCCACAAGATGTTCGAGTCTTTGCCAGTGCTTTTGTTTCCTGGAAGTGAATTCCAAATTTCATATCACAGTGTTGCACCAATTGTTTATAATTAATTATTGACATTCAAGACTAGGTGATTTTACCCTGAATAGGCCTTTGAATAGCCCTTGATACCTGCATACCTTCAATAATTATTTATCTTGGTTGATAGTTTATTTCACAGAGACTTTTACAAATCACATCAATCTATTTTGTTGACGGCATTATTCTAGTGAGACTAAGGGAGAAAAATAACAAATCTCAACTTATAGAAAAATACTTTTTTATTTTTTATTTTTTTATTATCTTTTTCACTTTTTATTAAATTATTTATTAATTACACTTTATTCGCGTTATATACTCCTGTAGTTCCCTCCCTTTTCCCTTCCCAATCCCTCCCTTCCTCCCACCGCCCCCCCTGCATCCATGTCCCTCCCCAAGACCACCGATAGGGGAGGTCCTCCTTTCCTTCCCTCCAATGCCAGTCCATCAGGTCTCATCAGGAGTGGCTGCATTGTCTTCCTCTGTGGCCAGGCAAGGCTGCTCCCCCCTCACGGGGAGGTGATCAAAAACCAGGCCCATAAGTTCATGTCAGAGACAGTCCCTGTTCCCATTTTTTATTTTTATTATTAGTTACATATTATTAACTCTGTATCCCAGCTGTATCCTGCTCCCACATTCCCTCCCAATCCCACCCTCCCTTCTGCATCTACTCCCTGCCCCTTTCCAAGTACACTGATAGGGGAGGACCTCCTCCCCTTTCATCTGACCTTGTTTTATCAGGTGTCTTCAAGACTGGCTGCAAAGTCCTCCTCTGTGGCCTAGCAGGGCTGTTCCTCATCGAAGATATCATCCACGATGACCAAGTAGGTTTCATCCCAGGCATGCAAGGGTGGTTCAAAATATGGAAATCCATCAATGTAATCCACCACATAAACAAACTGAAGGAGAGAGTTAATATGGAGAGGATAGAAAAATACTTTTGTAGCTGTGGATATTAAATAAGTTTGAAAAAAAGTAAGAGCTGTCTTATTAGTGAAATTTACAGGAATGTTGAAGTATAGGGCAGATAGAGAAATCCTTTCTAAACTGAAAAGTGATTTGTTACATATGCTGCATTTACTAATAATAAAAGATTGAATGTCTAAGGGAATTCTGTGAATTTTAGAGTCTGTTCTTCAGCTGGATATGTGTATAATTCTGACCTACTTCCAGAATCCCCAAACTTGTTCATATTGAGTAAGTCCTGAAACAACAGGTGATATTGTCTCAGGTCTACCTGTTGTGTAAACTCTACTGCCACTGTGTCATATGACTCATCATAGCTGAGGAGGCATGAATTGTCAGAAGGACATAGGAATGCTATTCAAAGATCTATGGAAGGCCCTACAGCCCTGAATTAAAGTCCATGTATGTTGCTAAGTAGCACATAGCAGTAATAAAGAGGACTGCTCTGATTATAGAATAGAAGCTTGCTCTTGCTTCAGTCCTAAGAAATCCATTCTGTATTATAGTTAGCAATTCACTAGCTCTCCTCTCTCCATTTGATATTTTGAAAAGTCTTCATTTCTCTTTCTACAGACAATTGACCGGATTGTTCATTTTTCTTCCCTATTGCACCTGTAATTCCTTTCTCTTCAGTTTCATCTGAAGAGAGTCAATAGTGAGGAGGATCCAAGATGGCTATCCCAGGAGGACACTGTGTCTGAGGAGCAGGACAGTAGTGTAGGCACAGAGACCTGGAGACTCAGACCTAAAACACCAGCGTTTGCGACTGCCAGGTGAGCGGAATTCCTAGGGTGGGGAAATCAAGTGGAAAATTCCAAGGGACACCCAGCTATTCCCAGGAAAAACTCCAGTGGGTGACAGGCTGCGCACAGCCGCACTGGGCACATAAGCCGCGATTTCGGTCTGGGTCACACAGTACCTGGGACAGACTGACTTTCATCCAGATACCGTAGGCTGCACTGTGCGGGCGCACAACCCTCTACGCCAAGAGCTGCCATTTCAGTCTGGGTGACACAGTACCAGGGACAGATTGAGTTTCACCCAGATACCACAGGCTACACCAGTCAGACCCACACCCCTAGGCACATCCAGCCACTGCCCTGGGTTAGGACTCATAGTATCAGGTCGAGACTGAGGTGCCCCCAAATACCATCTCAGACTGTGGTGCACAGCCCCTGACCCAGAAGGAGACGCCAAGACTCCAGTCTAGGAGAGAGCCCTTAGCAGCAAGCCCAGGTCAGAGCACAGAGCCTCCTGACCAGAGCAGCACCCCCAGCGGACATATCAAACAGGGACACTCAGCCTTTGGCACAGAGTGAGGAGCCAAACCTCCAGACCAGAGGGGAGACCATCCTGTGGTGCTCACAGCTTCTAGCACAGAGCACGAAGCCGGGCACACAGATCCCACAACAGAGTTCAACTGAGGTAACAGCACACACTATCATACCACTAGAACTCCCTGATCTTCTTGAAAAATACTCCTGACACAAGAGATTGACAGTTACAGTCTGAGGTTCACCCTTAAAGCACAAACAGCTCCTTGATTATATATAAACAAATGCCCAGAAATCGGCAAAAGAATTCACCCTACAAAAATCAGGACACCATGGCCCCACCAGAAACACCCAACAGCAGTGGAGATTTTAATTCAGCGGAGAGACAAGAAAATTATATTAAAGCTATGATTATGCAGATATTAGAGGAACAAAAAGAGGCACAAAAAGAGGAAATGAACAAGGGCCTCAGAGAAATTAAGAAGGATTTAACTGCCCACATACAGGAACAATTAAAGATAGAGAGGAAACAACCAAAATAGTAGACACAGTCAATCAGAAGAAGGAAACGATACAAAGCATGAAAACAGAATTAGAATCTATAAAGAAGACAAAAACAGAGAAGACCCTGGAACTGGAGAACTTAGAGAAAAGATCAGGAACCACAAAGGTAAGCATCACCAATAGAATACAAGAGATTGAAGAGAGAATCTAGGGAGCTGAAGATACGCTGGCTGAAATGGATTCCTCACTCAAGGAAAAAAGAAAATCGGAAAAGGCCCAATCACAAAACATCCAAG
>CM053751.1:25927194-26008352 GCA_028658305.1 Pachyuromys duprasi
GCTTTTTAACTTCTTGAGTTCTTTATATATACTGGATTTTAGCCCTCTGTCAGTAGTAGGATTGGTAATGATCCTTTCCCAATCTGTAGGCTGTCATTTCATTCGGATGACAGTGTCCTTAGCTTTACAGAAGCTTTTCAGCTTCATGAGGTCCCACTTATTGATTGTTATTCACTTTTTACCCCATCTATAGGCCCCTCTCTTATACCCTCCCAATCCCAACCTCATCTCCTCCCATGCCCCTCTCCAAGTCCACTGATAAGAGAGGTCCTCCTCCCTTTCCATGTGACCCTAGCTTATCAGGTCTCATCAGAACTGGCTTCATTGTCCTCCTTTGTGATCTGGCAAGGATGTTCCCCCCTCAGGGGGAGACTTTCAAAGAGCTAGCCACTGAGTTCATGTAAGAGACAGTCCCTGCTCCCCTTACTAGGTAACCCACTTGGATACTGAACTACCATGGGCTACATCTGAGCAGGCATTCTAGGTTATATGCATGAATGGTCCTTGGTTGGAGTATCAGTCTCAGAAAAGACCCCTGTGCCCAGATATTTTCGTTCTGTTGCTCTTCTTGTGGAGCTCATGTCTAAAATAATAATGATAATAATTAATTAATTAATTAATTAATTAATTGATTATAAAAAGAGGTGGATCCAAAGCCACAAGAGGGCAGCAGATGGTGTGAAACAAATAAAGAAGCTCATAGCTATGAAGTGAGTGGTAGCAAAGGCTTATTGATGAAGGGTTGGCTTAAACAGTGCATATGAGAACTGGAAGAAAGAGGAAAACACATAACATAGAGGAGAAACCACGAAGAAAGGTGACAGGGAAAGGCAGGAAGAAATCATGGATACAGAGAAGGGAAAGAGGAAGAGAGGAAAGCAAGATAGATAAACAGATACACAGCTCAGTGTGTGTCAGTGTGTGTGCATGTGTGTGAATGTGTGTGTGTGTGCCTGCGCATCTGTGTGAGTAAATGTGAAAACTTACCAATACAAAACTGTTCTTAAGATTGGCTAAAGTACTTGGAAATTGCTAGTTATGTCAAATCTATCTGTAAAATGTGTAATGATTAGTAATCCTCTTCACAAAAAGAAGTTTTTATCTTAAGATTGGTTTTCTCACATATTATTTCTCTTATAAGTAATTAGCCCTCCATCAAAACCCTGACCTTTGTCCCTATAGGCCTAATCTAGGAGCCAGAAAGTTCACTCTTCTAAATTGTATTTAATGTTTTTGTTATTTTCAATCATTTATTGCCAAAGGTTATGCTTCTCTGCTATGTCAGTGAAGCAACAGAGGTCAAAATGATTGCATATGAAATCGGTTTCTCACAGATCTCCCCAAACAGTGTAAGAATGTGCAGAATGATTTACTTTCCTATTTTCCTGGTAAAATTAACCTAATGTTAAATCTACATATTTCTTTTCTCATTTTTAGTTCAGTAACACTGAACTGAGTTTAGATCATAGTTGGATTTAAATAGATACATAGCATTGTATCCGCTAACAGGAGACATACTTCAGAGAACGGTGCCTTCACTTATTAACACATTGGGACACATCCTCATTTATTGGTTGATAAATATACCTTTGGGAAGACACCAAAATCATGAGTATCAAGCAAGGTAGGATTGGGATTGTGGGTCAAGCCTTCCATCTTCCTCTTACAATTCTAAAAAAATATAAAAATTTTTATTGTAATTATAGTGTGGGATAGTAAATATTGGCTCCAGTCCCAATTATAAAAACTCAAATGTCCAAAGAAGAAGAAAGAAATTACATTTGTTCTTCTACAATGATGATAATACTGATGTGGAATAATAACTCATTTTGAATGTATTTAATTTACACTGCTTTCTGGACCAATAGTTTACAAAACTAGTCTGGTGTTGATGACAAAGTACTTTTCTCTCTATTGTTTGTACCTGTTTTTTACCAAGTACTTTCTGTATGAGCAAGAAAACAATCAAATGTTGGGGCTCAAGTGGTAAAAAGGTTTTATAAAGAAACTGTATAATACAGAAAGCTATAGATAGCTCAGAGATCACTCTGAGGGAAGTGCAATATTTTGTTCCAGTCAGAACACTTGGTAACTTAGAAGGACATAATGAGCACATATTATACACCAGGTATTCTTCCTAAGTGCTCTGGATGCAAGACACATTTCAGCTTAAAGCAACCCTATAATTTGGCTTCATTGTTACCATATCAATTTTATAGTTGAAGAAAATAATATGCGGAAAATAGACTCATTTTTCTGAGGTCATATAACAAAAGTAAGCAAAGTCTTACCAGAAAGATCACCACTTAGTAAATGCTGATCTCCCAGGTTGGAAGCACAGGGGAAACACGGAAGCAATTTGCTGGCAATGAAATCTGATTGCCATCTTTTTTATACAGCAGAGAATAGTAAGTTCAACAAAACTGAGAATCTTCTAGGAGGGTGGAAGGCATGTGGGCAGTTGCAGGACCAGAGAAGAGCTGTGTCTATTGAGAAAGCTGTGGTCCCATGTATCACAAGGAAAGTTGAGAAATTATTTCAAAAGTTGTTGTGCTGATTTCTCAATATATGCTTCGTATTCGGTGTTCTTTAAAGTCAAGAGGAAGATTCTTCACTCTCTTGAGGAGGGCCACATTATGTCATTCTTCTTCATGTTTTGAAATAATCTCATATGCACAATCCAATATATCTTTATGTTTCCTCCTTTCAGTTTCCCTCCTTCTTTCTGTATGCTCCATCCTAGGAGACAGGCAAATGTTGTGACCATAACGCTAGCTCTCTGAGATGGTGGTTCTAGGCAACTGTTTCCATCATACAGTTTCTAGCCTATTTAATTGTTACAGCTTTGATAGATGTTTTCTTCACAGAGGCGATAATATTTTTCTTGCTTGGCCTTTAGGTTAATAAAGCCATCTTGTTACACACTATCGTAACTCCAAATTTCAAAGTCAGCATTCACTTGTCCTTTACAGTGGTATTGTCCACTTAGTTAGAGAATGAATCCAGGCCCCTCAAAACTAGTTACACAAGTGATATACTTTGTGTGTGTGTGTTTGTATGCTTGTTTGTGTGTGCTTGCCTGATAGAGAGATTTTCTGCAGCCTCCTCTTTCCTTTTACTCTTGACATCATTGTACTATAGACAGTTATTTATCTCCTGTGCTAGAAAATCATATAACAACCTACTTCCTATCTTTCAATGTTTCTCCACCTTAATCCATCTTCCAGAAAGCTGTCAAAGGAGTCTCCCTAAGCATGACTCTAATCACATTACTTTACTTCTCTCTTTGAAAACCTTTGGTGGTGATCATGTATTACCAAATCTACTATGAACACGTGGCACTTTGGTAAGTTTTCTGAATTATGTCACACAGCACAGGATGCAGAAGCAAACTGAAAGGTTGGAAATCCTGAACTGCATTGGCTATAACTGTGTCCGCATTTTCTTCTTTCTCTACTGCAGGTACTCATCAGCAACATCAGTTCAAATACTGGTGATTAGTGAAAAATACTGCATTTTTATTCTGTATGCTACTGACCATGTACCTCCTCTGTTTAATCTGTTCTTCTTGTATAATGTCCAATCCAAATTTACCAATTGTTAGTAAATGCTACAGTTATCAACTAAAGGCTTTTCTGTTCCCACAGTTTTTATGAACACCACCACCCCAACGTCACTGCTCAGGCAGTGTCTCCATATTCAAGCACAACAACCCTTGGCCATGTTTTTCTCTTTCCACTGTCTACCTTGACCCTGTGCAGTGTAGGTTTACAATAAGTAGAATTGTGAAATTGTGAAAAAGAAAAGATAAGTAATAACATTTATATTTCTAAAAATAGTTCAAATGAAATAAATATGCCCCCAATAAATGCAACACACTCATCACTCAGCAATGCACCGACACCAGAGCTGTAAGGACAGTAACCACAGAGAGGGAAGAAAGTTCCTGCTGGCTTGACCTGTGTCAAAGAAAATCTCCAAAGAGATAATGTTGAGCCCAGCTTTCAGTGAGAACTTGGGGAGAAAATGTCAAAGGAAAAAGCCAGCATCTTTCATTGTTTAGAAAAAATCTTTCTTGGTGAGGCTTCAGTTTTAAATGAAAACAGAAACAGAACACCACTTCATAGATAACAATGATTTAATTTCAAAAATAAGAAATTTTCAGAGAACATCTATTCCTCACAAAACTTTTAGGGGAATCTGCATTCAATATTTCTGTGATTGATGGAACTGAATATGAGTTTATTCATCAATACAAAGAGGTTAGTCCTCACCAACTTTTTTCTACTACGTAGTATTAATGACCATACATCTAAAAAGAAAAGTAATCACTCATAATATGTAAAAACTAACTACAAGTCTTAAAATATATTGCTGCACACTGATCGTTCTTAAAACTCTAAAAAAACAAACCCTAACTTGAAATGTAATAATTACCAATTACAAACAAAACAAGACAGGCATCATCAAATAACACCAAAAATACTATCTAATTTTGACACCTATTAACATTCTAGATAAAAATATGTACATGAACATATAAGAACATTTGTATCCAATGATTAAACTTATCTTTTGCTCCAGAAATTTCATCTACTGTTAATGCCTGGACTTTTGCTTCCTTTCTCTTTGTTATTCATGACTTTCCTAAAGCTTCTGAAAAATATTTTAAAACAATAAAATAAAAATGAAAGTAGAGATCCAGTCTTGCTTCTCCAAGTCTCAGAAACATTTTAACAGGAAGATGCTGCCTTTCCAGAGTGCAGGGAATCTTATGAAAGACCTGGAGGGGACAGGAGCTCCACAAGAAGAGAGACAAAAAAAATCTGGGCACAGGGATCTTTTCTGAGACTGATACTCCAACCAAGAACCATTGAACAGATGTAGCCCATGGCAGCTCAGTATCCAAGTAGGTACCCTAGTAATGGGAACAGCGACTGTCTCTGACATGAGCTCAGTGGCCTGCTCTTTGATCACCTCCTCCTGAGGGGGATGCAGCCTTACCAGGCCACAAAGGAAGATAATGCAGAGGAAGACAATGATGAGACCTCATAGGCTAGGGTCAGAAGAAAGGGAAGAAGGATCTCCCCTAGAAGTGGACTTAGAAAGGGGCATGGGAGGAAATGAGCGAGGGAGGGTGGGGTTGGGAGGGGATAAGGGAAGGAGCTACATTTGAGATCCAAAGTGAATAAACTGTAATTAATAATTGCTTTGGCAATTTTGTAGGCAGGACATTTTGAAGACCTTTATCCAATAAAATTATTCTCCAACTTATATTCCATTCATACTTAAATTAAATAATAAGAAGCCAGATGCCCATACACTCAGATAGTTGTAGCAAAGGCACCCATGAGAGATTAATGAGGTCATGGATCCAATAGTGGTTGCTCCAGCCAGTGCTCGCCATCTTGAACTTCATTTTTTTTTTCATTTTCTATCAACTATGCTTTTAGGCCTTCAGAATGTTTAACTTGGCCTTGTGTTTCCCTCTGTGAAAAGTATACAAAAGCCACAGGCCCATGTCTCCCTCCTTCCCATCTGCCTTATAGCCTCTGGAAATTTGTCATATGCCCTTGCTTTTATCACAGTATGTTTGTGGGAAAACTTTCTGAAGAGAAATATATATATATATATATATATTTATTTATTTATTTATTTATTTATTTATTTATAAAAAACAAACCACAGTAAGGGAGCTTAAACATAGACTTCACGTCAAGCATAGTCTTTATCTCTTACAAAGACTTAAATGCCAATTAATAGCAAATATTTCTAACTTGATAAGCTACTCACCAACACAAGTACAAATAAAACCTGTTCTTGTGTGTCTAAAGTAAGATAATCATGCTATTTAGAAAGCACATCGGAGTGTGTTATGTAAGTACACAGTGAAATACAGATAATGGTCAAAAATTAACCAAGGAGATATGATAAAAGGAGTAATCTGTGAGATATTATCTAATTGTCCCTGGTGAACGTAAAAGAAGACAGAGAAAAGGATAAGTAAAAAGCATAAAATACTTAAACTCATATTGTTAATATAAATCTAAATAAATTTCATAAGTTCATTAAATATATGATATAAGCAATCTAATTTAAGTAGAAAGGCTTTATATATGGTTAAAAGGTAAGACCAATGTATTCGCAAATAATACAATATCAAATAAACTAAAAGAAAATGTAGAACTTTAGGACATGATGGTACATGCCTGTCTTCATAATGCTTGGGAGATAGAAACAGAATAATCAGGACACAAAGTTATCCTGATTATATAGGGAGTCTCAGTCCAATGTGGGCAGCATGAGACCCTGTTTCTAAAAAGAAAGATGATACAACAATAGTCATAAGAAAACTGAAGGTGCCCTGTACTATCAAAGTAGATTTGACAATGACTGCCCATGTCACTATAAATATAAAAAATAAAAATAGGACAAAATCTAATGATTTTAAGGTCAAATATTGAAAACTCCAAGAGCTATTATAAGTGTATGATCATATCACCAAGTCTTCAGCAGACTTCAAATAATGTATGACAGAACTGGGATGACAGAGTATGTATAATATAGCTGTAAGCTTTAACAGTCTTAGAAGAGCTAAACCATGCTGTGTCTGAGTCTACCTGACATGAAGTACTCAAAACACATTGTCAGAATACATGTCCACTTAGAGAAGACAAGCTTCATAAAATGAAAATATTGCAAGGAATTTTAGAAAATATGAGTAAAATGCATATATATGTGTGTGTGTGTGTGTGTATGCACTGATATATATTAACATATATATGTCATATGTGTGCGTATGTCAAACTAAGTGTGATGATGCTAAGACAATACACAGAAAGTTTGACCACTGTGGTGCAAGCGTAGGGTGTCAAACACTTTAGGCAAGCACTCTAACGCTGAGTGTGAAGCCACAGTCTCCAACCCACGTTTTCATTTCAAATGTTTGCAATATTAAATAACTCACTGGGATCAATGATCTATGTTTGTTTGTTTTTCTTCAAAAAGCTTAAGAGAAATAAAAAAAGAAATAACAACAGCAAACAACAGCTACCAAATATATATACCAGAAAATAAGAAAATAAATGAAAACTTGGTAAATCTCTTTCTAGATTTATCAAGAATAGACAAAGAAGAAAGGAAAACAAGAAGACAAAATTACCATTGTTAGGAATTTAAAATTTTATCTAGTGGGCCTCAGAGATCCTAAAGAAAAGTAAAAGCATCATATAAAACTATAGTCTAATAAGTTTGGAAACCTAAGAGAATTTGCTCATTGAAAATCATGTGAAGAAATTAAATCATTAGAAGAAATTAAATACTCAAGGCCAGGCATGATGGCACACACTTGGAATCCAAGGACTGAGAATTCTAAAACAGAAAGATTGCTATGAATTAAAAGCCAGCCTATGCTTCATAGCAAATTTTTTTTCTTAGAAAAAGCCAACAGAAATTAAAAATTGGACAACTCTTTTGATTCCAGGACCCAGGAGGCACAATTAGTTGGGTCTCTATTAGTTCAAATCCAGCCTATTCTACATAGCAAGTTTCAGAACCAAACTAAAGAAGTAACCAAACAATAAAACAAATCAGAATGTCTCTAAATCTACTACTGAAATTGAATTTTCAGTTGAAAAGATATCTAAATCAATGATGGTAAATCAAAACATAGATGTTGCTATGATATTATAATGAAAGTTTGAATTTTGTTATAAACTTTAGATCTTATTAATTCCTGTTAACTATTGAAAGGTGATTATTAAATAAAGAATCATGAAAGAATTGTTACAAGATTATTATGAGGTCCAATAATTAAGAACATAGATTGATGAAATAAAATACTCGTGAAATATAATAACAAAGACATTTTCATACATATATATATAAGAATTTTCTATGATGATCAATAATGAGAAGATAGTTTTTAAAATAATGTACAAAAGCAAATTATTGTCTTGGTATCAGCTTGGGTTATTTGGAAATTTCCAAAGGAAGTCTTTGGCCAACAGCTCACTGAATGCAACCTAGACCAAGTACAGGAAACTTCATTTGGTGACAAGAAATGGTCGGTTGGGACTCTATCTGTCTCATTATTTGGAGACTTCATAAGGATTGCTTTGTTATATTTTAGAAACTTTCCACTGCACTAGATTTTTACATGCCCTCCCAAATGTCCCTCAACTACATCTATTTCTCACTGCATTTCCCCCTTCAACCTCATTTCCCTTCCCCAAACCAACCTGAGCCTCATTTTACAGAGTTCCTGTCCTCCTGCCAACACTCAACTCATAAAATCTATTTTATTTCCCCCTCACAAGGAGATTCAGGTTTCTTCCCAGGCCATTCTTCTATACCTAACCTCTCTGGATCTATGGACTATAGATCGGTTATGTAATGACTCATGTCACTTATTTAATGGCTAATATCAACATATAAGTGAATGTTTATCTTGTATAGGGGATATTATTTTGGGAGGTTATTTTTAACACTTGGGGCAGGGGGCATGGGTTCCCTCACTCAGAATGGTTTTTTCTACTTCTATCTATTTGACTGCAAATTTCATGATGTCATGAAACAGCTGAGTAATTGTACACATGACTACATTTTCTTTATTCACTCTTCTGTTGATAAACATCTAGGTTGTTTCTAATTTCTGGATATTATGAATAGAACAACAACAGAGAAAGTGTCTTTCTAGTAGGATGGAGCATATTTTAGGTGTATGTCCATCTTATTGATTTCTAAAGGGACTGTACAATTTTCACTCCCACCAGCAATTGAGGAGTGTTCCCCTTGCTCCACATCCTCCCCAGTATAAGCTGCCACATGAGTATTTTATCTTAACCATTCAGACAAGTGTAATATGGAATCTCAAAGTTGTTTTGATTTGCCTTTCCTTGAAGGCTAAGGATGTTGAACTTTGTGTCAAGTGTTTCTTGGCTAGTTGAGATTCCTCTGTTGAGAATTTTCTGTTTAGATCTGTACCCGATTGCTAATTAATTTATCTGATTTGTTGATGTCTAGCTTCTTGACTTCTTTATATATTGTAGATGTCAGCCATCTTTCAAATGTAGAGGTGGTGAAATATTTCTGTTTCTGTTTACTCTTGTTTTATCTATTGATAATGTATTTTGCCTTATTGAAGCTTTTCAGTTTCATGAGGTCCCATTTATTAATTGTTGAACTTTTGTTGAAGTTCCTATTTCCATTGTAAAATTGTGGGTTCTTTATCAAAAACCTAGTATCTATAGTTGTATGGATTTCAATTTTATTTCATTGATCAATCTGTGTGTTTTTAACCCAATACAATGTGGTTTTTATTACTACTCTTCTGTAGAAATCAGGAATAGTGATATCTCCAGAAGTTGTTTTTTTTCTTTTTTAAATTATACAGGGTTGTTTTAGCTATCCTAGTTTTTGTTTGTTTGCTTGCTTCTTGTTTTTATTTTCTGCTTTTCCATATGAAATTGAATACTGTTCCTTCCAGGCCTGTAAAAATTTGTGTTAGAATTCTGATAGGGATTATGTTAAATCTCCATTTGGTGGATGCTCACTTCTACAATGTTATTTCTACTGATCCATGAGCATGGAACAATCTTTCCATTTTCTGATATCTTTCTCATTTTCTTTCTTATAATCCAATTAAAAATGGGTACAGAGCTAAAGAGAGAATTTTAACAAAAGAATATTGATTGGCAGAGAAAAACTTAAAGAAATGCTCAACATCCTTAGATTGGGAAAATGCAAATCAAAACGACCTAAGATTTCACCTCACACCCCTCAGAAAGGCTAAGATCAAAAACTCAAGAGATGATCTATGCTGGAGAGGTTGTGAAGAAAAGGGAAATTTCTTCCGTTGCTGGTAGGAATGTAACCTTGTACAAAAACTTTGGAAATCAATCTGTCGCTTTCTCAGACAATTACGAATAGTGATACCTCAAGATCCAGATATACCACTCCTAGGCATGTACCCAAAAGATATACCACTGTTCAATAAGGACATTTGCTCAACTATGTTCATAAAGGCTTTATTTGTAATAGTCAGAATCTGGAAACAACCCAGATGCCCCTCAACAGAGGAATTAATACAGAAAGTATGGTACATTTACACAGTGAAATACTACTCAGCAATTAAAGACAAGGAAACAATGAAATTTGCAGGCAAATGTTGGAGACTAGAAAAGATCATGCTGAGTGAGGTATCCCAGAAGCAGAAAGACACACATGGTATATACTCACTTACAAGCAGATATTAGCCATATAATATAGGATAAACATACTAAAATCTGTATACCTCAAGAAGGTAAACAACAAGGAGGTCCCTAGGGAGGATACTTAATCCTCGTTCAGAAAGGCAAACAGGATAAACATCAGAAGTAGGACAAGACAAGGAACAGGACAGGAGCCTTCCACAGAGGATCTCTAAAAGACTCTACCCACCAGGGTATTGAAGGTGGCAACTGTGCTCATAGCCAAATTTTGGTCAGAGTGCTGGAATCCTTATGGAAGAAGAGGGAGATAGAAAGACCTGGAAGTAACAGGAGCTCCACAAGGAGAGCAACAGAGCCAAAAAGTCTGGTCCCACTGGGGACTGCAGAGACAAATACTCCATGCAAGGACCATGAATACAGAGGACCTAGACCCCCTGTTCAGAGAAAGGTCATAGGCTGGTCAGTTTCCAAATGGATTCCCTAGTAAGGGGTACAGGGATACAGGGACTGTCTCTGACATGAACTCAGTGGCTGGCTCTCTGATTACCTCCCCCTGGGTGTGCAGCTTTGCCAGGTCACAGAGGAAGATGATGTAGCCAGCCTTCATAGGCTAGGGTCAGATAGAAGGGGAGGAGGTCCTCTCCAATCAAGAAACTAAGGAATAGGTATAGGAGGAGAAGAGGGAGGGTGGGTCTGACTGGGAGGAGACTAAAGGGGGGGGGCTGCAGCAGGGATAAAAAGTGAATAAATTGTAACAAATAAATAAACACATAAATAAAATTTTAAAAAGATGAAGTTTTTTGGTTTTTTTTTTTTTAAATAATAGAAGTGTTTCACTTGCTTGTTTAAAGTAACCCCAAGTTTGTGGCTATTTGTGGCTATTGTGGAAGGTGTCCTTTTTCTGATTTCTTTCTTAGCCGTTTATCATTTGTACTTAGGAGACAAGTGATTCTTTTGAATTAATCTTGTATCCAGTCACTTGGCTGAAGGTATTCATCACTTGTAGGCATTCTCTGGTAGAATTTTTTGAGTCATTTATATGTACTATCATATCATCTGTAAATGCCATTTTTTGACTTCTTCCTTTCAGTTTGTCTACACTTTATCTGTTTAGTTGCCTGATTGCTATGCAAAGAACTTCAAATATTATATTGGATAGATATGGTAAGAACAGGCATCCTTGTCTTATTCTGTATTTTTGTGGAATTGTTTGTTTTTCTTTGTCTAATTTGATATTGGCTATCAGCTTGCTATAAACTGCCTTTATTATGATTAGATATGTCCTTTGTATTTCTGATCCCTCCAATAATTTAATCATGAAGTTATATTGAATTTTTCAAAGACCTGTTATGTAACTAATAAAATGGTTATGTAGGTTTTTTTTAATTTTTTCTTTCAGTTTGTTTATATGGTGGATTACACTAACCGATTTTTGTATGTTGAACCATCCTTGAATCTCTGGGATGAAGCCTACTTTATCATGGTAGAAGAGCTTTTTGATGTGCACTTGAATTTGCTTTGAGAGTATTATTTAATTAATTAATTTTTATAAATTATTCACTTTGTATCCCAGCTGTAGCCCCCTCTCTCATCCCCTCCCAATCTCACCCTCCCTCCCTCATCTCCTCCCATGCCCCTCCCCAAGTCCACTGATAGGGGAGGTCCTCTTCCCCTTCCATTTGACTCTAGCCTATCAGGTCTTATCAGGACTGGCTGCATTGTCTTCCTCTGTGGCCTGGTAAGGCTGCTCCCCCATCAGGGGGAAGTGATCAAAGAGGGTTTGAGAGTACTTTATTGATTATTTTGCATCAGTGTTCATGAGGGAAAATTGGTCTGTATTTCCCTTTGTTGAGTCATTGAGTAGTTTGGGTATCAGGGTGACTTGGCTTCATAAAATGAATTTTACAATGTTCCTTCTCTTTTTATTTTGTGGAATGATTTGAGTTTTATTGGTATTAACATGTCTTTGTAAACTTGGTGGAATTCTGAGCTAAAACCATCTAGACCTGGGTTATCTTCCCTCTCTCTCTCAGAAGACATTTAATGACCTTTTAATGCTGTAAGATTATTTATTGCCTGTGTTTCATGGGTGTAGTTATCCTCCTTGGGTTGCAGTTTTCCTGGAGTACCTTCTCTAGTGCTGGGTTTCTGGATAAGTATTGTTTAAATTTGCCTTTGTCGTGGAATGTCTTCTTATCCCCTTCTACAGCTCTTGAGGCTTTTGCTGGGTACTATGGTCTCTTAGAGTCTGTAGGACATCTGTCCAGGCCCTTCTGGCTTTTAGAGTTTTCATTGTAATGTCTGATGTAATTCTAATAGGTCCTCTTTTGTGTGTTGCTTGCTCTTTTCCCTTTTCAAAGTTTAGTTTTGTTTCTTAGTCCTGAATATTTAGTGTTTTGATTATTATGTGGTGAGAGGACCTTCTTTTTTGATCCTGTCTTTTGGTGTTCTGTATGCTTCTTGTACTTTAATAGAAATCTCCTTCTTTAGGTTAGGAAAAAAAATTCTTCTATGATCTTGTTACAATATTTTCTGGGCCCTTGAACTCTTTCTTCTATACTGACTATTCTTATGTTTGGTGTTTTCATAGTGTTTTCCCAGATTTCCTAGATGTTTTGTGTCAGGAACATTTTAGATTTAACATTTTCTTTGACCGATATATCTATTTCTTCCACCTTGTCTTCAACACCTGAGACTCTTTCTTCCACATCCTGTACTTCTTGTTGATGCTTGCATCTGTAGTTACTGTTGTGTGCCTAAATTTTTAATTTCCAGAATTCCTTTAGTTTCTGTTTTCTTTGTTGCTTCTATTTTCATTGTAAAATCTTTAACAATTTCAATCATTTCCTTCAACTTTGTTTTTCCTTATTTTTTTAAAGAGATTTATATATTTTCTCCAATTGTTAGTGTTTATTCTCCTTTTTTCCTTGCCTTTCCTTGAGGGATTTATTCTTTTCCTCCTTAAACATCTCATTCATCTTTATAAAGTTGATTTTAAGGTCTTTTTCTTGTACTTCTGCTGTGTTGGAATATTCAGATCTTGCTGTAGTAGGAAAGATGGGTTCTGCTGGTGACATTACGCATTGGCTGGCATTTCTTGTGTTCTGACATCGGCCCCTAGACATCTGGATTTTCGATAATTAAAAGCCTAAGTACTGATTTTTTAGTATATCTTTGTTGAATGAGTATTTTCTTTTTTTTCTTGGTTTTGTTTCTTCTCTAGTTTTCTGATCTGTCTTGAGATTCTCCTAATCTCTATGGTCTCTTGTAAAGCAAAGCATCTCCACTGCATTTGAAGGCTGGGGAAGACAATTAAGAGAGTATAGGACTGGTGACAGAGTTGGAGGGAGGTCAGTAGTAGAGTGATGGGTCTATGCCTCTGTTGGAGGCTGGGGGAAGAGACTAGGGATGGGGGCACTGAGATAGTGAGAGTGGGGATGTTTGAGGAAAACCAGCCTATCTGGACTTATCCTAGTTTGCTATCTTAGTGTTTCTTTTACAAACTTGGGTGCCTTTGTATTTGGGCAATTAAATTTAAATTTAAATAAGAATTTAAATTTCATATTGCTATATTTTCCCATTTGTAATTATACTGCCTTCTGAGCAGTTTTGGTTTAAAGTCTATTTTGTGAAATATTAAAATGGCCAGACCCGTGTGTGTCTTTCTGCTTCTGGGATACCTCACTCAGGATGATCTTTTCTAGATCCCACCATTTGCCTGCAAATTTCATGATTTCCTTGTTTTTAATTGCTGAGTAGTATTCAATTGTGTAAATGTACCACAGTTTCTGTATCCATTCCTCTGTTGAGGGATATCTGGGGTGTTTTCAGATTCTAGCTACTATGAATAAAGTTGCTATGAACATAGTTGAGCAAATGCCCTTGTGTACTTGAGCATATTTTAGATATATGTCTAGGAGTGGTATAGCTGGATTTTGAGGAAGCACAAAAAGACAAATAGAATGGATATTGGAAGAAGGAGAAAACAGGAAACAGGACAGGAGCTTACCACAGAGAGACTCTGAAAAACTACCCAGCAGTGTATCAAAGCAGAGACTCATAACCAAACTTTGGTCAGAGTACAGGGAATCTTAGGAAAGAAGGGGGAAATAGTAAGACCTGAAGAGAACAGGAGCTCCACAAGGATTGCAACAGAACCAAAAAATATGGGCACTGGGGTCTTTTCTGAGACTGATACTCCAACCATGGACCATTTTTTAATATAGCCTACAACCTCTGTTCAGATGTAGCCCATGGCAGCTCAGTATACAAGTGGGTTCCCTAGTAAGGGAAACAGAGACTGTCTCTGAGGTGAACTCAGTGGCTGTCTCTTTAATCACCACCCCCCCAGGGGGAGAGCATCCTTGCCAGGACAATGCAGCCAGTCCTGATAAGAACTGATAAGCTAGGGCCAGATGGAAGGAGAGGAGGACCTCCCCTATCAATGGACTTGGGGAGGGGCATGGGAGGATAGGAGGGAGGAAAAGTGGGGTTGGAAGGGAGTGAGGGAGGGGTCTACAGCTGGGATACAAATGAATAAACTGTGTTTAATATAAAAATAAAAATTTAATTAAAATAAAATAAAATACCTAGACCTGTGTGTTTCTTAGTTCCAACCCTTACCCAGAGATAATGTCTATCCTTGTTGATTTGTGATTCTTAGATGGGGAAGAAGGATCTATCCTGTTTTATCATTCATTCTGTGTGTTTATTTGTTTTTATTGGGGAATTGAGACCACCATATTGAGAGGTATCAATGACCAATGACTGTTGATTCCTCTTATTTTATTGTTGGTATTAGCGGCGGTAGTTCTGGTATGTGAGTATATGTGTGTGCATATGTTTATGTGCATATGTGTATGCATTTCCCTTTTTTATAAATTTTGTTGGTCTGAGAATACTTATTTCCTGTGTTTTCACAGTTGTAGTTAACCCTCTTAAGGTTGAAGTTTTACTTATTGTAGTTTCTTAGAGTCTCTAGCATAGCTGTCTAATCTGGTTTTTAGTGTCTCAATTGAGAAGTCAAGTGTAATTCTGACAGGTCTGGGTAATTGTATTTAGGTAAAGATGATTGGAGAGATGCATGAATGAAGGGAAATCTGTATTCATAGTATATTGTATGAAAAACTCTCTTTAATTTAAAAATAAAAAATTTAAACCCATGACACCAAATTAAAATATTTCTAAACATAAAGATGGAAAGAAATGATTCCATCTGGTAGGCAGTACTTACCTTTTTCATCTCTAAACACACATTTATATATAGGACACGGCAAAAGCATTGCAGTTTAATGAGAGAAAAAATACATTTATCATAAAGTTTTCAACAAGACTTTATGAAATAAAACATTCAAACTACTGTAGAAAACTAGTATATACAGGAAAGATATCCAATATTTCCACCTCCAGAAAGGCAAGTTAAAATATTATTAAATACATCACTTTGTATTGATAGAAAGGATAAAACTAAGATTGTCAATGCTAAACATTTGCTAGAGTGTCAAATAAATGAATACTTAGAATTTTCCAGGGAGGATGAAAAATATTATAGTCACTTTAACAAACGATTTGAGGAAAGCTAAATAGGTGGCTCAGCAATTAAGAGCACTTGCTGTCTTTGTAGAGGACAGAGGTTTGATTCCTAAGCACACACGATAACTTACAATAATTTATAGCAATAAACATGGTGCACAGACATTTATGTATGAAAAACATGCATATACCTAAAATATAATAATATTACAAAATTAAAATGAACAGCTTTAGAGTTTCTGAAAAACTTCAGCAATAGCTATATTATGTCAAACTGTAAGCAAATAAAAATTTATGTTTTTCATAAATATTTGTAGAAAGCTTATTCATGGTAATACGATCTTAAAACTGCCTCTCCCAAACTTCAGTGTATAGATGACTGAAAACTAAAATAAACTTATCAGAAAGTTACTCATCCATAAAGAGGAGCAAGCCAATGAAATATATAGTTGATATTATTAACTTTCAAAATGTTCTGGTGAAAAGACAAATATACAAGAGTGGATTGATACATCTTTGTGCAAAGAATAATATAATATATTGAACAAAAGAAGATTAATAGCCAGGATTAGAGGGAGATTAATGAAATTTGGTGGTAGTAAATCTGTTAGGGTCATAAGAATTTTCTGCTTCTTGTTTATTATGTATAGATTACACAAAACTCACTGTACTTAAAATCTATACATGTTACACTTTATTAATTTGATTTCAAAAAAGGGGTTATTAAAATTTTCTCTCTAGTATAACTAGAATAAAATAAGATAATGACTATTTCTATTAAAAACATAAGTTCTATGTCAGTACTACACAGCAGCTTTACACTCTAACAAAACAAACTAGTTGAAGGCAATTCTTTCAATGCAGTTGTTCTCAACCTTCCAGATGCTGTGACATTTTAATACAGTTCTCATGTAGTGACCCCCAAACACAAAATTATTTTTGTTGTTATTTTATAACTGTAATTTTGCTGTTTTGATTTGTAATGTAAATATCTGGCATGCAGAATATGACCTGTGACACCTGTGACACCTGTGAAAGTTTTTTTTGTTTTGTTTTTGACACCAACAGATTGAGAACCACTGACTTAATTCATGAACCAATCAGCAACAATGGGTTCCTCAAAATAACCCAAGCTAATAAAGTATAACAATGTCACAGAACAAAGTGGGAAATACCATTTGTGCTGTCCATAGGAGGAAATCCTCAATCACCAGGGAAATCCAAGGCATTTTATGATCTCTTTGGAATCCAGGTAGAATGAGCAGACAGCCAACCTCTTGGTCTTCTGAGTGAAGTCTTTGTTGAATATAGCAATTATTTTTCTGTCTGCCTTTAAATAATGGCAAAAGAGCAACAAAACAGTAACATTGATAACTGCAAGGAAAATGTGAGGTGGACTTTGTTCCTAGTCTGGAAGTTGTAAGTACCAAAAATGAACAAATAAATGTGTTTGCAATCCGCTGCAATCACTCTTTGCTTTCTCAAACTATTACTCTTTTTCAATAGACTTGGTAAAGAGTAGATATACAACAATATTATTTTCCTGAACAAGGAAAAGACACAGCAAGAAATAGTCCATGAGGTACCTTGTCTCTTCCATGCACACTGATCTGGTCACTAAAGAAAATGTTAGCATGCAAAACTCTGTTCAGTGTAGGGACACCAGATCCAACTCTAGAAATTCTTATTTTACCTAATCAAAGGAAATTTCCACATAAATACCAAATCCATGCTAATTAACCCCACAATTCTTTCAAAGTTGCTTCTTTATTATTCCTGACAAAACTGCAGACTTCATGGGATTAGGTTCTTCATTTCAGAGCTTAAATTACCTCCTCTTCCCACAACCTGGAACTGCATCTGAATGCACCACTCTGTGTGCACCTGTAAGACTGAATAATTTCCAAATACAGTTACTTAAAACCTATCCCATGAACCTTTTCCATATAGACTGGCATCGACACACATTCACCGGGTAGCTAGGAAAAGTGGACAGAATGCTTAGTCTAACGATTATTGAAAATCATAAAACTGAAATTTAGGGTGTTAGCTCAAGAAAAGAGTTTGAATTGTCAACTTTGTTTCCTGTGAAAATGCAATAAAAACTACAGTTATTCTGAAGACAAATATTACTCCATATTATATTGAAACATAAATACCATACAAAGGATAGACAGAATGTTCCAAAAGCTGTGTTGTGGCTGTTAATTGGTACGGGTCCATCACACATGTAGTAATTTCATATGTGTATTGATCATGTGTAGTTTGGCACATTAATTCTACTATTAATTTTTCTTAGCGAACAAATACATGCATCATACTTGAAACCAAATATTATCAAGGACTATCCTGAAGCTGAACTTTCCAGTGGATGCCATAAATTCACAGTAAAAAGTATCCTAGTTCATCTTATCTAGTACTACAAAATTGAGCTTCTTTTTCTATAGAGTCAGAAACACAGAATCACTTCTTTTTGTTCACTAAATTCAGCAGTGACCAACAGAAAGTTCAGGACTAAGAGGCCAGGCATGCCTATTTTTCCACTCAGTGTCTGGCCATTTTGTTGAAGCTGCTGCCAATGTTGGTCCTAACTAGTGCCAAATACATTACAGTTTTAAAACATGGACCTGTATTATGTGAAATACATGGAGAATCCTACCCTATATTTAATCAAGTTGAACAGCTGTCAGCAGTGGAACCTTTTGGGTTGTTATTGTTCTGGCAATAATTCAGAATACCAGTCCAACAATTTTATCCTTAGATCACATTCCTCTAATCCTGGAACTGTTGAGTCCGCTGATATTACCATTTCTAACTTTACACACTTCTTTTATGTAAGATGATTTGGAAGATATTCAATAGCATGATATCTGTCTGTACTGTATCAACTACCTTAAAAGTTATCATTTCCATAATTAAAAAATTGGATTTAACTGTAAATTTTAAGTCTACTCATATGATAAATTCTAAATTATCCAACAGCCTCATTATCAGCTCACTTGTTTTGCCACTGTTTTCCATGGATACATCTCAGAGACACCTGTAGAAACAAGAGAGAAAACAATAACCAACTACTGCTTTATTTCCCCAGAAGATGCTCAGGGAAATTCTGCTTCTCTGTAGCTAGGTATGTTATAAGATAAATTATGAAATTATGCAACCAAGATAATTTGAAATTGTTTCTATATGAAGAAGTCAATGGGAAAAAAGAAAGAAGAAAATAAGAAATTAATGGTTACTATTACTTATGAAGGCAAAAAGAAATTGTAGTACATAACACATGTTCTAGAGGCAGTCATTCACCCATGCAATCATTATATTGCTCTTGCTGATAGAAGGGCAATAAAACAACTGTGGGATTTCATCTTCAATTGTTGCTTAGTCTGTAAGAATGTTTAGCAAGGAGATTTGCAAAAACATAAGAACAGCCCATCTGTTCATTTTAAGGGAATGCAGTTTGGAAAAGAAGGAGTAAGAGAGATGAGATACTAAGAGATAACTTTTGTCTCATATTTTTATGTTACAGCTTTAAATAAAACCACAGTTTTATGGTAGAAAAATTTCCAGAGAAATTGGTTAAGAAATAAAAAGTGCACGTTGTACTTCTGAGTCATTTCAGCTTTATATAAACTCTTCTACCCAAACATTTTATATAGCATCTCAGAACTCATAAATGCATGAAAGACTCATTCAAGTATTCACTAATTCATTCAGCAATTATGAAGCAGTAACATGATGCTAGATGCTATGTATTAAGTGATTCAAAACATATTCCATACAAAAGACTACAATGTGGAATGGTAAATTACTTGACAACAGTATTCAAGAATGGATGGGGGTTTTCACCCTGGAAATCAGAAGTTCCTTTGCGAAATATCGCTTGGGGAACAAAACCTGCTTACGGAAGGCTGGGGCCAGTCAGGGAAGAGCCAGTGGTCAGTTAGCAGGGTACAGTGTTACAGCCAGAAGAAGTGGCTCCAGTGGCCCATGGAAGGTCCTGTTGACTATAGTCAATAATAATTGACTGCGTGTTTCAAGCTCTCTACAAGAGAAAATGTTTAACGCAGTAGATTTACTTAGTACGCTTATTTGTTCTTTACTGAGAGTATATGCATTCATCAAAACAACATACTGTGTCTTTTACACATGTGCAGCTATTATGTATGAATTTAAAATTTGTATTTAATCCCTTCTATTTTTCCCACTTCATTCTTCACAGCCACCCTCCTCCTTTGCTTTGATGAATATCTTGTACTAAGTAGACGCATACTTAGCCAGCACAACCAGTATAATTTCCAACTATGTTCTAAATACCCATCCTTATATCCACAGATGAATGTACTTCTAACCTTTCAGCAGATGGAAACTGTCACAGAAATTCATCATGGGTCAAAATGCAGAGACTAAATAAATGTGTTTTGCCCTACCTCATTGATTCATCTACAAGACAACCTGAACACCTAAGGAAACATCAAAGAAGGATTGAAACATCCTAAGAGTCCAAGGATAAGAACATTTGCTGCATGCTAGTGTTTTCTATGTATGATAGAAGGCAGCACCAATGAAATCTTAACAATGTGTTTACCTAAACAAGACTTGCACAATGACAACAGCTGTTAATATTCCATACAGATGGGGAAAGTCTCACAAGATTCCCACCTCTACCAAAAGAGCTACATGCAATCAGTGGCTGTTAAGAGATGCCGAATCAGTCTTCTCCAAGAACAAGTCCCTTATACATTATTCAGTCTAAGCATATATACGTAAGAGCAATATTAAATGTATCCAGCAGTGTGTGTGTGTGTGTGTGTGTGTGTGTGTGTGTGTGTGTGTAAAGGGTCCGTGAATTTGAGAAGGAGTGGGAAAGAGATGGGAAGAATTGGGAGAAGGTAGAGGAAAGGAGATGGACATCATCTAAATACAATACTAATTCATGGCATTCTCAATAAATAAATAAATAAATGTAAAGAAAATATTTAAACTAAAAGGAACCATGAGTACATATCATTAATTCTAGCCCACAGAGGCAGAAACAGATGAATCTCTGAATTTGAGACCAGTCTGATTTACAGAGCACTTTCTAGGACAGCCAGGACTACACAGAGAAACCCTGCCTCAGAGAGAGAGAGTAGAGAGAGACAGAGACAGAGGCAGAGAGACAGACAGAGGAGAGAGACAATAAGAGACAGAGAGGGACAGAGAAGACAGAGAGTCAGAGACAGAGTCAGAGACGAGAAAGGGAAGAGAAGACAAAAAAATCTAAATAAAAAACCCACCTCACATTTTATTTATTTATTAAATAAAGATAGATTACAAATTATTTTGGTTTATAAACATTAATGTGTAGGGGAAAAAGGAAAAGAAAAACTCAACATGAGTATGTGGTTGAAAGTTAGTTTGCATTTTTGGGTAAGAAAAGATGAAATACTGAATAAAAGGTTAATAATTTAATATTAGACTATTTTAAAATTATTGTTAAATAGTTGTTGTACATGATCAACAGCTCTTCTAAAACAGAAACATTAGAATACCTAAGTATATTAAAATATGAAAAGTACCATTTTATTTTTAAGGAAAAGAAAACAGGTATATGTTTTGTTGACTATAGCATTATCTGAAAATAATTTTTGAAATTCCAAGTAAAAATTATGAAAACAGATAGATAATATTTACATCTTTCTCATTACCAATCATTTATACTCTGGTTTTAATCTAATTTCCATTAAATTTCTTTGTGTGAACATGTACAAATGTTTACGGCAGCTTTAATCAGATTTATCTACCTCTAAAACCACAAGTTTTTTTCAAATTTTTCTACACATAAGAGAGTACTAAACAGTTTTTATAAGGCTCAGTGATAAATATTTCTCTAATAAAAACTGAAGTTACTGAGATAGAAAACCTAGTCATTAGTGAAATCTAAGAAATATTGGACTGTGGTTTGATAGTGAATTCTTAGAAGCAGTAGCCCACAAAAATCTATTTTCAGGATGTTTCATTTTCTTACTTACACATTTATTTGTGTGAGAAAACCTTCGGAGCAGTTAAATTTTAAGCAGATTCCACCATAAGTCAAACCACAGACACATCTTCACTTGAACATGAAATTATCTCCCAAAAGTATAGCTTTCTCTACCACCACACTGGTACTGAGCATTGCAAGAGAAATGAAAAACAATGACGTATTCTTGGAAAATAATTAAAGGGCAATTTTCATTATAATGTTTGGAAAAGTGCTGAGGTGTTTTCCACAAGATTCATAGTGTCATGATAATAATCAATGCTGGAAGTAACTTAAGAACTATTTGTAACAAAAGTTTCCAGCCTTATGACAAAAAAAAAAAAGTAACAGAATTTGACTCATAAATAGTTTCAGGGTATAGGCTCTAAGATATGTAGAAAAGGTTAGTTTATAGCTCTTTCCAACATCCATTTATCGTATTCTGATTATGAATCCATTGACAACTTACACCAAATATCATGATGCCAAATAAACACACCATCTTGACCATTCAAGTAGATTGAAATTTGGAGAAGTACCCTAAGTATCTCTGAAGGAAAAAGAATTGTATTCTGTTTTTGTGTTTGTGTGTGATTCAGTTGAAGTTTAGCAAATATTGAATTTAATATTTAAAAAACAAACTCTACTATGCAATGAAAGAGTGGGATGCACTTTTACTTAATGTAATTTTGGAGTTGAGATTTCTGGCCATTGTTTGCTTGATGGTATTTAAATTTGATTGTATCAGAATAATATACTCTACTACAAAAACTACACAAAAATAAGATAAAGAATAAATCTTGAAGATATCAAGTGCTTTCCGACTTTTGTTGAAACTGTTTTTTATTTTCCCTGACTGATTTCTAAAACAGCTTCTAAGTTCTCACAAAGAGTAGTGAGAATGTAAACAATGTGTGTCGAAAAGCACATGTTGGAAGAGATAAGCAGAAAGAGGCCAGAAACCAGTCTGTATAGATAGATAAGAAAGGAGTGATACAATGGAATGATGACCAATACCACAGGTATAGAAAGACCAACTCTTACCATATGAGGAAATACATCGTAAATGGCTCACTCCAATATACCATTTTCTGTGGCTAAGCATAAATAATATGCCAGTTAATATATCAACCAAGTATTGCATCAATTTACGTGCCAACACCTATGTTTAACCACATATGTCAAAAACTCATATGGAATAAACCAGACTCAACAACATCAGTCATGGTAGATACCCTACAGGATATAGGAGATTACATCCATTTAATATTCGCCGGGACAACAACAAATATAACTTGCTTGAATCTGAATTAATTCACACTGGAAGATGAAATAACCATGTTTAATATTACAGAGGGATGTTATATTCTGCATAACTGTTCACAAGTAACGGTGTTTGACAAACAATCAATGACCAAATTAAGCTATGAGAGTAAACATTATTTTACCTCTTTGGACACATATTATGGTATATTAGAACAAGAACATTATAAAAAATTTGTTGCCAAAGTACAAGAAATACAAAGAATAGCATATTTTAATGAAAAATAATTATAATCTACTGATAACAAAATTAGAACAACACAAAGGTCATTGAGATCAAGTATGGTAGAAACATATAACCTTGTAGGGGTCTAAAGAACTAACACATACATACATCAAGATTGGAATAAGAAAATGCAAAAATTCTCATTTTGGGACTAATTAGCAAGATTGATACAGTTAGATTTTGTGTGTACACCATATATAGCTGGTGGCAATGGTTTAAAGAAATTTTTGGATTGCTATGATAATTCTAGATGTTTACCTAGGCATTAGAATTTTTCTTTGTTTTAGAAATGCCTGCAAGATAAAACACAAGAAGATATAAAAATAATAGATACGGAAGAAGATGTGATTTGCTTCAAAAAGATGGCCCATTCAAATTTGTTATGTATTGCTATATCAAATATTTTCAATCAATTTCAGATATATTCTGTGGAATTGCATATTGGGGTAAACACAATGAGAATAATTGCATGTATTGTTTATGATAATTTGTTATTGTTACTGAATTATGTAATACTCCATAATATAATCATTTTGTGTAAGAATGCTAAGCAGACAATTTACTGCAGAAATTATTTTTTAATATGCAGCATTTATGACATGGCTGGACATGGATAAAAACTGGTCCCTATATAATAGAACCAAAATAAAGAGATATATAAGCCAACCTTAGAAAATAAGAACACAACAATGTGAATCCCTGGCTTGTACACCCATGATCCCTTTCATGTTGGCATCATCTCAGGGATCAGGGGATGGAATGTAGTGAGAATGTAAACAATGTGAGTCAAGGCACATGTGGGAGGAGAAAAGTGGAAGGAGGCCAGAAACCACCCGGTATAGATGATAAGAAAGGAGTGGTATAATAGAAAGATCATGCTTAAAAAGAAAAAGTATAAAAACCCAAAGCTCAGACTGGACAATGAAGTCCTCTCTCTTGAGCATTTTCGCTTAGGGCAGCAGAATATGCTGACACTCTGAGGGGAACTTCTCGTCTCCCTGGAGATTTGAACTGCCTTATATGCTTGCTAACTGCCCAGCCGAATTTTCATCTTAAAACTGGATCAGAGCCAAGGAATCCTAGAGGACCGAAAGTGTCGTGAGCCCTTACCTGTGTGCTGTCATCAACCTGCAACTGAGACTCCTTTGAGTCCCAGAGAGTTACCCTGCTATGAATGTATTATGCATTGGCTCATAGTGATTGGATATGTAGTAGCTGGGTTGATATTGTTAAAGTGCTTTTGTTTAACCATAAACAAAGCCTCCAGCATAATCCGTCCTCGCAGGCAGCCCACTCAGGGATTGGCCAGAGTATGCTTACAACACAAGGACTTTCTTCCATCCTTTAAATGGTTTTCTGCCACCATTTTGAGGATCTGGGAACGTGGTGCAGTTTGCAGTGAGTACTTCTACTTAATAACTCAGAGAAAATTAGGAGCATCTGGTTCAGCACCTTTCTCTTGCAGACACCTTTGTATCCACTATTTGTATCCACCTGTGCAGACACCTTTCACAGTGTATCATTAAAACAGCACCATATAAGAGAATTCAGAAACTTCTGGCAGAAGCTATTAATATTTTTTTTGTCTAAGCCTCTTTGTTTTATATAGTCATAATAGATAAGCTGTTATAATTTTAATAATTTATCTACCAGAAGCAATTAAAGATGGAAAACAAATCGTTCATCTGAGCAGAATCTCTGGTTTGTTTTTTGAAGACTGTTTCTGTGTCTAGAGATTTTATAAATTTTTAAATGTGCTATCACTTTGAACCTGGAAAAAAAAAAGTCACTGTGAGTTAAGTTTCTGACCTCAGTTTTAAAGATGAGGAGAGAAAAGCTTCAAAAACTTAGTTTAGCATATGACAGAGACAAAACAGTAACTAACCAAGATCTTAGGCAGGCTGACTATTAAATGTAAGAATATAGAGAATCTGTGCTTTAAGAGTATGGGGAAAGCCAATGGAAAAGAACACAATACTGGCTTTGTTTTTCATTGGGTACTAGACTTTCTAAATATCTCCTTGATTATCTGAATAGGCTGTGAGTCCAGGTCTAGGACTGAATCTATCCAGCACCTGTGCATGGGGCTGAGTCATGTGTAGATACTTCTCACTGCCTTGAAAGACCCCAACGTCTAGAACAGAAACTACTTTCAGGAAAAGAATGGCATTGACTTGACCTCTTCCCCAGCTGCCTGAAGGGTAGTTCACACACAGGTCTAAGACTGTTTGCCCATCTAAAGGAAGCTCTAAATGAATGACCCATTCATCAAGCCCACGTCATCAATTCAGGCTTGCTCTCTGTGAGGGTCTCTATCACCCCTCAACGATACCAAAAAGCCTGAAGTTGTATAAACAAGACAACTCTGTCTTCCAGCCTATTGTGTGCAAGGGAGCTTACAATGTCTGTCTGTCTCTTTGTAGGACACTATGATCCCTGCTAATGAAAGGATGAATAAAGGCATAAAAGCATATGCTAATGAGTAGTCAAGTACAAACTGAATGTAAATAAAAAGGGGAGCTTCCGAGTCATGAAAAATATCTGTGAGTTCCCTTCTTCCTTTCACCCAGAGTAAAGTTATTCATACCGTGCTTTCATCCCTCCTTCAGTGGAGGTTTTGAGAAAATACAAATTTTATACTGTTATTTTATGACTGCATACACATAAATAGAACTATTCAAAGCTGGACATATTTAAAAAGCAGATACCAAAGTTATCCACATTTAATCATTTATTAATTCATGTATTTGATTGTCACTACATAATTAACGGTGGAAAACTTAAACCTATAAACAAAGCCATATGTTGTAACTTACAAATACTCAATGAAAACAGTTTAAAATTTTCTAGTGACAAAATAGAGACTTAAAATACAATTTTACTGTGTCTTGATGAATGAATATTTCAAATACAAACTAAAAATTTCCATTTTTAACAAATTTCTTGTTTGAATTTGACAAAATCTGTGGGGAAATAAGACTCTGGAAAACTATATAATTAATAGTATGCTCTCCTAATTTCAATGTATTTTCGCCATCCAATACCTCACAACTTTCTTAAAAGTATTTTACACTGAGTGTCTCTATGTTCACAAATCCTTCAGAATGAATACATTATAATGGCTTAAGAAAAGTCACAAAAATACTCCTACACCGTTTAGGTGTCCCATAGTTTATTACTTGTTAGACAATATATAGGCAAGCATGAACAAATGAAAAATTTGTATTTGTTTCACATAAGGCCTTCTATAAATAATGTGGATTTTAAAATACAATATTTATAAATCTTAAGAATGTGTCAGCTTTTTTTCTGGACCTTTCATGGAGCTAGAGAAATAGGCCACTGGTCGAGAAAGCCCTGTCCGACTAACCACATTTCAAGTGATTGATAGCCAGTTGGACAGAGACTGTAGTATTAAGTGACACAAGACAATATGTGTTATTATTGAGGAATTGGGGGAAGAAAACTCAAGGTATAACACTGACGTCATTGGTTTCAACATCAACTAGGAGACACACCAGTGCTCTCTGTGACAGCATTTCTAGACAAGATGAGCTGAGGGGAGTAAGACCCACCCTCAAAGGAAGCCCAGAAGCAGAACTTCCAAGAAAACACACAGTGTTCACCTCCTTCACTTTTTCTTGAGCCGATGTCTCTAACACTACTGCTGCTGCCGCATCTTCCACAGATTCCAGCTTCTCCGTCCCTGAAATTCTCCACATCATTAGACATCAGCTTCTCCAGCCTTCTGATGTGGACTCGATACCAGCAACTCTAGTGAACTTCCAATCTTTCAGAATCAAATTGGGACTTCCGAGCCATTCATTTGGGCTGAAAAAGCTCTCAGACTCTCTGCTTCTCTGGCCTGCAGTGAGCCACTGTTGAACAATCCACCCTTAGAGTATAAGACAATCCAATAAATTATAATACATATTAATATTTATAAATCTTACAGAATTATCTACAATCAATTTAGAATAATATTGAGAAAACAAATAGTGATGAAAAGAATTTGCAATGTTAGAAGCCAACTTTTTCCTCACAATGTCAAACCGTTCTTTCCAGACTGATAATCATTTCTGAATAATGGCAGGATAAAATAAAGGAAATGAGCTGTATAGAGAGGCTGTCTGCTAGCCCACACAGCACTATGACAAATGGTAGATAATCACTTCTTATTCACTCCTATTCTGTCTCTGATAGTAGGCCCCCAAAACTGCAAAAAGAAACATCTAAATAATGTTCTGTTTATCATGGAATGTACATTTTCAGGCTCAAGATTGAAGTTACGGTTTCCATGGAGATATATCTTCCTTCAAACTGTGTTGATGCACCACGGTTTTCCATTTCACAGTAGCAAAAGACACCAGCTTTTCCCCTATATAGCATAAAACTAGTGACAAAAATTTTTGTTTATTGACCAAACTGTAGCATGTTAAGCCTTAGCAAATGATGGGAACAAATTAAATCATGATGGCTATAACCGGTTTTATATGAAGGAGGTTTATTAGGTGGATACAAAGAGAGGGAGAGAAGGGAGAGCAGGACATGATGGGAAAAGAGAGAGGGGAAGAAAGGGGAAAGAAAGAGGGAGCACCCCTATAGAGAAAGGGGAGAAGGCCAAGAGGAGAGGACCAAGAGAGTCGGGTTGTCCCTTTAAGGAACCATACCTTCCAGGTGTGGCCACCTGGCTGGCCACACATGACGACATCAAAGTTGCTAGGCAACCCAAAAGCAGGTTTTGTTCCAAAATCCTAACAGAAAATGATACCACAAAGCAAGGAGTTCAGAACCTTCTCACAGCAACTTCTCTATGATCTTCTCTTGTCCTCCTCTCTTTTACCCTTTCTTTCTTTTCTTTCTTTCTTTCTCTTTCTTTCCTTCCTTCCTTATTTTGAAATAGGACATAGAAAGTAGAATCACATTCTCTAAAAGGCATGTCATAAAAACTAGAACTCCGTTTAGACACAGGAAGTCACAAAATCTGAAACAATATCACTATAAATTTACTTTTCTATGTAAACGTGAGCTATGCACAATTTCTCTGCCTTCTCTTGTTTGGATATAGAACATGATATTTCCTTTACTGAGTCTCTCCAACACACTAAAGAAAGGAAGGCTGAACATGGAGGCCAAGAAGAACCTAGATAATAAGACTTGCTGAGTATCCTTCCTCAGTGCATCAATATTAGATCATACTCCTGCTGCTCAGTTGAGTTTCTACCTGCTGTTCATGCTTTATCACCCTAAGGAAGACACATACTCAGCCTTTGAATCTTTGGACTGAAGGTTCCTGAGCTACAGAAAAGTAAAATTAAAAACATTTTGTAGGGAAATTTCCTATATTCCTACAATGCAAGTTTATTTCAAGTTGACTAGTATCAGAATATCAATCTTCTAAAGAAGTCTGAATTTCCAACAACAATCACTAAAATAGTTCCTATCATAACTTAATTTATTGAGCTATACTTCATTTTAATAATAGAAAGTCTAAGGCAGGGCAGAAGAGATGGCTCAGCAGTGAAGAGCACTGTCTGCTTTTCCAAAGGTCCTGAGTTCAATTCCCAGCAACTACATGGTGGCTCACAACCATCTATACTGGGATCTAAAGCCCTCTTCTGGCAAGCAGGCGTACATGCAGACAGTATACTCATACACATAAAATAAATAAATCTTAAAAAAAAAGTCTAAGGCATTGCTTTGTAAAGAATATTGAATACAAGGGAAGTACTGACCTTCGGTCAGAGATTTGCCTCCTTAGATTTCACTGTATCTGCAGATCTTGCCTCAATCATGAGCCAGATCTACTCCCACATACATGAGTAAGAAAATGATGAACATTAAGCGTAAAGAATTACAATAAGTTTTATGTTTTAGAGTTAAATTTTGGGGTTTTTTTGAGTTAAATTTTTTGAATTGTTTCCATATGAATAAAATAGAGTTAAATTATGTTAATTATTTCCATATAATTAACAGTTTTTAAATTCTGAAAATGTAAATGAAAGAAAGCCTCATGAACCTCATTAATTTTCCTTTAATCTACTTAATTTTGAATATATGGCTTCTGAGACCAACAGTCTCATATCTCACTTTTGTTCATGCTATATATTATCTTTCCTAAAATTCCATGTCCATAAATGCTCACAACTCCTCTCTTTTGTGCCTTTGTTCCTTTGACTGACAAACTTTCCTGATACCTGATTTTAATTTCAGTTAGATTTCCTTCTGGATATCTACATTGATATACTCCCATCTGCTATCTCGACCCTATACATCTGAAATATAGCAGTCTATTCACTTAGTAGCTCTCACCACATTTTACAGTCATTTTTTTGGCATTGTTTAAGCAATTATCTCAATTCTTGCTGTCAACTCTGTCTCAAAACACATGGAAATAATTATTGTACATAGATTATATCTGTGTTGTTTGTTGAAATTGGACCAATCTAAAGACACCTGGGAAGAGGGAATCTCAATTCCAAACTTGTCTCAATCAGATTTGTTGTGGGCACATCTATGGGACATTTTCTAGCTTCCTAATTGCTGGAGGCAGACCTGGGCCAGGGTAGGCAGCGGTGCTCTGCCTTGGCAGGTGGTCCTTTGTCTTACAGCAAAAGTACTGAGTATAAGTCAGCCTGCAAGCAAGTCAGTAAACATTCATTCATGGCCTTTGCTTTAGTTTCTGCTCCAGGTTCCTGCCTTGAGGTGTTGTCTTCTCTTCCCTAGATGGTTGACTGTCAAGTAAAAAGTGAAAAAAATTCTTTCTTCCCTAGGTTGTTTTTAGTCATAGTGTATTTTGCATAGTAAAAGAAAACAAAGTAGAATGTTGGTTCTCCTCCTGCCTGGGGGCTGCCTCCCAGCTGGAAGGGCAGGGGAAGTGAAGCATGCCTGGAATGGCTAGGGAGAACAGTTCAGGGATCACACACCCAGGAACAGCTGATGGCTAGCTCAACTTTAGTTCCAGAGAACAAAGGTTACATACCCCTAGTAGAATGTGTGGCATGCTCCAAGAATAGGCATACATAATTGGTTCGAATAGGCATTTCAAGGATGCTTGATTTGCATTATACTGCATGCTCTTATCGTAAGAATAGAATGTCAGTACCTAATTAACATATAGGCCCAGGGACTGGAATGCTAGCAGAGAGCTGTGTCAGAGGCCCTATATAAAGTGTGATTAGGGAAGTCTGTGTCAAAAGACAATCTCCAGATGAATTGTGTCAGAGAGCAAAGGACCCCACCTAATGGATGGAGTTCTGCTTAGTGCCAAGCTCATAATGGCCATCTGGTGTAGGCAAGAACTGCAACCTCAACCAGCAGGTTACCTCCAACATTAGAGCACCATCATGTAAATGATATACTGTCATTAAAAAAGTAAGGAAATAAATGAATAAAAACACGAACGAGCAAGAAAATGCTATATCTTGATTTAGTTAGCATATACATTTTTTATTGTACCTTAACTATATAATAGCAGCATGTTTTAAAATTTAATTATTTTCCTAATATCAGACATTGGATTTGGTTTTAGACAGCATACTCTCACATTCCTACTGTTATGACTGGAGAGTGTATGCTATTTTCATATGTCATCATGTCCTGTTTATGGTGATCCACTTACTTAAGATTCACTGGATGCCCCTGTAGAAAGTACTTCCTACAGATGGGTATCTGTGAAGATACAAATTTGAGATTTCTATTGCCCTTCTGGACATTTAATTTAATCTAGAGCCCTTGAAGAAACTACTGCCCACAAACAAAACAGAAAATAAAATACGCAAATTAACAAAAACACCTGAAATATATGAAAAGTCCCAGTGGTTACGTCTTTTCAACTCTACACATTTAATAGTGCTACCCAAGGACCTTGTCTGAGTCTTCTTGAATCATTTCTATAATATCTGAAATATCTGAAATTCTACAGCAATGAGGGTGTCATTGCTGACCTTGGTAAAGCTTATAGTCCAGGTGGTGATGTAGTCTGGGAAATAAAACAAAACAAAACAAAACAAAACGAAAAAACAAACAAACAGACAAAAATCTTATGAGACAGAAATCCCAGAACTGAAGAAAAACGTTGCTATAATTCCCAGAAGAAGAAGTATAAACTGTGAAAGATGATAATGGCTTTCTAAAACAGATCAAAAGGACATAGGCCTTGTTAAAATATAAGGAGCCTTTGTAATTCAGATTGACAAAAGAATGTCAATGAGGAAAAAATAAGACTACAAACCAGGAACTTCAGGTAAGATATATTTTAAAATCAGTATAATAGTCACCAGTGAATCATTTTGCTAAGAAAAATATTTTAACAGAAAAATTTTGTTAAGAAAAATATTTTAACAGATCAATGCTTGTTTGGATGAACAAATGGGATGGACATTGAGTGTAGGAGAAAACAAGCAACAGGACAGGAGCATGCCAAGGAGGGCCTGGGGGGGGGGGGGTCGGGGAGAGTCAATGTAGCGATGTATCAGAGCAGATATTAAGACTCACGATCAAGCCTTTGGCAGAGGAAGAGAAGTGATGATAGAAATGGGGGAGGTTGGTGAGACTTGGGGAGAACAAGAGCTCCACAAAGACCAAACTGAGCAGGGCACAGGGTTCTTGTATGAGACGGTTTCTACAACCAAGGACCATGTGTGGATGTGGCCTGGAACCCCCGCTCAGATGGGGCCCATGATAGCTCGTTGTCAGACTAAAGATCCTAGTGAGGGAAACAGGGACTGTTCAGTCATGAACTTGATGGCTGACTCTTTGACCCTCCCCCATACATGCCGGGGAGTGACAGACTGGCTAGATCCCAGGGGAGGACATTGCAGCCAGCCCTGAGGAGACAGGATGAGCTGGGGTTGGATGGAAGGGGAGGAGGTCCTTCCCCGTTGGTGGACTTGGAGGGGGCAGGGAGGAGGAAGATGAGGGAGGGAAGGAAAGGGTGGGAGGGAATGAAGGAGGGGGGCTATGCCTGGGATGCAAAGTACCTAACCTGTGATTGATATAAAAATAAATAAATGTATAAAAAAAACAAAAATATTTTAACAGAAATGACCAAAGGATAATTTAGAAAAAACAATTTCTAAATTTTCATTTGCGTCTTTATAGCTCATATCATCATATTATCTCAGTATGGCATTTTAACCACATATTAATGCTAATTAATAATTAGTATTGATACAGGGTAACTATAACAGTACGTTAGAAATAACAATAGAAACTCCCTTTCTTGCTTTTGCTTTAAAAAAGAATGTTTTTGGAGATTACATTTTAATTTCAGTAACTTTACCTCTCTTTTCCTCCCTTTTCTCTCTCCAGCCTCTCCCATAAACCCCTCCCTGCTCTCCTTCAACTTTCTTCCATTTTTTAATAATCAATTGTTACTGCATCCATATATGTATCCGTATATACATATATATTCTTAAATATAAACTGTTGAGTCTATGTAATGTTATTTGTGTGTATGTTTAAAAGTCTGACTATTTGGCACTGACAAACATTGGCATGCTCTTCCTTGGAGAGAGGCAACTCTCCTGCTTCTAGTTATACTCAATTGCCTATGTTTTTTGTGTAGTGTTGAAGGCTCATAGGCTTTTCCCATCCAATCTGAACTGTGTGTTGGTGTCCTTGTTTGGGACGTCATGCAGGGAAATTTTACAGGCATAGCTTCTGATGTTATTAGGAGACACAATCTCACAATAAAACTCCTAATCTGCTTTTACAGACTCCCCACCTCCTCTTCAGGAATATTTCCTGAGCTATAGATGTGGGAGTGTTTTGAAAATGTATCACTGGAACAACTTTGCATTTTAATTGGTTGTGGTTTTCTGTAGTGGTTTCCGTGTGTTACAAAGAGAAATTTCCTTTGTGAGAGGTGACAACTGAAATTATCTGCTGCTGCAAGGACAAATGTTCACAGTTTGTCGTTGAAGGTTACACTTCTAGAAGTGAGTAATTAATGGTTGTATATTCTCCAATAACCACTATTTCACTAAAACAGTATGGTGTTTCTTGTTTCTGGCTGTTACAAAAAAAGCTGCTATGAACATAGTTGAGCAAGTGTCCTCCTGGTATGATGGGTCAACCTTTGGGTCATGCCCAGGAGTGGTATATCTGGGTCTTGAGGTAGGGCTTTGTCTTTGTGTTTTATTTCTATGTAGTGACACCATGACCATGGCAACTCTTATAAAGGAAAATATTTAAAGGAGCTGCCTTACTGTTTCAAAGGTTTAGTCCATTATTGTCTACATCTGCGAGTTATTATATCTTGATCTGAAGGCATCAGAAGGAGACTGTTCCATTGGGTGTGGCTTGAACATCTATGAGATCTCAAATCTGTTCTTCACAATGACATACTCTCTCCAACAAGGCCATACCTCTTAATAGTGCCACTCCTTTTGGGTCAAGCATTGAAACACATGGCTCTATAGAAGCCATTGCTATTCACAGGCTTCACTCAACAACTGATGGAAACAGATGCAGAGACCCACAGCCAAATATTAGGCGGGGTTCTGGGAATCCTGCAGAGTAAAAGAGGAAAGATTAAAAGAGCCAGAAGATTCAAGGACACCAAAGAAAGCCCACAGAATCACTAACCTGGGCTCATAGTGTTTCACAGAGTCTGAACTGCCAACCAGAGCAGTGCACAGGACTGACCTAGGCCCTCTGCACATATGTTACAGTTGTGTAGCTTGGCCTTCTTCTGGGACTCCTACCAGTGGGAACAGGGGCTATCTCTGACTCTTTTGCCAGCTTTTGAGACTCTTTTCCTCATACTGCCTTGCCTCATCCAGTCTTAATAGGAGGAGAGATGTCTAGTCTTACTGCAAACTGGTACATCATGTTTGGCTGATATCCATGAGAGGTCTCTCTTTTCTGAAGAGAAATGTAGAAAGAGGGATGTGGGCAGGGGATGCAGAGGGGAGTTAGAAGTAGGGACTAGGAGAAAAAGAGGGAGAAGAAACTGTGGTTGGAGTAAAAAATAATAATAAATTAAATATATATGTATATACACTGGTTAATTACATTACATCTGTTTTTAAAGATAGTTAACAGTATATTTCTGTTTTCCTAAGCCATCCATATTATTTTAACTTCCTCCCTCCCCCTATCTCTTATACTTAAATCCCTCTAAGGGTGACTCTCTAAAGAGTCACCTCATTTTCCTGTTTTCATACTATTTCCCACTCTATTGCTCCACAAACCCCCTATTCTGGCAAAAGTCCTATTTTGCTTTCCTGATTTCTGTAATTCCTGCAGAAAATGTACTCATCTGAGGATTTGGATCTAGGAATCACCAATAAGAGAGAACATGATGTTTTTCTTTCTAGGTTTGGGTTACTTCACTCAAATGTTATTTTGTTGTTGTGTTTGGTTGGTGGTTGTTTGTTTTGGTTTTTGGTTTTTTTGTTCCCTCCATTTACCTACAAAGTTCAGAATTTAATTCTTCCTTACTGATGATTAGTATTCCATAATGTACATGTACCATGTTTTCATTACCCATTATTCCATTTTCATTTCCTACCTTTTGTAAATAGATCAGCAGTGCACATGACAGTAAAAGCATCTGTGCATTTGAATAAAGTCCTTTTGGGCATATGCCAGGGAGTGATCATATGTAGAATCATTTTTAGCTTTTTGAATTTTCTCCACACATATTTTTGTAGTGGTTTCAACAATTTATAGTCCCTTCAATAGTGAGAGAGGATGAGAAGGTTCTCTTCCTCCTCCCCTCTAGCATTTGTTACAGGTTGCTCCATTGGTCTTTGCCATTCTAAATGGTGTAAGTTGAAATCCTAAAGTTGTTTGGATTTGCATTACCATAATTGTTAGGAATGATGAACGTTTTTCTGTTTGTTTGTTTGTTTGTTTTGAGATATTGCTTAACTACTCTTTTTTTCTTTTCTTTTGAGAATTCTCTATTCAAGTCCCAGGCTCAGTTTTTGAAAGGGACCACTTTTCTGTGGTCTTTGCCCAGTTAATTGCATTTATTTATTTATTTATTTATTTATTTATTTATTTATTTATTTATTTATTTATTTTGCTCTGCAGAAGCATTTTAGTTTCATAAAGTCCTGCTTGTCAATTATTGGCCTTAGTTCTTAGACAAAAAAAGTTCTTTTCAGGAAATCTTTTCCTTCTTCTATAATCATATATGGTACTGCCTATGTTTTCTTCTACCAGAAAAACTGGCTTTGATGTTACAAAAATCAGTTTTTCACCTAACTCAATTGGGTTTAGAACAACACTGCTAGCATGCTATGCATAAAATTATGAAATAATATCCCTTTGATTACCTTTTTCCAAAATAACATCATAACTTAAGAGTGAAATAACTACAATTTCCTTTATGTCAAAATAGTTTGGAATACAGAAATGCTGTTCTCTTAAGGATGCTTCTGTCCAGGAAAACAAGTGCCTATTAGTACTGAAATGATATTTTTGTGGTCAGAAAATAAAATAATTGGAGGTCTTGCAAAAACCTCAAATAAAAAGAATTTTGTGTTTATACAGGTATGCTTTTATCTATAAGTAGTAGGATCTTCTTAAAATACCTGAAACTTTGTAGATTTGAGTTATTTTATGACTTTTACTACAGGATAAATGAAATAATATTTTTCTTATGATAATGTATTAAGCTTGTAATTTTTATTTAAATTGTATTATTTTAATTAGTTATGTAAAGGTATTTTAAATGAATAAGTATTATTTCTACTGAAAAATATTCAAGATATAAATTCTAGACTGAACAATATTTGTCAGCTTATGATAGCACATGTTGAGGAAGGGAAAAATTTGAACAATAGAATACTAATTTATTTTGGCTTGAAGGCACTTAAAAGGAAGTGGAAATTTATCATTGAAAATGTAAGAGTAATTTTGGATTTCTCTCGAGTTTTCAGAAAAAAATCCAAGTTTTAAACTTTGTAATACTTGTTTTAATGTTTTATGTGTTTTCAGAAATGATTCAGTAGGTTCAAGTTTATATTTCCAAAATAATATCTATTTAATGATAGCCCTTTGAGAAATGCTTACCTATTCTGTATGTTCTTCTTATGAAGTTGGACAATTTATAAGAAAAATCTTTTTAATGGTAATTCAGTTACTTAGTTCATGCCAAACAAATCCCTTATTTTTCTGTCTCTCCCTAAATAGTTGGTCTATGGAAATATGTAATATTTTGATCCCCCCAACTCTCTTCTGGAATCAACAGGGCTTCTTGAGGTTAGCTACATGTATAACTTAAACTTTTATCTTATATATTTATTTCATGAGATGATTCATTGGAAAATATACATAAAAGAAAACATACAATTCAGATGGGTACTCAAGTGCCCCTATGAGTATGCACCAAATTTTGTTAATATTATTTCCTACATTTATACCTCCATGTTGTGCATGGGCTCTGCATTTTATTGAACTGACTGCCCATGTGCACATATGGAGAATAGCTTATAGGAACATACAAAGAAACAGTACATATTTATGCATGCCCAGTCCATTCTTGCTACAATGAAGTCATAGGGCATTACACTTTACATCTCTTTTTCTAGTCTGCAACAGAAAGATGTCATTGTCTGCCTCTGCAAAGCTTGTTACCAGTTGTGGCTGACGGTAAATAACCACAAAAGGTAATATGCAGAGTTTTTACTGTTACTTCCCTAGAAGGAGGAACTACATCACAAGTGAGGAAAATACACAGGCAAAGGGGCTCTGAGTGATGAGGAACATGAAAAAGACCTTTGATGATCTATTAAAGGAGTAAATACTTTCAGGAAAAAATGCACCTGATCTTTCTCCATCCAAATGCCACACTGATTGCCTAAAACAAGTTGCAGGTTCAGGGACACTGATTACGGAAAAAACTATGAAGGATGAGATGACATTCTTTTAGAGGGTGTTGGAAATTTTTAGGATAACTGCATTTGAGAGAAGTAGCAGTGTCTTGCTGCAAATATATTTCTGTTTAGGTATTAAAGGTTCTGCTTGGTTTTAAAACTGCTAGCTTAAATTTAAGACTAGAAAGAGACTCACAATCAGCTGATACTTATCTGCACTCAACCGATAAATCTGCATTAGCACTTCTTTAGAATTAGGAAGCAAAAAAAAAAAAACCTCCGTGCTAAACAATATTTATAAAAATACTACTGACAAAATTAATAAAATCAACAGTATACATAATATTAATGGAGATGTAAAGCTTTGTATAGTCATTAAGTATTTGCTCCACAGAATTATTTTTTTGTGTGGCAAGCTTTCTTTAAACTCTTAATCATCATTCTGTTTACCAGGAATGAATATTCACATAAAAATTTCCCCTTTCACTTCAGAGAATACTGCCCTAAATGATTAGAAACAGTAGAAACAGGAATAAGGATTTCTTAAAACTAAATTATAAAGATACGCACACACACACACACACACATTTCAATCCCAACTGTTTGGTCTACATGTTGCTTGGTGTGAGGGACCACTCAGTGCTACTTTGATTCCGCAAACTTAAGCTTAGTAGCTTCCAGCATTGTTCCCCACTACAGGTAACTGCTCTTTTCTTTTGTTTACTTCACCGCAAGTAGTTTCTTAAACAGAGGAAGCAAACCCGAGATTTCATTGTTGGTAAATAAATGGCCATGCATGAGTGCCTCTAAATAGCTAATCATCATGTGTAATCAAACTGAATAATTGCTGGAGAGGAGAGTTCCTGTACATTGGCAGATGCATATGAGCTGAGCACTGCTCTGGAATGTCACCATACAACAAAGCCCTGGTTGCAACAAAGTCCCAGCAGACTGGGGCTCTAGACAAGTCAAGCAGGTGGGAAAAATCTGCAATGTGAGGAAAGTACAAAAATGCCGGTGATACAGGAGTGGTCTTAGATGGATAGGGGGCAAGCGGAAAGACCAAGAAGCCAAGAAATTGAAGAAAATGGCTTTTACCACTAAATGGAAATTATGCTGAATGCTACATTGCACCAGTGACTTTGACAGCTGAAGCAGCAGCAAAGAGAACTTGACTAAGATATTGCCCATGCTATTTGCTTTGCAAGGGTCTAAGAGTGTTTGACTTTCTCTGACAAGATCAATCACTCTTCATACAACACAATGAACCAAATTTAAGAATGTTTTCTTGAGGGCATTTCCAAAAAGATTGAAAATCAGAAGGCATTGCTATGTTTGCACCCACAGTGACCCAGATATTCATTCACCAAAGCTTCCTACATATTTTATAAATGTTTGCAATGACTTGTGAATGTTTACTATTTTATTTTATAACTGTCTCAATAAAAAACTAAATAAATTTCAGATAATTTTTAATTTACATTTCTCTTCTTTCTTTAATTTAAAGCTTCTCTTTTTAAATTTCCATATTCCTTTTTTAAATGTACATCTGTTTATTTATTTAGAGCTAGGGTCCACATGCTACAGTTAGCCTGTGGAAGTCAGAGGACAACTTGAAGGAGATATTTCTCTCCTTCTATCATGTGGGTCCTGAGGTGGCATTCGGATTGTCAAGCTTAGTAGTAATTGCCTTTATCCACAAAGTGTGCTCACTGGCCATTTGCCATGCTTGAAATGTTGCTTTTAGAGTGAGATATAAGCCTCATTTTTTCATTCACTTTCTTTGTTGTCTTCTCCTGCAGGACATGATATGCACACAAAAGACTAAATAACATTTGCTATGTTTTATGATAGTATTGTCATATGCACACACACGTTCATGCAGACTCACACATACACTACACACACAACACACATACACATACTTCAAGTGAGTCTCATTATAGCCCTGCTCTCCATATGACAGACAAGATACAAAATAACACCTAGATTGTTTTGTCAGCAAACATTGTGTATGCTAGAATTCTAGTTCAGAAACCCTTTAAAACACACAGCTTCCCCTTTTCCCTTCCATCCTTTGTAGGAGGATGTTAATATAAATTGAAATTCCAAATTAACTGTTCTAGATAGAGCTGAAAATTTTCATTAATATTTAAATTGAACTATCAGGCATGATGTTGTGGTATTTTGTATCAAAAGCTTTTACAGAGAAGTTTTTAAATATAAAGTTTTCTTCATTTTGAAAGGAAAGAAAAACTTTTCTTTTCCTTAGTAACACTGCTGAAATTTACCTGAGCTGTCTAAGAAACAACAAGCATGAGAGGAAGCAATAACTAGGGTACCATGTCTGTCATTGCATTCACCTTGAACACCAGAGCTCCAGGATCTGTAAAATAGTTTCATTCTGCCACTTATAAAAGTAGCAACTGTAGTTACTCAAGTTGCAACTGTGTATTATGTTTTCAGCATAGTCTGATCTAAAGTAGATTCTTAAAAATATATTTAATACTAAACAAAAAGAAATGTGCCCAGGTGTTGTTGGAAGCACATACGCATTTAAAATAGCTTCTATCATTGATCGTATGAAGGTATGGAAAAATGGTTTTTAGTTCCCCAAGCACACATGGGTGACTTTCTAGAAAAGCAATGCCCATATTCAGTATGAATGAGTGGAGTAATGATGATACCCAGAATAAAATGAAATGAAATAGCAAAGCAACGAAAACAAAAACAACTAATATTTCAAACTGTTGAGGACAATTTAAAGTGGACTGAAATGTTCCAAAACACAGGATTCATGTTAGAAATAATTGCTGAAACAGATACTACAGTTCTGTCTGGAAGCACCAGATTGCCAGCCTTTCACACCCTCCAATCAAATCCATGAGAAAAAATGGATGGAAAAGTGTTTGATTGAGAGTTCAATGGAAATGAGTGTATTGACAATATCAGCTAAACTATTACACGGTCCTGGCTGTCTTTCTAATGTAAAAATACAAGTACTTAGACCACTTTACACTCTTAAGTGAGGAACTCCAGATCTTGGGTTATGGCCACTTGGCTTTGAAATTAGGATCATAAAATCATTTTTACCACATTTTCCTCAGTCCTTGGTGTATATATCTTCAGATTGTCTTAACTGTATCTCTGATATCACAATAGACTCACCTACATTTCCTTTAATATTAAATGCTGGGGAATACAATCCCTTCCAACCTTTTTAGCACATTTTGCTTATAATCATCTCTGACACTGCCACCTATTAAGAGCCATGGTACAACCTTACATCTTCAGGCTAGGTATTTCCTTTGAGCTCTGGGCTCTTGCAGCAAATAGCTTATTAGCATTTACATTTGTGCAACTCACAAAAAGCATGGTATGCTGGGATGCTGAGGATCCATATCAAATCAACCTATTTCCCACTTGAAAAGTATGTGTTCCTTGTGGCAAAGAATTTTAATCTGTTTTTTGTTTGTTTGTTTGTTTGTTTTTTGTTACTTTGGTGAGGATGTTGTTTGAAACAGTGTGTCACCATGTTGCATTGGTTGGCCTGGTAAGTACACCATAGACTGGGTTAGCTTTTAATTCATAGATATCTGCCTGCCACGTGAATACTACTACCAAAGGCTTTTTGCAACCACATGGCTTTTTTTTCTATTATTTTTACTACTACTACTACTATTTACAATTTATTCATTTTGTATCCCAGTTGTAGCCCTCTCCCTTATCTCCTCCTGGTCTCATCTTCCATCCTTCTTCCTCCCCATCCCTCTTCCCTAGTCCACTGATAGGGGAAGTCCTCCTCCCCTTATATCTGACCCTAGCTTATCAGGTCCCATCAGGACTGCTTGGATCCTCATCCTCTGTGGGCTGGCTGGGTCGCCCCAACAGGAAAAAGAGATCAAGGAGCAGACAACCAAGTTCATGTCAGAGACTATCTATTTTCCTCTTACTAGGGAAGCCTCATGGAGACTGAGCTGTCTATGGGCTACATCTGAGCAAGGGTCTAGGTCATTTCTAGGTCTTTAGTTGATGCATCAGTCTCTGCAGTACCACCTGGGAATTGCTTCATTTTTTCTTTTTGGCTTTGTTGGTCTCCTTATGTGGCTCCTCCCACATGTCTTTCTTAATAGTCTTCTAGCTGATATATAATTGTGTATAGAAAAGAGCTTGCCAAATAGATGGTCCAGGCAGAAGGAACATAAATTGGAGGCCATTTAAGAATGTATACTAAGAATTTGTTTCACATACACACACAAAACAACTTGTACATGGCACTGTTCATGAGGTTAAGAACTCATGAACAGTCATGGGGCCCAGGCAAAAACCTAGTGTTATTATTCTGCTAAAAGAACATAGCAATAAAATAACTCTAATAATATAATCCTATACCTGTAGCTTATTGCATAATGCACCTTTAGTCAAACCCTTCCTCTGATGGCTTAACAATCTATTATTTAGAAGAGAAGCAAAGATGGTAAGAACCACGGATTTTAGATGACTTCAGCGAAACAGTGTTTTCCAGACAAGGCTGATACCCATGTGAACTAATGGACAAGGACAGTGTATGTAAGACCCATGCAAGTTCAAGCCAGATAAACTCCTAGAACAGAAAAAGGAAAGAGGGTAAAAAGTCCCAATCTTCACCAGGAAGCTACTTGTATTTGATACTTTCTGGTAAGGAAAATAATTTCTTTTCAGTGGGGACTGGATGTAACAACTGTGTTCCATGGCAAGTGCTATGCTTAGGAGTTGCCAGTGCAAATGGACAATGTGGTTTTTATGTTTTTTGTTTAATTGCTTGTCTTTTGAAATTGAACAGCAAAAACTTTATTTAAATGAATAAGCCATGGGGCTAGAGAGACAGCTAAGCAGTTAAGTGTTGGCTTCCTAAAAATGAGAGTTCAAATTTGACCCTTAGAACACAAATAAAAGGGCCAGGTGAAGTTGGGCCACATTATATCCCTGGGGATTTCTGGCCTCTACTCTAGCCAAGTTGATCAACAAATGAGAAACCCTTTCTCAAAGGAAATACTCTTTCTGAAGAGGACACCTAAAGTCATTTACTGGCTTCCACGTGTACCTATCTGCACAGATGTGCACATGAACCTTTACACACAAATGGCCACACACATGCATAAAATTAAAAAGCAGGATAACATTATATTATTAAATATAAGCACATTATAAAGCTGTGATATCTCATGAAGAAAAAGTGATTCAAGAGATAAATGTAAATTAAGATTACAACGAAATATCACTACATACATATCACATAGCTGTAATAGTTAGATGGTGAAACTACATAAAATTGGTAAGGACTTAGAAATTTATACTACAGATGAAGATATAATATGATACAACTAATTGAATAAGCAAGCCATTTCCTATAACATCAAACACACAACTATCAGACAAGCCAGTTGTTGGATTCTTATCATTTATTCCAGAGAAATGTAAATCAGATACACAGAGTAGCCTGTTCCCAAATATGATTAGAAATTCAGTTCACAGTATATTACAACAGGAAGCTCTTGCTGCTTTTAAGAAGTTAAATACCTACATGACTGTCTGTGTATCTGCACTATGGAATATGAGAAGCACTAGACTATTGATAGAGTCAACCACTAAGATGAATTATTAGGAAATCATGCCAAATAAAATTAATCCCTAAATAAACATATGGTAAAGCTCATCAAACAACTTTACATGATAAACATTTAGAAATTTAGAATGGATTGACCAGTGTTTACTGCAAAAAAATAAGAGGACTTTTGAACACTCAGCTCTCAAAGGGATATCTCCATCAAATTCTTCTTCTAGAACTCAGGGAACCCTGTAGAAGAGAAGGCAGAAACAGAGTAAAAACCAGAGAGGGCAGAAGACATCAAGAAAACAAGGCCCTCTAACTCAACATTAGCAAAGCTCATATGAACTCAGAGACTGAAGCTGCCTGCACTAGGCCTGCAAAAGTCTGCGCAAGGTCCTCTGAACTGATATTGTGGTTTCCAGTGAGTTCTTTGTTTTGTTTTGTATTGATTTGGTTTGTGTTTTGTGTGGGATTATTGAGCATGTAAGCAAGTGGGTCTCTAAATCTTGTGCCCTTTCTTGTACTCTTTTACTGTTGGTCTGTCTTGTCCAATTCAATGTGATAGCTTTTGTCTTATTATATTTTATTTTGTTATATATATATATATAAATTAAAATTTTATTTTTTCACATTAATTGCATTTTATTTGCTTTGTATCCTAGCTGTAGCCTCCTCCCTCACTTCCTCTCAATTCCACCTTCCTTCCCTCATCTCCTCTCATGCCCCTCACCAAGTTTATTGAGAGGGGCGGTTCTCCTCCCCTTCCATCTGACCCTAGCTTATCAGGTCTCATCAGGACTGGCTGCACTGTCTTCCTCTGTGGCCTGGATCACCTCAGGGGGAGGTGATCAAAGAGCCAGCCACTGAGTTCATGTCAGAAACAGTCCCTGTTCCCCTTACTAGGTAACCCACTTGGATACTGAGCTGCCATGGGCTACATCTGTGTAGGAGTTCTAGGTTATATCCATTAATGGACCTTAGTTGGAGTATTAGTCTCAGAAAAGACCCCTGTGCCCAGATATTTGGTGCTGTTCCTCTCTTCGTGAGTGTTATATTTTTTTAAAAATGAATTAAATGAGTGAATTAAACCTAGTCACTAAGGTAGAAGCTAACAACTGAATTATACCTGCTTGGAAAGGAAAAATCAGTTTTCCCCCATGAACTGACACTGGAGTGGTATATCCACCCCTCCAAAGCAAATCATGCTCAGGAGTAGTTGAGCAAGCAATAAGTTTTTGTCTGTGCTTTTATTTGGTTACAGTTTGATGAGATTGTTTTGTTTTGTTTTGGAATGATGTTGTATTTTCTTTTCTAGATTTTGGGTGTTTTGTTATTTTGTTTTGGTATTTGGGTGTTTTGGTTTGTTTTTTGAGAAAGAATTTAAGGTTGGGTGAGTAGGGAGAAGAGGAGGATCTGGACTAACTAGCCTTGGAGAGGGAAAGAAGATGATCAAAATATATTTGAATATGAAAGTTGCTTTAAATAATAAAACATTTAAAAATTAAAAAGAGACATTATAAAGATCATATACTATTTTATCCAGCTACCCACAATGTCAGCTTTAAAAAACTAGTATAATATCAAAATATATGTTAATATTGTTAAAATTAGTATTATTTCTATATTTACATATAATACATATGTATGCATTACTCTGTCTCTCTCTGTATGTGTGTGTGTTGGGGGGAAATTTTTTCTGTGAGTATTATATTATAGGTTTGTTTGTTTTACTCATAGATCTTGACTCCTAAAGCACAGTCAAAATATAGATCACTTTCTTTACTATAGTACTTCTTCATGTACAGTCTGTAATGATACCTTTTCTGCTATCCCATACTTGTTCTTTGCAGGTGAATCTACTTTTTCTTTTTTAAGAAAGAAAGAACAGGTATATAGAGGTAGAGAGGATGTGGGAGGAGTTTGGCATGTTGGTACTTTCTCTCTTCATGTGACCAGAAATAGACTCCACAGAGATAATCACATAACCTCACTTCAGCAAATCAATAGAATAAATATAATGGTAATACACATTAAGGGAGAGAAAGAAACTATAGTAACAACTCAGTGAGAATAAAATTAAAATTATTTGAAGTTAAGACAAGCAAGGACATTGTTTCTGAATTAAGGATATTTGAAGAATGAATAGAATAAAAACAGAGCATTACAAATACACTGTTGTATGTGTAAGCCCAAAGTTCTAGATTTGGGGTCATGATTTGCCTTATTGAACATACAAAGCAAGAATTTAATTTTTTCATAATAATTTAAAATTGTTGCTTGCTTTATTTCATAAGCAAGTCAAAGCCAAAGTAAATCACTTGTATTTATGCTGCCCCCTGAGATAACTGTGAATATGCATTTGCCCTAAAGATGGACTAGCCTTATTGGCACTGAAAAAGAACTAGGTAGCATTTATTTATTTATTTATTTATTTATTTATTTATTTATTTATTTATGGTGACCAATATAAAAAGAAAAAGTACATTAGAACAATGTAGCTTTGGGGGTAACACTGATGGAAATTTACTGAACATAATTTAATTCTCTGCTGTCCAACAGCAAAGATGAGAGAAAATACAGAATATAAAGACAGAAAGTTAGCCTCTGTGACCTGACCTTCCAAAAACATACTGTAAAACCTTGCTTGATGCAATTTCCTGATTTCTCTCCCATCAACAAAATCTGAACTAAAAGGCTATACAACCCTAGCAATTTTTTTTATAAATTCAAATAAATCAGTCTCGTTTCTTTGATCGCTAAGATTTTGAAATGTTCTGGTTTATGTTTGCAGAAAGAGAAAAATCATCAGTGACCACTTCAGAAATTGCTTAACCTGAGATATGTGCCCTTAGTACAGCATTGTTTCCTATCAACGAAAATTAACATGACACTGTTTAGCTACGTTTTTTAATAGGAAAAATTTCAACTTACATAAATTTTTACACATTGCTTAGCCATTTCACAAGGAATAAAATTAACTTCTACTATCAAGGACAATGTGTGAATGATTCAGAATTTCATAGGAATCTGAACTGTGCTGTTTAAATAAAATAATGTGAATACTGTCATCTACACAAATTTTAAAAGCAAAGCCCCTCAAAATATAGTATGTGTATTACATTTTATTAATAAAGATTAATCTTGCTAAGTTTTAGAAAGTATATCAAATATAGCTTCCATTGCCTTATTCTTATCTTCTAGTAAGTGCCAGATGATGAAATTAATAATGCAAAAATATTTACTTATTGACATTTTTCTATGTGTCATTCAAAGAGAGACACAAACAGACAGACAGAAACACAGAGAACTTAGTTTACTGTTTATAGTCAGTTCAATTCTTGTCCCAATTGATTACTCCCCGTAGGACCCCTGAGTTTTTTTCTTTATATTTGACTGACTATCCCCTTACTGGTTTGCCTTTCGAGTACTGGGCCACATATTTCTTCTGTGAAATATTCCCTTTCCCTGGTTTTCTTGCTGAGAGTTCAGAATCCTCTCTCCTTCCTACCTTTTTCTAGCACCCCCTCTCTCATCAGCACCTAGATCTAAGGTATTACATTGTACCTCACCTGTGATTTTATTTGTACACTTCATTTGTGTCCTTTGCTTAGAGGCTTATAAATAAGTATTTTAAAAGTTTCTTACAGAGATTCTAAAGATATAATTTTCTGAAGAAGACAGCATTTTATTAACTAATAGTAAACATGGTTCTGTTACAATGAATTCCAGAATTATTGATTTATCTAGTAGCATAAAGAGGAAATGCTGTAAAGTATTTGGCTAAAGTGTGTGCAAATTTGGCTATTAGAACCATGTCAAGCCTCTTCAAAAGTATATATTTGAAGGCTTTGTTGCAGACCTAAGTTTTAATGTCTAAGCATTGTTCACAGTAGAGACCCCACATAATTCTACTTGCGGTAAGTACTCAGAAATACCCTCCTATCCATCCATGCAGACGATTCAGGCCAAGAAACTTAGTCTATAGGGCAGAAACTAGAAATGTAGCCTTTGACTTAAATGGAATATTATTAAAACTGCCTCTGACATGAACTGATTGGCCTGCTCTTTGATCGCCTTGCCCTGATGGGGGAGCAGCCTTACCAGGCCACAGAGGAAGACAATACAGCCACTCCTGATGAGAGCTGATAGACTAGGATCAGAAGGAAGGAAAGGAAGACCTCCCCTACCAGTGGACTTGGGGAGGGGCATGTGTGGAGAAGGGGGAGGGAAGGTGGGATTGGGAGGGGAGGAAGGAGGGGTTTATGGGGGGATACAAAATGAATAAAGTGCAATTATTTAAAAAAATTTTAAAAATACCTTCCAATATAGGTTGCAAAAGAGGCCTGTTAGATCCCAGTTCTATACTGGCAACTGTATTTTGGGGTGGGGTATCTACTTTAAAGGGCTTTGTAAGAAAAAAAATAGTACATATGAAATATGTCAGACCAGATCTAGCAGTCAAGGCCTAGTAATCATTATTCTAGTGCTAGAGCTATTGCTCACGGTGAAAATAAAAATCCACTCTAGCCCTGCAAGCAATATCATCTCTGTGCATTCTGGAAGGTGATATTTACCTTATCCTTTACTCATTGACCCTGTGAATGGCAAAATACTATTTTGTATGAGTATATCAATTTACACAGCTTATCACTTTCAACTCCTATCTCAAGGGAAGAATAAATAATAAATATGTATTTTAATATGGGAGATCTTTAAAAAACTTGAAAATGTTTTGATTTTACAAAGTGTTTTGACATGTAAATATTTTATTTTTGAATTATCAATGTTTATCTTTGATGTTATTCTAGGTTTCAAGAGAAAAAATATAAGCCTGAAGGTGTTAAGGAACTCAGAAGAGCACGCAAGATATACACATGTGATAGAGCTGAGATCCAAAGTTCATACCTCTTCCACTTTCCAAAAGTGGGCTCTTTAAAACTTTTTTTGCAAAGTTAAATGATTACTCAATGAACATGAGAATAAGGAAAATTGCAGGAACAAAGGTATTATGAAGAAATTCCTGCTTCCTATAAAAAATATTGTGTATTTTAAACTTGTGAATAGAGTAGTCACATTGAACTATGGAATCATGTCCAAATTCCCTCTCACACTCAACTCCTGGTGCCATTTACAACGTTCATTTCAAAAGTCTGAATAAATCTCATCTCCAAAAATAATGATTGTACAGTAAAATCCTGATGTAGGTCCTTCCAAACACCAGTTACTGTCATAAGAATTTCTTTAAGTTATGCCAGAAATGTCAGAAGCTACACTTAAACCTATCCTGAACAAGAACAATAATGGGCATGTCAAAGTGGACACAGGAAAGGCCTGGGAGCCTCAAACAAGTACGCAGAACTACAGGCTCCTAAGGAATTCTGGAAGAAGAGTAAATAGTCTTCAATACCAAATGATCAGCCCCAAAAATATCCATACAAACTAAAAAGGTTTTATTATTTATCAATACTTACATATGTATGTGTATAGGTATGCACATATATGTATATTTATATGTAACAAATATAATGAAAACAGAGATAATGAATTTGAAAGAGAGTAACCTGGGTATATGAGTTTTAAGGAAGATATATTACATTAATGTAAACAGTTTTTTATTTGTTCTGGCAACCTAATTATCAACTACAATGTATACTTCCTTGCACTATATAGATGCCTTTTGTCTTAGAACTGCACAAAAATTTTAATAATGTGATTGTAATTCTTAAGGATATTTACTGTTTTCAGAAACCTGCAAGAATAGATGCAGCTGAACCTTAAAAAGTAGACTAAAATCTAGGATGAATGTGCTGGATTACCAAAAAGACATCTCCATTTCCAACCTTTGATTATATTAAAGGAAGTGCTATATTCTTATATGTCTTTAAAAAGGGTTTTCTAATTCCCAAATGACCTGCAATATGTGTGTTCTGCCTCCTGAGTTCTAACTGTGCTAACAGAGCATTCAGAACAACATAAAATGTGGTATTCTTGTTTTTTTATTATCAAGGAAGAAATTGAAGAATAAGACCAATTGAATAAAGAGGTATATCCTGATGAACATTGATTTGATATGCACCAATCTACTTACCTGTAAAACACTTTCAGATTTTTATCAATTTTAAAGATAATTGAAGATAAGTTTAGAGTCTACAAACAGCAAAAGTAATACAAAAAGTTGTGTCATTTATGAATAAAACATATTCGTAAAATACTCCCTTGCCATTATAAAATATATACAAATCTACAGGGAAAAATTTAAATTTATCAAAACTTTTTCACACAAATATACCCATTGTGCCTTTCTCAAGGCAAAAAAAGCACAAAAACATAATGCAGAATAATTAAATTGTAATTCTGTAAAAATAATGGTAGTACATACTCTACCATTGGAGTAACCCAGTAGCTGCCTCTAACACTATTTTAGTGAGCCAACGTGTTTTATCTGGTGAAACGTCATTTTATAAGCAACTTATCTATTACATTTTCTATCTCAGAAAAGAGTGATCATGTGTTGGATTTATAAATTTTTCATCTTAGATAATATACTAAGATTATAACACCTGAGCTATGTGCCACTAAAATTTATATATGGAGTTCTATTGATATCAACAGCAAAGGTCCCTGAATAGAGTAACTGTTATTACTGGCCTAGGTACAATTACAATGGGGAGAGTTACAATTACCAAAACTACCAGGAGCTCAGTTGACTCCAGGACTCAGCAGACACCTGCTGGCTTATTATTCAGAATTGTGCATGTGAATCTCAGAACCCTGGAGAGCAGTACAGAAAGTCTGACCAGGAAGGCTTCACATAATACCAAACAAGAAAGTAATTGCAAACAAGATTTCGGCCACAGAAAAATGATGAAGAAACAAAGGGGAGATCCAAGATGGCGGTGCCGACCAAGCAGGGTATCTGATCAGCAGCTCAGCAGTGTGAGCAGAGTGACTGGCAGGCTGAACTGTGGATCCCCAAACCCCGAAGTCTGTGTTTCTCTGGTGAGAGGAGAACCCACGGGAAAATGCAAGGGTGCAACTTCAGGCTACACAGATAATACCAGAAAACATTTTCAGGCTCCCGCCTGGCACTACCACAATCCTAGGTCACCCATCCAAGTCTGTCTCTGTAGATACCTTCCTGGTGCCATTTGCTCATGGTTTCGACTTGGTCACTCACTCTCACTGTACTAAGGGTGAGGCTTCAAACCTGGGCTCCCACTCTCACTTTCCTGTGGACACCTTTTTGGTAGCTGTAGCTAGTAGCACTCACTCTCACCAGCCTATGGAGTAGATACCTTCTGGCACTGGGGGTGAGAGAAGGCTCAGAGGTGTGGCTCCCTTCTGCCTGCTCCCCAGCTGCCTGGCCCACCTGGGTCAAAAACAGTGAGGCCAGCACAGAAATTGAACCTAGTGGAGCTGAGATAGACAAGAGATGCAAGTCACATTGTCTGCCATCTCGAACAAGCCTGTCGGGCACAGAGAAACTCTAGACTTGGAGATCTTTCTGCCTGCTCACCTGCCTTACCTGGGTCACAAACAGTGAGCTATCACCAACGGAGAAAGTAAAATCAGCTGAGTGCTTTCCTTTCCTTGACTGCATTTGGATCTCCAGCATCCATTCGTGAGCCCCTGGACATCTCTTATCTTCCTATAGACTACTCCAGGGACAGTTGGATCCAGTATGCAGTATAGGCTCCAGGAACAAACAGTCAAGGCTATGGACAACCAGATGGCTAGAGGCCTAAGTAAGAATTCAATCAACAAAAACCAGAAAACATGGACTCAACAGAATCCCCCCAAATGATTAGAAATTCTAATGCAGCTGAAACACAGGAAAATGATCTTAACTCTATGATCATCCAGTTATTAGAGGCACACAAAAATGAAATGAACAAAAAAACATAGAGGTCATCATGGACAGAAAGAAATCCACAATTAAACAGGTGAAGGAAATGAATAAAATCTTTCAAGACATGAAAACAGAATTAGAATCAATAAAGGTAACATACACAGAGAAAACCCTGGAGCTGGAGAAGTTAGAGAAGAGATCAGGAAACATCAGGATCAGGGTAGCATCACCAACAGAATGCAAGAGATGTTGAAGAGAATCTAAGGCACTGAAGATACAACTGCAGAACTCAATACATTACTCAAAGAAAACATAAAATTGGAAAAGTACCTGGCACAAAACATGCAAGAAATCAAGGACACCCTGAAATGAAGAAACACAAGAATAGTAGGTATAGACTCAGGGCTCCAAGGCCCAGAAAATATTTTCAAAAGAATTTCCCCAATTTTAAGAAAGAGTGCCTTAAAAATAAAGGAGGTTTACAGAACACCAAATAGACTAAGCCAAAAAAGAAATTCCTCCTGGAACATAATAATCAAAACAATAGGAGACAACTTCCTGAGCAGAATACCAACAGCACAGGCTGTAAGAACAACAATCAATAAATGGTACCTCACGAAACTGAAAAGCTTTTGTAAAGCAAAGGACACTGTCATCAGAACAAAAGGACAGCCTTCAGACTGGGAAAGGATCTTCACCAATCCTATATCTGACAGAGGGCTAATATCCAGAATATATAAAGAACTCAAGAAGTTAAACAGCAACAAATCAATTAAACCAATTAAAAAATGAGGAACAAAGCTAAACAGAATTCTCAACAGAAGAATATCAAATGGCAGAGACACAGTTTAAGAAATGCTCAAAGCCCTTAGTGATCAGGGAAATTAAAATCAAAACAACCCTGAGATTTCATCTTACACCCATTAAAATGGCTAAGATCAAAAACCCAAGTGACAACATATACTGGAGAAGATACAGAGAAAGAGGAACCCTACTCCACTGTGAATGTAAACTTGAACAACCATTCTGGAAATAAATCTGGTGCTTTCTCAGACAATTAGGAATAGTGCTTCCTCAAGCTCCATCTGTACCAATCCTAGGCATATATCCAAAAGATGCTCAAGTATTCAACAAGGACATTTGCTCAACCATGTTTGTAGCAGCTTTATTTGTAATAGCCAGAACCTGGAAACAACCCTGATGGCCCTCAGTTGAGGAATGGATACAGAAATTGTGGTACATATACACAATGGAATAATACTCAGCAATAGAAAAACAAGGAAATCATGAAATGTGCAGGTTAATGGTGGGAAGTGGAAAAGATCATCCTGAGTGAGTTATCCCCAAAACAGAAAGACACACAGGGTTTATACTCACTCGTAAATAGATATTAGACATATAATATTGGATGAACCTACTAAAATTTGCACACGAATAAAGAAGGAAGACTCTGACTAAAATGTTCAATCTCCATTCAGAAAGGCAAAGAGGATGGACATCAGGAAAGGGAGCAAACAGGACCCACAGAGGGCCTCTGAAAGGCTCTACCCAGCAGGGTATCAAAGCAAATGCTAAGACTTATAGCCAAACTTTGGGCAGAGTCCAGGAAATCTTATGAAAGAAGTGGGAGATAGTAAGACCTGGAGAGGACAGGAACGCCAAAGGAGAACAACAAAACCAAAAAATCTGGGCACAGGAGTCTTTCCTGAGACTGATACTCAAACCAAGGACCATTCAGGGAGATAACCTAGCACCCCTGCACAGATGTAGTCCATGGCAGTTTAGTGTCGAAGTCGGTTTCATAGTAGTGGGAACAGGGACTGTCTCTGACATGAACTGATTGGTCTGCTCTTTGATCACCTCCTTAAGGGGGAAACAGCCTTACTAGGCCACAGAGGAAGACAATGCAGGCACCTGTGATGAGATTTGATAGACTAGGATCAAAGGGAAGGAGAAGAAGACCTCTCCTATCAGTGGACTTGGGGAGGGACATGAGTAGAAAAGAGGAAGGGAGGGTGGGATTAGGAGGGGAGGAGCAAGGGAGCTACAGGGGGATATAAAGTGATCAAACTGTAATTAATAAAAATAAAATTAAAAACAAAAAACCCCGGGGGCTGAAGAGATGGCTCAGAGGTTAAGAGAACTGGTTGTTCTTTCAGAGGTCATGAGTTCAATTCCCAGCAACCACATGGTGGTTCACAACCATCTATAATGAGATATGGTGCCCTCTTCTGGTGTGCAAGTGTACATGCACACAGAACATTGTATACATAATAAATAAATCTAAAAAAAACCCCCACAATATAAGAATGTACTTTAAAAAAAAACAGATCTACAGATCAAAGAAAAATATTAAAACTGTCAAGGAAAACAAGCCAAGTAACTTATAAGGGCAGACCTATAAGAATCTCAGCAGACTTTTCAACAGAGACTATGAAAGCCAAAAGGCCCTTGGGCAGATATCACGCAGACACTAAGAAACCACATATGCCAACCCAGAATACTATACCCAGGATCACTTTCAATCAACATACATGGAGAAACCAAAATATTCCATGACATAACTAAATTTAAGCAATATCTACATAACAACCCAGCCCTAAAGAAGATACTAGAAGGAAAATTCCAACCCAACAAGATAAAATGCATCCAAGAAAACATAGAATAAAGATGCCTTACAATAAAAAAGGAAAAGAAAATAAGCACAGAAACACAGAATCACCACAAATTACAAAATAAAAGGAACTAACAATCGTTAGTCACTAATATGTAACAGCATCAATGGACTCAATTCCCCAATAAAGAAACACAGACTAACAGAATGGTTGGGGAAACAGGATCCAACATTCTGCTACATTCAAGAAACACACCTCTGCAACAAAAATGGACACTGCCTCAGAATAAAGGACTAGAAAAAGTCTCTGAAAAAAGAAATTGAAAAAGATAACAAGATGAAAAGATCTCCCGTGCTAATGGGTTGGTAGGATTAACATAATAAAAATGGTCATTCTACCAAAAGCAATCTATAGATTCAATGTAATTCCCATCAAAATCCCAACACAATTCTTTACACACCTTGACAGAATAATTTACACCTTGATATGGAAAAACAAAATCCCCAGAATAGCTACAACTCTGTACAATAAAGAATCTTCTGGCAGTATCTCCATCCCTGATCTCAAGCTATACTAAAGAGGAACAGTATTACCAATGGCATGGTAGAGGAAAAGAAACTGGAGGAGCAATGAAATTGAATCAAAGACCCAAAAAATAAACCTACAACCACCTGTTTTTTCTTTTCTTTTCTTTTCTTTTCTTTTCGTTCTTTCTTTCTTTCTTTCTTTCTAAAAAAAAGCTGAAATCACACAATGGAAAAAAGACAACATCTTCAAAAAATGGTTCTGGTCTAACTGAAAGTCTACATGTAGAAAAATGCTAATAGATCCACAGTAATCACCCTGCACAAAAGTAAAGTTCAAGTGGATCAACATAAAACCAGACACACTAAATTTGTTAGAAGAGTTGGGAAGAACCTTGAATGCATTGGCAGAGGAGACAGCTTCCTGAACAGAACACCAACAAGACAGGCTATAAGAACAAAAATCGATAAATGGGACCTCATGAAACTGAAAAGCTTCTGTAAAACAAAGTACGGAGTCAATAGAACAAAATGACAGCCTACACACTGGGGAAAAAAATCTTTACCAATCCTATACCTTGACAGAGGGCTAATATCCAGAATATATAAAGAACTCAATAAATTAAATACTAAGAAACCAATAATCCAATTAAAAATAGGATACAGAGGTAAACAAAGAATTCTCACCAAAGAAATATGAAGTAGCAGAGAGACACTGAAGAAATGTGAAATGTCATTAGTTGTCAGGAAAATGCAAATCAAAACAACTCTTAGATTCCATCACAGACCCATCAGAATAGCCAAGAAAAAACTCAAGTGACAACACATACTGGAGAGGATGTAGAGAAAGGGAAGCCTCCTCTATTGCTGGTGGGAATGTAAACTTGTACAAACAACTTTGGAAATCAGTCTGGCACTTTTCCAGAAAACTGGGAAGACCTCTACCTTAAGACTCCTGGCCATCTATCTGAAAGATGCTCAACCATACAAAGAGGACATTTGTTCAGCTCTGTTCATAACAGCTTTATTCATAATAGCCAGAATCTGGAAACAACCTAGATGTTCTTCAACTTTTCACTTGAGGATACAGAAATTGTGGTACGTTTACCAATGGAATACTGCTCAGCTATTTAAAACAAGGAAATCATGAAATTTGTAAGCAAATGGGTGAAAGTAGAAAAGATCATCCTGAGTGAGGTAACCCGGAAGCAGAAAGACACCCATGTTATATACTCCCTTATAAAAAATAGACTTGCTTCATGACAGACAGAATTTTGATTAAAGTGAGCAAGCAGAAATACAGGCCAAGTCAACTGCCTAATTCTGCCAAGACAGGGCAAGCAAGTCCTAAATAGTTCCTGCTTCACATATGTGTCTGTCAAATACACTGAGCTAGAAGTTTGAAGATGATGCTCCAATCTTATAGAGTTTTGTGTGACTGTTCAGGCAACAAATTGTCTATGTCAATTTTTCTATTCTTTTGGAAGCTGCTAGCAAGTACTTTCTATTTACTCATATAATTAATTTTATTCCTCCACAAGCCTCTTATGGAGTTGAAGACCATCTAGTCATAGTGATATAATTAACTTAGTTGCTTAGAAATTAGAAAGATGTTTTAGATCTAGATAGATGTCTTTAGGTTAATAGATACAAACTATAAAAATAACTTATGTACAAAATCCTCATAAAATAGATATTTTCTTCAAGATTACCAAATATATTTAGACTAGACTCTCTATATATCTATATAAATATACGTGTATATTTATGTATAGTTTTACTATTGGTTTTTATACTTGTTTCATAATTATTCTTACTTTAAAAATGCCCTTTTTATTTATATAGAAAAGGGAAATTGTTGTAGGCTGGTCTAATGCTAATTACTGGCCCTCAAGATCTGGTAACTGCCCTCTGGATCCACCCCTCCTTGTTTGTGCAAACCTGTGTAAAACATTATAGCTGATTGGTTCGTTAAATGGTCTATACCTGGGCAGGGCAGCATGGGATAGGCATGGCTAAGGTTCCCAGATTTGGGGGGATGGAAGGATCCTGAGAATCATGGGGAACAGACAGATAGGAAGAGAGGAAGAAGAACACCACGATGAACCCTGGAGAAGAAACCACATGGGCCCAGGAGGAAGGATTCTAGTAATGGCATGAAAAGGCCAGGAAAAGAATAAAACAATCTTTATAAGATTATGGATGGAAGATAAGATAGTTAATGAGGATGGCATTGGATGTGGGCTGTGAGATAGATAGTGAGGATACTGAGACAGCGTAGATAGGAATATCTGCCTGGCCCAAGGTAAATGAGGCAATTATAAAATCTAACAGGTGTCTGTGTCTTACTATTTGTGATAACAGGTTAGATAATACTGCCATGATAATCATAGGGCTAATAATAAATAATACATAGCCCAACACTAATCTGTCAGTATTTACTACAAAAGTGGATATTAGCCAAATAATATAGGAGAACATACTAAAATCTACAAACCTAGAGCTAAACAACAAAGGAAGACCATAGAGAAAATGCTTCATTCTCATTCAGAAAGAAAAACAGGATAGATACTGGAAGTGGTAGAAAAGAGGGAAAAGATGGAAGCCTACAACAGATGTCCTCTAAAAGAATCCACCCAGCAGGGGATCGAAGCAGATGCATAGACCCACAGCCAAACTTTGGACAGAACACAGAGAGTCTTATGGAAGAAGGAGGATATAGAAGAATCTGGTGGAGACAGGAGTTCCACAAAGAGACCAACAAAACCAAAAAGAATAAGCTGAGCACTGCAGAGAAAGATGCATCAACCAAAGACCATGTATAGAGAGGACCTAGACCCCCTGATCAGATATAGCCCGTAGACAGCTCAATCTCCATGTTGGTTCCCTAGAAAGGGGAGAAGAGACAGTCTCTGACATTAACTCGATTGTTTGTTCCTTGATCACTTCTCCCTGGTGGAGCGACTGAGCCAGCCCACTGGGGAAAAGGATCCAGGCAGTCCTGATGGAACCTTATAGATAGGGTCAGACAGTAGGGGAAGAGGAATTCCCCTAACAGTGGACTAGCTGAGGAGAGGAAGAAGGAGGGAGGGTGGGACTGACCGGGAGGAGATAAGGGAGGGAACTATAACTGGGATACAAAATGAATAAATTATAAATAATAATAACAACAGCAATAATAATAATATAAAGAAAGAAACAAAGCTCCATCACCTTGAATAACACCAAAGGAAGTGTATTAGTGCAGCTCACTATCATAATGAATAGCCTCAGCAAGAAGTGGTTTTGGAAGTAGAAAATATCACACTTAAATTTAATCCAAAGCAGAAAATATACACATCCCATACCCATTCTAGATATTGGCCATAGTTTATAAGTCCACTACTACATTATTAGCAGAATTACTGTAAGTATGAGAATTGGATGAAAATAAAGGATTGTAGTGTATTAATACGAAGGGTAAACAATTCAGTGCAGGTTCTACCTTACAGACAGCTTCCAACCTTACTTTATGCCAAGGCGATACATGTATCAACCACAGTTTTCTAACACCCTTTCAAGTCAGGTAATTGAGGCTACAGATGGCTGGATAAAAGCAAGAAGACCAAAGACATACTTCTGAAATGTGGCTGTAGCACACGTTCCTGCAAAAACTCTTCCTTAAAGTCACCCAAAAGGAGGAACAGCAATATGGAAGACATTAAAGTCATAGGGTGAGAATAGAGGTCAACTGCCATCTCAGTGTCTACTGTCGTAAATTCAATTCACAAGGCATATACTAAGAAAATACCATATGAAAGATAAAGAATCCACTCTACTAGGTGAGAACTCACTCACTCCCAAATCTTACCAGGTTTGTGTTCAGTAAACATCTCTTTATCCTTCTCACCATCATCTGATCTGATAAAATGGATACGACATGGTAAAAATGTAAAATAATACAAAATGGAACTGAAGATCTTTAACAGCAAGAAAACAACAACCTGTATCATCTCTGAAGCACTCTCCAGAAGTCTGAACAAATTAAGAATTCTGTAAATTGTCAAGTATTCATAAGTACTGACAATTTTTCTGTATCTTTGTGTCTCTGTCACTTACATTGTTCCTGATAAGTTGGGCTGTAGGTGGGAACCAATCATATAAATGAGAATCACTGAAGAACAACACTTACAAATTCTTCTAGTAACAAACAACAAAATATGGAGCACTCCTTATCTGCGGAATATACATACTCCCCAGGCTAGATTGCAGCCAACAAAAGCAAGACTTCAGGTATCTGGTCTCATACAGCCTACAGAGTACAGAGAACATCTTTTCACATGTACAGTTTATTCCAGAAAGAATTTAAAAATAGAAAGGAAAAAAGAACATCCTAAGGGTCACCATTATTAAGATAGCTTAAGATCATGTTAAAAGGCACAAGAAAAACAATTTCCTTCATTTGTTCCTATGTTTAAGAAACTGGTGGACTTGGAGGGGGCGGGGAGGAGGGAGATGAGGGAGGGAGTGGGAGGGTAGGAGGGACTGAGGGAAGGGGCTACGCCTGGGATTCAAAGTACCTAACCTGTGATTGAGATAAAAATAAATAAATTAAAAAAAAGAAACTGACAAGTATAGGCTTTAAATATGACATTATCATGCTTCATGGTATTAAAAAAACAGGGTAGCAAGTAAAAATAGGAAGATCATGATGTTTGACAATTTTTTTTTCTGAGTAGATATTACACAGCTATTCATGCTACTTAGGGAACCTGTGATAGACTAAAAGATTCCAGCAAAAAGAAAAATGGTGAAACTATGAGTTTTATTGGGGTTATAGGATTTGGAGGAAGAATCACAAGTGACTCAAAGGTAGCTCCATCATCAAAGCCCTTCCCATAAGCTGAGTGAAATCTTAAAGGAAAGAATGACAGTAACCAAGTGAAATCAGAAGGAATATTCCAAACAGAATAGTGCAGTCTGTTCATCTTCATTGACTCTTCTCCAGCACAGAAATTGTAAAGGAGTGACAAAACGAGATTATGTGCAAGTCAAGGAGACATTGGAGGGCTCATGTAACAGGGCCTTGGCTTAAGTGTTAAGTGTCTTAGGTAAACTAATCAGGGTTTTATACAATATTAAATATCTTTGTTAACGATTGGAGAATTTAAGGCATGATATTTAAAACAAAATGCTAAAATGTTTTAAATATTGTACCATAATCACAAATAAATAAAACAACTCATTGTTTCTATAGCATGATCATAAACTACAACTTTCTGTTTACAAATATGAAAGATAAATTTCCAACTGTGATGACTTCATTATTGTTTGAACTAACTACTGTAAGGATGGATAGAAATTAGAGGCATGAATGAGGGACTCCCAATATAGAATATTTTAGTATTACAAAGGAATAAGATGGGTGGCAGTGAAAATCCACAATAGAGTTTTTCATTTGGAGATCATCTCTAAATATAGATGACACAGAAAAGAAAGGAGTAAAGTAAGTTATTTTAACTTTATTGTAAGTTATTGTTATTGATCAAAATATACATAAACAGCAAGATTATAATTAAAACACTTGAAAAGGAAAAATAGTTGATATATATTTGGTGAAAACTAGTCCCTACAATAAATTTTATATAAAAAAGGGCAAAATAATGATCAATCAACATGAGCATTTTCCAGATTATAGGCTCCATGGTCTTCATCTTATTCTAGGCCTTTCACAACTGTAGTGACATGTCCATCAATCCAATCTACAATTTGAAAATATTCAGATAAAAATTGCATCTTGAATAGATGCTCTTGACCTTAGGGACCACTTATTTTATAGAAAATAGAATATACTGACTAAATAAATAATATTTGTCTAATATTTCTATTGCATTAGGTATAAAAATAATCTAGAGATGATTTAGAGTAAATAGGGTCCTATCATCTGTTACATAAACATACTGTGCTGTTAATTTAAGAAGTCTGATAAACTGAAGATTTTGGAATGTTAAGATTCCAGGGACAATATGGAGAAAAATGAACCTGTATATATATTCTATCCATAATCATTTCTCAAATTAAGGAATTGTAGCAAAGAGCTAGCCTATAGAATTAAAAATTTATAAAACCAAAAGTTATGTTTTGAGGAACATGGGATAAAGGCTAATATGTATAAAATAAGAATCTTTTAAGTATTCCTTCATTAAAAATATATGAAGCCCTTATGTTTTCAGAGACTTTGTGCTTAAGTCAGTGAATTTTAACATTTTTTCTACTTAATATTTTGCTATTTGGGAGTAAATGCTATTATACTGTAAATTGCTGTTATAACAGGTTTGAAAGGTCTCTAACTCACAATTGAGTGATGTAGAAAAACAAATGTAATAACAACAGAATAAAACCAAGAAATAGCAAAAGAAATTTAAATTGACTGGAAGGCTGTACAATAAGCAAACCTAAAAGCATTTTTAGTTTAAATTTTTAAAAGGCTCATTTCTTGCAATGGATAATTTGGTTTAATTTGAGATCTTTAAGTTACAGGAATAAAGCTGAAAAATGTTACCCAGACCTAATTACATCTTTTGATAAGAGAACTATGTAAGCCTGAGCTAAATGTACTTTGCATACATTCAGGTAATGTTTCTGAGCGCGTTATACCTACATATGCTATACAAAATGTTACAGAAGATTAAATTACCCTAGCTACATTTGGGAAACTGCAGTATGTCTGTCATTGCATGTAAACATATGCAGATTTATGCAAAATATCCTCAACTATGTGTACCTAAAGTCCCAAAATCCCCACAGATATTCAAAGCCAGAAGGTTTTGTTTATTTTCAAATTATTGGAAAAAACTATAAATGGGACTAAAGAAATTGGTGTCATTATTTCATATTTTCAAATTTAGGGCATCTTTTTGGTTCTTTGTTTATTAGTATTTTCTTTTTGTTAAGCCATTTGGCCAAAATTTTATATTTAATATAAAATTTTATATTTAATGCAAATTTTCTTTTGCTTCAAGAAGTCATCCAGTGGTTTTGAGCAGTTCTACACTATTTTACATAATGAAGCTGAATTTGTCAGCACCTAAGTCCCTCACAAAGTGAGTGGGCTATTTTTTAGCCACTTAGGGCCACTATTAATCCTCACAGGTTTTGCAAAAGGATATGATATATTACTACCTATACCTGTGACTGGTGTAGTTGAATCAGATAGAAGTCTCAGCAGTGGCTCCTACTGTTCCCAGAATGGCATAGTGTGAACAAAAATAAAATAATAGCGCAAATATTTTCTGAAGAGTCACCTTACTCATTTTACAATGGAATGTTTCTAAAAATGTATGTAAGAACTGAAGTATTGGTCCAGGGATATATTTTAGAACTGGAACAAATATATGAATCCCTGAGTTTGATTAATAGCACAAATTTCAGTCAACTAATCAGTTAAGATAAACTACTTTAGCAACTAAATATTTTTAAAGAACTGTGTACTATTTTAAAATAAAACCCCAAACTCTCCCTTTCTGTATCTGCCTCCTGATTTATAGAATGACAAAAACACCAATTAAGGGTGAGGGTCAAGCTCCTATTGTCTGGTGGCTTGGGGCTCCTGGGACCATCTCAAGAAAAGTGACTCAAATTAGACATGAGGATAAAAGGTTCTTGCTTGGGCAGCAATACTTAATTGAAACAGAAAACATGTACAGTAACTTCCTTTGCATGTATGCACATGGATGCACATGTTAAATTAACCATTTTGACTTGCTAGCTTTAAGATTCTTTGAAGTGCTCTATGACTTCAAACAGTCCTCATTTAAAGAATCTGTGAGCTGTTGTCACAGATTTAATGTGACATGAATGTAACACATCCAATGAAAAATGCCTGAGAACTTATGTCTCCACTCTTCACAGTTTATCCAAGATAAAAGTCAGCTCTATATTAATCAAATCATATTAACTTGACTATTCATATTTCTTGACATATCCTTCCATTCAGGTTGATAAAATGAGATACTGTGGATGTAATCAGTTATTTAACCAACTTGTGTTTTCATTGTGTGCCTTCATAAAAGGTATATCAATGGCATGGTTGGAAAGAAATGGAAATCTTTGGTCTGTTTTCCAGTTATAGTCAAATTTTCCTCTTCTTGAAGGTCTTGTGGTCTAATTTAAACTAAAACTGCCTTCAACATAAAGTTGCCTTGACTAATTGTTCAAGCTTTTTACTACATGGTGAGGTCCTCTCCAGGTGCTTGGCTAGTGATTCTTGGACACTATGCATTTTCCAAAGGCTGTATCATTAGTGCATGAGGATTCAGTATGGAAATAAAACAATTATGTAATTAAATCTTTAATGCAAATTGGATTAACGGCTCCCATTTTAAATAATAGCTACTCATAGCTTGTTTACATAATAGAAGCAGAAGGGATCTACATTAATCGCTGGGAAATCAGGTGTCTTTCATTTGAATATACACAAATATAATGCAGTCAAATCATATTCTTTCCATCTCTGACCTTGTTACTATAAATCTGAGTCTAAGAAAACATACATGTGTTCATTGTGTTCAATGTGTTTGTTTTTCTTGTTCTAAAGTCTTTTTTGGCATCATTTTACATTCCAGGAGACATTTAGACTTCCATCCCATTGGGGGGAAACTTGGTACTGTCCTGTTCATTGACTGTTTACACTCAAGGAGGAAACACGCCTCTCTAGGTACTTACTGCCAGATACTGAGACAAGAGAGTGGCTGTGGTTATGATGCTTCCAGCTCCTTGAGATGCTCATTATTATTTTAAAGTAAAGTTTGTTCATTACATTCTCTAATTCTCAAGACAATGACTTTGCTTTTCAGTTTCAGAAGTTGCCCTTAGGCACTGGCTTACATTGTCATAAAAACACACATTGTCGGTAGCCATTGTCTTGCTTCAGTTTGAATTGGTGTCAGGGTACTTTTGCAATCCCCTATGATCAATGTTCTGTAGCCTTTATAGACATCCTTCGTCTGCATAAATATTTCCTGATCTGCTTCTTAGCTTTGCCCTGGAGGTCTATAACCATTTCCTAAACTGGCTTTAAAAATACAAGTATTTCTTTCACCTCTATTATAACGTCTCTGCAGCAAAAGATAGGAGGCAGGCATTGTTTCTGTCATCATTATTTCTTCCAATCTGTTATGCACATGTTCATGGTCTTACTCCCTAGATACTGCCCTATGTATTAGCAGCCTCTTAACAATGCAATATGATACAGATATGATATGTTTTCAGGCTGCTGTAGGATAAAAAGCAGGGTTTTTTTTTTCCTAATTAGATGGCTACTTTTCGAGCATTTACTGCTATTTCTTCCATTATATATATATATATATATATATATATATATATATATATATATATGTGTGTGTGTGTGTGTGTGTGTGTGTGTGTGTGTGTGTGTTTATTTTTAGTTTTTTTAACTGTAGACAGCCAAATACATGTGCTATATTTTTATTTATATACACCTTGGCACAATAATAATCCTTTTTTCTAGCTGATGTTATTGTTTGGCATGTAATATCAATTAAAGAGTGGTGAAGAAAGATTTAGAGAGAGAGAAAGAGAGAAAGAGAAAAAGACAGAAAGATAGAAAGAAAGAGACAGAGAGAAAAAGAGAGAAAAAGAAAGAGAGAGAAAAGAGAGAGACAGAGAAGGAGAGACAGACAGAGAATGGGAGAGAGACACAGAGAGAGAACCCAAAATAAGTAGATTAAATATCACATCCTCCTTTATCAATTATTTCATTTGGAAGAAATTTTAAACAGTTTTAGAGATTTTCAAACATCCAGACTGTCATCACTGCATTCTGTAATACATGGTGTTGCAGTAGCTGCTAACAACATGGAATGGTAAGTTGAAACATTTCTCCTAACAGACTCACACCTCCTAATCCTTCCAAAACAGTCCCATCAGTTTGGGATCAACTATTCAAACACATGAGCCTATAGGGGTGAAGGGCCTTCAAACCTCCACAATAACGTAGCAGTGACCTGTGAACTGTGGTTATCCCATCTTGAGGTACACTGATTTTATTCATAACATTCCTGCTTCTGGTATTCAAATATTTTGATGCGTTCATTTTCCACAGAGAGAGACTTTCTGTTGTTTGAAAAATAATTAACTAGGGCTGGAGAGATTGGTTTCCTATTAAGGGCACTGGCAGCTTTTCCAGAGGACCTAGGCTCAGTTCACAGTACCCATATGGCAGTTGACAACTATCTGCAAATCCAGTTTGAGGGAATCTGACACTCTCATATAGACACACATGCAGGCAAAACATCAATACACATAAAATAAATGTATATATTTTTTAAATGTGATTTTAAATGTGATTTTTAAATGTGATTGTAGAAAATACAGGATTTTCTTTTAAATTTCAAATGTGTAAAGTATTAAAAAGAATGCTAGAAGTTTTTTCTCATTTTTATATTTATTTTTTTATTAATTGTACTTTATTCACTTTGTATTCCCCCTGTAGCTCCCTTCTTCCTCCCCTCCCAATCCCTCACTTCCTTTCCCTTCTCCACTGATGCCCCTCCCCAAGTCCACTGATAGGGGAGGTCTTCTTTTCCTTCCTTCTGATCCTAGTCTATTAGATCTCATCAGGAGTGGCTGTATTGTCTTCCTCCATGGCCTGGTAAGGCTGCTTCTCCCCTCAGGAGGAGGTGATCAAAGGAAATTTTTTTTTTAGTTATTAGTTCTTTGAAAATTTCATAAAATGTGTTTTGATATTTGCCCTTCCTCCTAACCCCAGCTATGCCCAGATCCATCCTCTTTTTCTTTTCATAAAAAATTAAGACCAATTTATGCTGCCCAAATACAGTTGGATGTGTTACCTTCCATTGAGTGTGAGTGACTTACCAGCAGCTCTTAGGGAAAACTGACTCTCCCTCCAACCAGCTATAAATTGTCAGTATCTCTAAGACTAGGAATAGGTTGCATGCTATACTCTTCTCTCCATGCTGGGATTTGGTCTACTTTGAATTTGTAAGATCTTGTGTGTTATGACATAACCTCTGTGTCTTTAAAAATACAGTTACACTGTTGTGTCCACTCTCATGGTGGCTCTTGTTCTCTAAGTCTCTTCCACAATAATTTCTGAGCCTTGGGAGAAAAAAGTGCTGTATAAATGTGCTATTTAGGAATGAGCATTCTGCAGTGTTTTATTTTCAGTGACTTGGCCAACTGTAGGTCGCTGAGTTAATGACCATCGACTGCAAATATAAATTTCTCTCATGAGGGTTGAGAGATGCATTAATCTATGATTATAAGAATAAATCATGGGGAGTCAGTTTCATCCTATATCCATTTAAAAGTGAAGGGTTCTGGGTTCTCACCTTTGGCCTTAAATCTTTCTAGCCACAAGTTTTTGGTCTGATAATGGTATCAAGAATAGTTTTTTTTTTGTTTTGTTTTGTTTTTTAACCATGTGGAGTATTACTTATATCCAATCAAAGTGGTTGGTTAATCTCATGATGTTCACAATATTATTGTACAAGTGGGTATATCTTTCCAGATCAGTTATTACTGTAGCTTTCAGGATTCAAAATTGTATAAGAAAGATGATTCCTGTGTTCTTTTTGTAGCATATTCAAGTACTATGAAATCTAGGGAGTAGGGATAAAGTTTCCAGATAAATATCAGCTTAATTTCTCCATGTTATGTCTCAAGCATGTGCCATCTTCACTAAATATTTAATAGTTAAGTTTTGGAGGGTGGCCCACAGCATTGGTAACAGCCTGTACTGTTTTAAGGTCTACTGAACCTCACTGGTAAAACACTTCTAAAGAGATTATGCATTTCTGACCTTAGGGTTTATTTATATCCCGGTGATTTCTAATAGGGGAATTAGTGTTCTATTAAGAGATATTCCATTTTAACTCTACACACACACAAACACACAAATATACAAGCATACACACATGATTCTGCAGTAATAGGCAAGTTTCTATATGACTATTCAAAAAGTCTTTAATGTTATATATTCATCCCCATAAACATGTTTTTAGTTGATGGTAAAATTAGTTTTCTAAGTATTTTTATTTCTAAGAATTTCATAAATATATATAAAGAAATCACCCTAGAAAAAATTTTAGCATTCAGAAAAAGTAAAGCAAATCCTCTAATAGTTTTTTAAGCCTTTGAGTTTTATGTCTGTATATGAGTTATTTCAAAATCAATTAAGAAACATAAAGTGCATAAAATACTGTCTACTTAGAAAAAAAGAATAAGATCATGTCTAATACTTAACATTCAAAGGAGGCTTTAGAAAATCTCCAACAATTTTCAGATGGGCTCTTAAAAACAGGCTGAAAGAAATAAGTTTACAAAGTCATTTTTCTGCAAGAGTGAATTGATAATGGTTGTCAAAAAAAAAAAAACCAAAGAACTCATGACATATTCTGCACAGCCATTCCTGTGCATTCTTCTGAATAACACAAGAAAGGATGATTTAGAAAAGATACAGGGAGAATTCCTGGGTGTGAATATAGACATCTAAATATCAGGGTCATAAGATGTTCAGAGTCTATGTGGTTCATGTTCCTTTAGCCGTGTTGCAACATAAGAAGGAAGCTGAATTAAATGCTTAAGAAACTCCCACTAAGAAATGATGGTTAATAAAGTCATGGGGTCCAAATAAAGCAATACTTTGTCAGAATCAAGGCATTTCCCCCAAGAATGCGCCTGTGACACCACCTAAAGATAGAAGTCTAGTTATTCCCTAAATAGTTTCAGTTAAAACCATTGATGCTTCTTTTCTAAATTGCCTATGAATTATGTATTTTCTGTTTTAATTCTGATAAAAACTTAGTTCTAGAATTTGACTGTTCCTTCTACTTACATTTTTCTTAGTTTTTGTGCTTAACAAGAGTTTGCATTAGGATCTTTGCTTGTAAATTTCATACAATTCCTCAAACCCACACACTCTGAACTTCTCTTGTAAGAAAATTTCTTAGAATGGAAGCTCTCTGAACCTAGGTCCCCCTCATGTCAAATGACATAAACATTTCCACAGATTTTTACTTTCAAGTTTTATTAAATCAATAATGATCATTTTGTCCATTACTGTGTTTTAAGGACTGCTGATAAACAATAATGACATCATCTACTCTTGTCATCCACTCCGGATTCAGTTTCAGGACTACTTTATCTATTCTGTATAGGTAAGGTCTATTCTACTTTACTATTTTTATGATCTATTTTGTACCTGCTTTGCAGATCACATAAAAACACTACAGTTCTCAGGGAACTTTATAGGAATTGAAATTGACTTCTCATGGTCACATAGCTTCTTGTGGGACAAATGCATTTTGTGATACCTTCCTTAATCCACTTCAGTGCTTTCACTTTAACCTGTTTTGAGTCATCAAACAAGGCTTATTAGCCATGGAGGTTGCAGAGACTTGTTAATATTACTTTTCACTGAAAAATAAATTTAATGAATCATTACACATGGAGCCTTCCTTACATGAAAATAAAACTTTGTAAGAAAAAGTAATAGGTGACATGTTCTAATTTCTTTATATTGATTTCATAGTCATCTACCCAAATTTCAACAAATTTAACCAACAAAGAGTCACAAATTATACTCATGGGGCAGATTAATAATTTTTAATCAAGGACATTTCCTTATGTTTTTCATAAAATGTTTGTCATTTCTCCCCCAAAGGTTATTCCAAAGAGATGGTAACACAATTTCTTGAAACAATATTTTACTAATATTTCATTCATTTAATTTATGTATAAGATAACATCCTAGTATCATAATGAGGAAAACCCAAATTTATCAAGCTGGGGTGACTAGGAAAAAATTACAACAGATATCAATAAAATCTAGACATCTTTAGGACATGTCTGAAATTATTACTTTCACTTCAACAGAAAAAAATAACAGAATAGGTGGATTTCTAGATGCTTAAAGTCTACTAAAGTTAAAACAAGAGGAGATTAACAATTTAAAGAGATATATAAAGAGTAATGAGTTGGAAGCAACCAACTCATTTTTTAATATGCTCACAGATAAAAAAAAGATAAGAAAAGTACAGTCCAGACAAAATTAGGAAATGTTTCCAGCAAAGCATCAAAGAAGAAATAACTCAAATACTTCTCAAATTATTCAGTAAAATAGAAAATGGAGAATGCTTCCAAACTCTTTATATAGTTATACATATCCTGATTCCAAAATCAGATAAGCAGCTAACAACAACAAAAATATAAAACTGTCCTCTGAAGAGCATAGTCATTGAAGTTTTCAATAAAATACTTTCAAACAAAACTAAGACTACATTAAAAAAAAATTCATCATGATCAAGTTGACCTCATTCTAAAGTTTGAGTGGTGTGACATTTACAAGTTTAAATGAGAACTACCACATAAATGAACTAAAGGATTAAAATCACATTATCAATAGATACTGTACATAACCAGCTTTTAACAATGACACTTTTTGTCTCCAGTCAGTGAAGATTAGGAAAAGCTAAGGTAAACACTACTATAAAAATTCTAAAATGTGGTGAATGTGGTCCACACATATACTATTTTGAAATAAAAATGACTTTAGAAAGTCTGTTACTTTAGATGATGAATACACACTAGTATACATAAAATTAAAAAGAGGATAAGTATGTTTACACTCAACTCCTATTCAACCTGCTGCTTCAAGTTTTAGCTACAAAACAAGAGAAGAAAATAAAAAGGATAATATAGAAGTTAAGGTGTCTTTGTTTACAAACTATATGATTCTATAAAGGAGAGACCATAAAGCCTCTGTCAGGAAATTTCTGGGGCTGATAAATATTTTCACTAAAAAAGTAGACGACAAAATTAACATGGCAAAATAAGTAGCTTTTATATGTACAATGACAAACCACAGATAAATAATCTCAGCCCTATGATTTCAGTAGAGTCCCCTGCTTAACAAGAGGCCATGCATTATCCAGAACACCAGAAGTCACAAAGGCCACCAGAGTCTCAGCAGAGGTACTGTGCTGGACTAGAGGATGCAGCAGCCACCAGAACTACAGGCCATTCAGGCCAGAAGACCAGAGAGGAAACAGAAACCAAGAGAGGAGGGGAACCCCCATCCAACAAAAATAAGCTCAGACCCAGACAACAGAACATAGTCACCTATAGACAGAGCAATGTGTCACCACCATAGTCCAGTTATACTACTAAAGCTATCCCTGAATACTCCAACTGAGTTGAAGCACAAGAAAATGATTTCAAAACCAAGTTTATAAAAATGATAGAGGTCTTTAAAGAGGAAATTAAGAAATCCTTTAAGAAGACCAGGAAAACACAAATAAACCATTGGAGGTAATTAATAAATCTCTCAGAGAAAGCCACATTGATAGTGGGAGACTTCAATATCCCACTGTCATCAATGGACAAGTCCTTAAGACCAAAAATAAGAAAATAAAATAAAAAATGAAATAATTTAAAACATGCAAAGAAATTCTGGAGCTAACAAATGGCATGAACCAAATGGACCTAAGAGATACCTACACACCCAAATACTAAAGAATATACCTTCTTCTCATAGCTGAGAGAACATTCTTCAAAACTGACCACATTCTCAGTCACAAAGCAAGTTTTAACAGATACAATAAAATTGAAATAACTCCCTAAATGCTATCAGTCCACCACAGATTAAATCTCAAATTCAACAAACAACAAAAATACCAAAAAGCCTACAAATTCATAGAAACTGAGCTACTGCATGATAGGTGGGTCAATACAGAAGTAAAGAAATTAAAGACTTCCTAGAGATCAATGAAAATGAATGCAAAACATACACAAACATGAGACACAATGAAAGTAGTACTAAGAAAAAAAGATTCATAGCACTAAATTAAAGAGATTTCATAGTAGCAACTTAACAGCAAACCTGAAATCTCTAAAACAAAAGGGAAGCAAATACACCCAAGAGGAGTAGACTGTAGGAAATAATCAAATTGAAGATTGAAATCAGCAGAATGGAAACAAAGAGAACAATGAGAATCAGTGAAACAAAGGGTTGAATCTTTGAGAAAATCAACAAGTTAGACAAACCTTTCTGCAAACTAACTAAAGGAAGGATGGGGACTATACAAATTAACAAAACAGGAACAAAAAGGGAGATATAACAACAGAGACCTAGGAAATTCAAAGAAACATTAGGTCATATTTAAAAAACCCGTACTCTACAAAATTAGAAAAACCTAAAAGTAATGGATATTTTTGTCTATAAATACTACTTACCAAATTTAAATCAAGATCAGGTAAACAATGTAAATAAACCTATTACCCCAAAGGAAATTTTAAGAAATCATTAGAAGTCTCACAACTAAAAATAAATAACACACACACACACACCAAAAACCCAGCGCCAGTCAGTTTTAACACAGTATTCTATATGACTTTCAAAGAACAGCTAATTTCAATACTCTTCTTGTTATTCCATAAAATAGAAACAGAAGGAACATTGCAAAATTCATTTTATGAGGCTACAGTTACCCTGATACCCAAAGTACATGAAGATTAAACAAAGAAAGATAATTACAGACCAATTGTTTTTCATGAACATGCATGCAAAAATACTCAATAAATAGATACAAGCCAAATCCAAGAACACATAATGAAAATCATCCACCATGACCAAGTAGACTTCATCCTAGAAAAGCAGGGATGGTTCAACATAATCTACCATATAAAGAATCTGAAAGAAAAATCCATGTGATGATCTTATTAAATGCAGAAAAATCATTTCACAAAATCCAATACCCCTTCACAATGAAAGTCTTGGAGAGATTAGGAATTTACCTAAACATAATAAAGGCAAATTACAGTAAGCCTATCACCAGTATCAAATTAAATGTAAAGAAACTCAAATATTTACACTAAACAAGACAAGGCTGTCCATCCTCTCCTTCTCTATTCAATATAGTAATTAAAGTTCTAACATGAATAGTAAGACAACTGAAGTTGGTTAAGGGGATATAAATTGGAAAAGAAGAAGTCAAATTACTATTATTTGCAGATGATATGATAATATACATAAGCGATCTCCAGAATTATATCAGGGAACTTCTACAGCTGATAAACACTTTTAGTTAAGTGTCTTGATATAATATTAACTAAAAAAAAATCAATAGCTCTCCTATACACAATGAAAAATGTGCTGATAATGAAATCAAGAAAAGAACACAATTCATAATAGCTACAAACAGTATTAAGTATCTTGGAGAAACTCTAAACAAGAAAATGACAGTTTTGTACAACAAAAACTTCTAGTCTTTGAAGACAAAAATTAAATGAGGTATTAAAAGATTGAAAGACCTCCCATGCTCATGGGATTAATTTACATTAATTTAGTAAAAGTGATCATTTTACCAAAAACAATCTGCAGATTCAATGTACACTCCATCAAAATTCCATTACTATTCTTTACACACCTTGAAAGAAAAATACTCACCTTTGTATGGAAAAACAAAGAAGTCCAGCATAGCTGAAACAACCCAGTACAGTAAAAGAACCTTTACTGTAGCACCATTCCTGATTTTAAACTGTACTAACAGAGCTAGATAATAAAAACTACATGGGTTTGACATAAAAACAGAGAGGTTGATAGCAAATCAAATAAAAAACCCAAGCACACACACACCTATGCACACCTGTTTTTTTTTTAATAAAGAAATCATAAACACACATTGTAAACAAAGCATCTTCAACAAATGGTGCTTGTCTAACTGGATGTCAGCACGTAGAAGGCTACAAACTGATTCACTTCTTTCACTCTGCACAATACTAAAGTCCAAGTGAATCAAATACTTCAACATAAACAGATAGAAGAGAAAGTGAGAAATAGCTTTGAATGACAACGACTTCCTGAAAAGAACACCAATAGCACAGGCACTAAGATCAACATTGAATAAATGAGACCTCATGAATCTGAAAAGCTTCTGTAAGGCGGAAAAAAAAAAAAGTCAAAGGACAAAACGGCAGCCTGGAGAATGGGAAAATGTTTTCACCTTCCACACCCAACATAGGCCTAATATCTAAAATGTATAAAGATCTCAAGAAACTAGACATCAGTAAACCAAATAATTAAATTAAAATGGGTAACAAATCTAAACAGGGAATCTCTAATGGCTGAGAAGCACTTAAAGAAAGGTTCAACACCCTTAGACATCAGGGAAATGCAATAAAAATGACTCAGATTGCATTTTACATATTTTGGATATTAGTCCTCTGTCAGACACAGGGTTGGTGAAAATCTTTTCTCAGTCTGTAGACTATCATTTCATTCTGTTTACAGTCCTTTGCTTTACAGAAGCTTTTCAGTTTCATGAAGTCCCATTTATTGATTGTTGATCTTAGAACCCGTGCTGCTGTTGTTCTATTCAGGAGGACCTAGACCCCATGCTCAGATGTAGCCCATAGACTCAGTCTCCAAGTAGGTTCCCTAGTAAAGAGTATAGGGGATGTCTCTTACATGAACTCAGTGGCCAGCTCTTTGACCACTTCCCCCTGGGAGGTGCACCCTTGCCAGGCCACAGAGGAAGAGGATGCAGCCAGTCCTAATGAGTCCTGATAGGCTAGGGTCAGATAGAAGGGGAGGAGGACCTCCTTTACCAGTGAACTAAGGGAGTGGCATAGGGGAAGAAGAGGAAGAGAGGGTGGGACTGGGAGGAGATGAGGGAGGGGGCTACAGCCAGGATACAAAGTGAATAAATTGTAATAAATAGTAAATACATTTAAAAATTAAAGATTCTATCTTATACCAGTCAGAATGGCTATGATCAAAAACACAAGTGACAGCTCATACTGGCGAGGACATACAGCAAGATAAACATTCCTCCATTGTGGGTGGGAGCACAAACTATTACAGCCAGTATTGTAATCAAAATGTTGCTTATTCAGACTTTTGCTCAACCATGTTCATTGAAGCTTTATTCTTAAGAGCCAGAAGCTGGAAACAACCTATATGTTTCTCAAACAAAAAGAATAAACAAATGTGGTACATTTATACAATGCAATATTACCAAGCTGTTAAAAACAATGGTATCATGATGTTTTCAGGAAAATGGATAGAACTACAAAAGATCACACTGTAAGCAGAAACCTAGACACCCTCCCCCCCCCCCAAAAAAAACCCAAACATTGTAGGTACTCATAAGCAGACATTATCTTTTACGTAAAGGTTAATCATCCTTTATGTAAGTCCATAGACTCCATAGACTCAGAGAGACTAAGGTACAAGTAGGGCTAAAGGGGAGAAATGTGTGGATCTCCCTGGGAAGGGGAAATAGAATAGATTTTGTGGGTGAACTGAGGATGGATGGAGATGAGAACAGTAGGGATCTGGGAAGGGCACAGATAGAGGGTAGTATAGGAGAGACAACTGGAATTAGGGGACATTTGTTTGGAAATGTAGAAACTTAGTGCAATGAAAACTCCCTAGAATCTATCAGTGTGACCCTATCGAAATCTTCTAGTAATGGTGATACAGAATGCAAATCAGCCATCTTCTATAACCAGGCAAGGTTCCTATCACTGAGACTGAGACATCAACCCAGAGAGAAAACTTTCAACCTACAGCACTGCCTGCCTGCAAGATGTGCTGGGATAAAGGTGGCTCAGAACTTGTTGGATTTGCAAAACAATGATAGGTCCATCTTGAGGCCGATACGTGAAAAGACAACCCTCACCTGACATTGCCTGGATGTCCAGTAGCCAGAGGCAGAAAAGCCTAGAGACCAAAACTGCCCCCCCCCAAAAAAAAAACAAATGAAATGATTGCTAATGGAATTCTGCTATACTCACAGGTCAGTGCCTAGCCCAATTGTCATCAGAGTAGTGTCATTCACCAACTGATGGGAGCAGATGCAGAGACCCACAGCCTAACACTATTTCTAGCCAGGGAAACTCCATAGAAGAGGGGAAAGATTATAGGAGCCAGAGCGGTCAAGGACACCATGAGAACAAGGCCCACAGAATCAACAAAGTAGGGCTCATACAGGCTTACAGAGAATTAAGAGATAAACACGGGTCTGATCTAGATCCTCCACTATGGTTGTGTTGCTTGATGTTTTAGTGAGATTCCCCGCAAGGGAAGTAGGAGTGTCTCTGACTCTTTTGCCTGTGCTTGGGACTGTTTTACTCCTATTGGGTTGCCTCTTCCAGCCTTGCTATAAGAGTTTGTACCTAGTTTTATTGTATCTTGTTATGCCATGTGTGATGGCTATTCCTGGGAGTCCTGCACTTTTCTGTTTGCTTTGTATTGCTTTTTTGTTTTGTTTTTGGAGGGGAAAAAAGAAAGAATGGATCTGGGAAGAGTGAGGTATGAGACTAGGAGTGGAGGGAAAGAAAACTTTGGTTGGGATATAATGTATGAAAGAAGAATAAATATGTTTAGTATTTGTTTTATTTTTTAAGGAGAAACAAATTCATTCATGGTAGCCTCAAAAAAACAAACAAAATAGCTAAAATTTTCGAGTAAAGGAGAACAGAATAGCTTATGAATCAGAGGTATCCTGCTCTGATTTGAGTCAGAAGGCATTCCCTTGCAGTCATCTGACAGAAGAACAGAAGCAAAATGCCCAGAGCTGAGTATTAACTAAAGCACTAGAAAAACAATTGGAGTCCAGTAGGAGCCAGATCAGGAGGGATGAAGAACGGACAATGAGGTCAACGAAGTGATGGCTAAATGATATAGTTAACATGTGAATTTTCTCAAATACTTACCATTTTGCAGTTGGGAACATTTACAGTGTACTTTCCTGGAAAACAACATATAAGTTTTTTTACTGCATTGTGCAATATATTTCTTAAAAATAATTTACTGTAATTTTAAATTTTGTGGCAGACATTATTCTCACACATATTCAAAGTTTTGGCTATCCCATTTCTCATCTTTGCCAAAGATTTATCTTTTTGTACAGTTTCATTGTCAATGAGGTTAACATAACAAATTAAGGAGGAACAAAAAGGTACTATCCATTCTTTACTAGGCTCTCTCAGGTTGCTTCATTGGTTCTTTGTTCTGTGTCAGAGACAATGAGAGTTTCATTCTGGATATGGGAGATGTAAAAATTAGTCCAGTTCTATAGATATCCATTGGGATTTTCTAAAGACTGAATGGTTATTTATTCTACATAACATACTTTACATAACATATTCTTATTTAAAGTTATGAATTACAATAAAAGACAACTCAAAGAAAAAACTCAGATATCCACATGTTTTCATATTTTTTTTATAGCTATGGATGATTTGTAGGTTTAGTTAAAAGTTTAGTGGTCAGCTCCATATTCTCTTCAATATACACAAGCACAGACGCAGTAAAGAATAAACTGCTTGACAACATGAAAACTTGAAGACTCACCCCCAATAGCCATGAAAGCCTAATGATTTAGAAGACATCTGATAAATATCTTAAGAGGACTGTGAACACAGTCCCACATTAGGAATTTGATGTTACCACCTTTTAGACACAAATATATCCAGCTTCAATTGTTAAAATTAAAAAAATATATATATAACATACATTTTGGTTAGGTTTTCTCTGTAAATCAAAGGATACAGAGCTTCCTTTCCTATGTGTGGGTGGAAATATTTCCCCATCTCTGTCACTGCTCAGGATCTTCTCCACCTGCTAAATTATTATGAGTAATACTGTCTCCTGAGGTAATGAAAGCAGCTTTGCTTAAATGGCTCCAGTGAGGATGTGCCGAATTGCTATGACAAGGCATCAGAGACAACATTCTATGTCTTCTCATGCCATCCTGTTCAGTAAGCAACCAGAATACAATGAGTGCTCTGTAAAGGAGTTGCATTAGAACAGGCACAAACTGTCTGGGTTTCAAAAACAAAGTGTTCATGTTGATGCACACCAATTTTCAAATGAACACAGTTGGTCACTAAGAACAAATCCACACAGGATTTGTCACACAGTATTACACATCTTTTTGTGTGTGTGTGTGACTGCACATTCAATCCACTGGTTTTCTTTCTCTATAGGTGCCACATCTATGGGAATGGTAAACTAGAATTGAAAATACTGAGAAAAAAAGTATTCTGTCTACAGTATGTTGGTCTACTTTTTGTAACATTTGAAAAACAAGAACATTTTATCAACTATGTTCATAGCATCTTTATTTGTAATAACCAGAAACTGGAAACAACCCAGATGTCCCTCAACGAAGAAACTGTGACACGTTTACACAATGGATATTAAAAACAAGGAAATCATGAAACTTGTAGGAAAATGAATGGAATATGAGAGAAGATTATCCCATAGATGCCACTACAAGACGGTAGTGCGGTTACCCAGCCCCAGAAAAACAAACATAATGGAAGCCTAACATAGCTGTCCTCTGAGAAGCTCTACCTATCAATGGATGGAGACTTATAACCAAACATTGGGCAGAGTGCAGGAAGCCTTGTGGAAGAATGAGCAGAAGGATAAAAGGAACTGGAGAGGACAAGAGCTCCACAAAAAGACCAACAGAGCCAATTAACCTGGGCCCAGAAGGGGCTTGTGGAGACTGAAGCAACAACCAAGCATGGAATGGACCTAGGCCCCTACACATATGTACCCATTGAGCAGCTTAGTCTTAATGTGGATTCTCTAGTAAGGGGAGAGAAGCTGGTCTCTGACAAGGACTCTGTTGCATGCTTTTTGATCATTTCCCACTTTCAGAGCTGCCTTGCCAGTACACCAAGGAAGAGGATGTGTTCAGTCCTAATGTGACTTGATGTGTTGATGTGGGATGTTGTGGGGGAGGAAGCTCTCGTTTTCTGAGGGATATTGGAGGAGAGATAGTGAGAAGAGAAAGGGAGGGTAGGACCAAGAGGAGAGGAGTGGGGTTACAACCGGAATGTAAAATGAATAAATAAATTAATTAATTTTAAAGAAGAAAAATTGAAGCTGGAAGAAAAGAAGGTTATTTTGCATCACAGTTATAATATTTAGAAAGTGCAAGGTTGGGTAACTCCATTTTTCAGGTTCCTTCAAGATACTCATTAAAGAAAAACTAAAGAGAACAGGATAGGAGCAACTGTGTAAGAGATGAAGTAAAAGGATATGACTAGGAATTTAAAATTGGTTTATAAAAGTTCATTCTCTTGGGCAGCACACTAGTCCATTCATGAAAGAAGATACTCATGATCCAAAAGTACTACCAAAAAGCCCACCTTATGTCCACATGCAGAAGTCCAGGCAGCAATATGAGACTCAGTGTTAGAATACTATAATCAAAGCAAAGTAATACTAAGTATTCACTGATGTTTATCTAGTTCTGTATTCAGCACACTGTGGCAGCTATTTGCACAGCATTTACATTGTATTAGATTTTAGAAAGTATACAGATACAAAGTGTTCAGAGGTGTTACACTGGCCATGTATAAGTACTCCTCAGTGCAGTATATGGAAATCTCTAGGTTCAAGTTCTAGAGGAATTCTCATATCCAATCCATGATTATTCTGTATTCACAGAGGATCTTGTTTCAAGAACATGTATCTTTAGTGCAGAATGTATAGTGTATTTATTGGTACGATATTCTGAGTGTTTTTGGTGTGCCAGTGAATCATTCATTCCCATAAAAGATTAAAACTAGTATACAAACTGTATACTAGAGGGACAACACAGCTATGGCAGTCTAAGTGGCATCTACAATTAAGCCCAGAAGCAAGTATCGAGAGATGGCTTGGTATATAAAATCCATTAAGGCATGATGAGGACCTGAATTTAAATTCCCACAACCCACATCAAGCTAGCCATTGGAACATCTGTCTATAATCCCAGGGATTCTATGAGGACATGGGAGACAGACACAGGAGATCACAGGATATAAGATATATGCAGCGGCAAACATCAGTGAAAACTTCTCCCAAGAATGCTGTAAAGAGAGGACTTTCATGCATGTACCAATATGTGTGCATATGTATTCACGCATGCACACATACAAACACATGACACATATCACAAACATATCAAATAACAGTATTTTTAAATCCTAGAAGCAGTGTTTAAGACATAGATTAGCTCAAGTCTGTCTTTTCTTTTTCTTCTCTTAGAGACAGAAAACACTAAATAAATATTAATGCCATCATCAGGAAGTTCATTCTACTGAGCTTATGGGGAAAAAAAAAAACCTGTCTTTGGTAACTAATATTGGCCTGATTCTGCAAATAGTTTTCTTTGGTTGAAAAAAAGCAAATGTTTCAAAGTGAGAAAATAAGACAGTATGTGGGAAAAGCATAGGGGCTGATGTGTGCCCTGGAGGTGCTGAGGTTTGCTGTGTTATAAATAAGCATGCGTTTCTTATACCTCCGGAATGTCTGCAGCATAGCAAAGGTAAAAATGTGTAACTGACGGAGTTTCAAATAAAGCATTTATTAGCATATTTGTTCAGCGACCTTCTTGCTCTGTGCCTTTTGTCTTTTGTAGCTGTTAACATTCTTGCACAATCTCTATTTGTGTTAAATATTTCTTTCAGTTCTACTCAGGATGTCCTTTTAACTGGTTCAGAATTCCTACTTTATTTTACCTTTGTAATTAACAGATGATGTGTACTAGTACTTCTTTAAAAATGTAAGTGATGTAGAGGGGACAGGAGCTCCACAAGGACCAAATATATCAGAGCACAGGGGTCTTCTATGAGACTGTTTTTCCAACAAAGGACCATGCATGGATATAACCTAAAACCGCTGCTCGGATATAGCCCATGGTACCTCGGTACCCAAGTGGGTTCCCTAGTAGGGGGAACAAGGATTATTTCTGAGATGAACTCAGTGACTGGCTCATTAGTCTAGTCGCCCCTTCCTGCCCAAGGGAGGAGCAGCCTTGCTAGATCACAGATAAGGACATTGCAGCCAGTCATGAAGATACCTGATAGGCTGAGGTCAGATGGAATGGGTGGAGAACCTCTCCTAGCAGTGGACTTGGAAAGGGGCAGGGAGGAGATGAGGAAGGGATGATGGGATTGGGAGGGAAAAAGGAAGGGGGCTATAGCTGGGAGACAAGTGAATGACCTGTGATTAAAATAAAATAAAATAAAATAAAATAAAATTTTTTAAAAATATAGGTGATGCTTAGAGAAGATGCAGTCCTAGAGAATGGCACAATACTTAATAGTACCCTCTTTCCACAAGACATACAATGACAAAATCAAAGTGCCCTTAAAACTGTGCTATGTCTCTGTGAGGATCTATATTAGGGACTCTCAGTGGAAAGGAATAGGCACCTGTCACATTTGCTCTATATGTAAATAATTTAGACCTTAGAATCGTGACACACAGAATTAGGTTCATTAAGAGGCATCTATGTAAAAATACTTCTTTAGGAATACATCGATAAAGTTAAGAATAACAATTTTGGAAGTACTCATTTGTAGAATTAGAGAAATGATAATATATTTCCTAATTCCAAGCTGACAGAAACTGCAGATTTACATTTTCCTGTCAAAAAGAAAAAAAAAAAAAACAATAGAACATACCATTAGCTGACTTCTGCCTAGAAGAGAAAACAAATGGGAAAATAGCTTCAAAAGAAAGAAACCCAAAGTAAACTGGGATTCACAAAGCTACAGAGTGAAAACTTGCCAAGCCAGAGTGCTCAGTACAGAAGGTACTGTTATATTATAAAATGTAAAATCTTTGCTGTATCTGATAACAGGAAAGAAATAGTGAATGAGTATCTCAGCACATGTTTTTACAAATACCAAGAAGTGCTGCATTGGCTAAAGAACAATGAATGTGTGCTAACCACACTGTATCTATAGGCATATTTGTGTTCTAAAGGACACATCCCTTAAAAGAGTGAAAATTTTTTATTTGGATTGTTCTATCTTGTAAAAGTGAAGGATAAATGAAAGTGAATGAATACTTGCCACTATGTGGATCAACAAACAATTGTACTCTGAGAACTGCAGAATATTATGGATACTTGGGTCATCTGGGGGCTGACTGTAGCAGATGAATTTTTTCTATGTGCAGTGAGGATTAATATCTGATGTGTAGACAATGCATTCAATAGTGTGTGTTCTGATACTGGAGGTATAAACTATATCATTGACTAATAATGGATATAAAGTTTTTGAAACACCTCTAAAAACAGTAATTTGATATGAAAGTTAAAACTAGAATTTTCATATGAAAAATCACACCAACTGGATACAACCTTAAAAATCAAAACCACCTTACAACACACATCCTTGCATAAGCATATTAACTGGGGCAGAATTCATAATACTCAAAATACTGGACCGCCCAGGTGTCTATTAAATGATGAATATGTAGGAAAACTGTGATACACAAACACACACACACACATGCTAAAGTTTTTTCAGTCACTAGAAGTATTAAGTTATGTTGTCTCCTTGAAATCATTGAGTTAGGCTAAATAAGCCATTTACAAAAATAAAAATATTATGTAGAGACTCTCATATGTGCAAGGCAGGAAAAAAGAAACAGAGAACACGAAAGTAAAAAAAGGAATTACTATGATGCAGAAATACAATGGCAAATTTTTCTAACCCCTCATTAGAAAAATAGTGAGGAATGAATTTAATGAAGCATATTAAATGTCCATAGGGAACACCACATAAAGTCACAAACTTCTTGGAAACAACATACACTTTGCTTAACCCATGCATAATCTTTGTTTAATTTTAAAATTCTGAGTGCCAGTAGTTAACATCAAAACTCATGCTAATGCCAATATAATATTATGCCTCCATTCACTTTCTGAGGAAATTGTACACTTTGGCTACAGCTTGTTCAAAATGAAGTTGAAAATTTTACTGTCAAAAAATAACCTTTAAGGCAATATACAGCAAGCCTTTAGCTAACATCAAACTCAATGGAGAGAAACTAAAATCAATCCCACTGAAATCAGGGACTAGGCAAGGTTGCCCATTGTCTCCATATCTCTTCAACATAGTACTTGAAGTTCTAGCTAGAGCAATAAGGCAACTAAAGGAGATCAAGGGGATACAAATTGGAAAGGAAGAAGTCAAAGTATCACTATTTGCAGACGATATGATAATATACATGAGTGACCCCCAAACTTCAACCAGAGAACTCCTTCAACTGATAAACACCTTCAGTAAAGTGGCTGGATACAAAATCAACTCAAAAAAACAGAAGCCCTCCTGTACACAAAAGATAAAAGGGCCGAAAAGGAAATTAGGGACACAACACCCTTAACAATAGCCACTAATAACATAAAGTAGCTTGGGGTGACTCTAACCAAGCAACTGAAAGACCTATATGAAAAAAATTTCAAATCTCTGAAGAAAGAAATTGAAGAAGATCTTAGAAGGTGGAAAGACCTCCCGTGCTCATGGATTGGTAGGATTAATATAGTGAAAATGACCATATTGCCAAAAGCAATCTACAGATTCAATGCAATCCCCATCAAAATACCTTCACAATTCTTCATAGACCTTGAAAGAAA
>CM053751.1:26008852-26035037 GCA_028658305.1 Pachyuromys duprasi
CTCAAGAAGTTAAAAAGCAAGAAACCAAGCAATCCAATTAAAAAATGGGGTATGGAGCTAAAAAGCGACTGACTGCAGAGGATTATAGAATGGCAGAAAAACACTTAAAGAAATGCTCAATGTCCTTAGCCATCAGGGATATGCAAATCAAAACGACTCTGAGATTTCACCTTACACCCTCCAGAATAGCTAAGATCAAAAATGCTAGTCACAATGCATGTTGGAGAGGTTATGGAGAAAGAAGAACCCTCCTCCATTGCTGGTGGGAATGCAAACTTGTACAACCACTCTGGAAATCAATTTGGTGCTTTCTTAGACAATTAGGAGTAGTGATTCCTCAAGACCCAGCTATACCACTCTTAGGCATATATCCAAAATATGCTCAAGTACACAACAAGGACATTTGCTCAACCATGTTCGTGGCTGCTTTATTTGTAATAGTCAGAACCTGGAAACAACCCAGATGTCCCTCAGTTGAGGAATGGATACAGAAATTGTGGTACTTTTACACAATGGAATACTACTCAGCAATTAAAAGAGGAAGTCATGAAATTCACAGACAAATGGTGGGATCTTGAAACGATCATCCTAAGTGAGGTATCCCAAAACAGAAAAAAACATATGGTATATACTCACTTATATAGACCTATAGGACAGGAAGGTCAAGCTGAAATCTACACACCTAGGGAGAATATACAGGAAGGAGGACCCAGGTTGGATGATCAATGCTCGTTTGGATCAACAAATGGGATGGACATTGAGTGGGGAAAAAACAAACAACAGGACAGGAGCATGCCAAGGAGGACCTCTGTGGGGGGGTCAATGTAGCGATGTACTAGAGCAGATATTAAGACTGGCCATCAAGCCTTTGGTAGAGGGCGAGAAGTAATGATAGAAATCGGGGAGGTTGGTGAGACTTGGGGAGACAAGAGCACCACAAAGACCAAACTGAGTAGGGCACAGAGGTCTTGTATGAGGCGGTTTCTACAACCAAGGATCATGTGTGGATGAGGCCTGGATCCCCCGTGCAGATGGGGCCCATGATAGCTTGGTGTGAAACTGAAGATCCTAGTGAGGGAAACAGGGCCTGTTTCAGTCATGAACTTGATGTCTGACCCTCCCCCTTACATGCTGGGGTAGTGACAGACTGGCTAGATCCCAGGGGAGGACATTGCAGCCAGCCCTGAGGAGACAGGATGAGCTGGGGTTGGATGGAAGGGGAGGAGGTCCTCCCCATTTGTGGACTTGGAGGGGGTGGGGAGGAGGGAGTTGAGGGAGGGAGTGGGAGGGTGGGAGGGAATGAAGGAGGGGGCTATGCCTGGGATGCAAAGTACCTAACCTGTGATTGATATAAAAATTAATAAATTTATTAAAAAAATTTAAAAAATATATTACTTCCATGCGTGTTTCAGGAAGACCATTTGGTACTGGGTATCCAATTGGTATACTCCTCCCTGGGGAGAATACTCTCCTGCTCGAAGCTTTAAGCATGTCTATGTTTCTTTGTGTAGGGTTAAGGCCTTGTGGGATTTTTCTCTATTCCTTTCAGCACTTTCATTAATGTAAACCATGTAATATTTTTTTAATTACACATGGGGGAGGGGGCCCTGAATTAATACTGTTTACATTTTAGAAATCCAGGACAATAGATTAATTTTTCCCCCAGAATATATACCTTACAGTATTAAAATCATAAACACTAAGGTTAAAATCTGTCTAGGGGAACTTAATAAAATGTTGTCTTACATATGACCTGGCATATATGCGTATGCCTTTAAAGATATTCAAATGTCTTAATATATAAAAACTCAATTTTTCATATGTTCAACAAAGTTATAAGTTTTGGACCATATAAGAAACAGATAAAAATGGAAGGCAGAGGGAAACAGCATCATTGTAAGCAAACTGGAGATAACAAAGTGTGTGCTGTGCTGATGTCCTGAAATACAAAATGAATGGTCTGTATGTATCCTTCAAGTTCATAAAAACTCAATGTAGAAGTGATTTGGACTGTATAGACTTAGGTTTTTTGTTTTTTGGGTTTTTTTTTTTTTTGGTTTCCTTTGTTTTTAGTTAGTTAGTTTGTTTGTTTACCAAACCTACTTTATTCAAGGTTCTTAAACACCTTTCCCTCCCTTCTAATACCATAATTTTAGGTAGGAGATTAGTAGGGAAGAAGGCTGTAGACCTTTTTTATTTACTTCATGCTGATTAGGATCAATGGGTCTTTAGAGGACTACCAAACTCAATCATCAGGATACCAGCAAACAGGTTCAAAGGCCAACACCAAGCAGCAACACTAATCAGCACAACAAATCAGCGAAGGCCACGAGATTCAGTAGGATTGCACTAAATTCTCTGAAACATTTCTCTCTGCAAGTCAAGTGTTGAAGCATGAAGATCAGTGCAGCAATGTTGACCCACGAAGTGATGTCTCACTCTCTGTGGGATATATAAAATCTTCTCCCAATGCTGTGCTGGCTAGTTTTGTGCCAATTTGACAAAAACTAGACTAATTTGAAAAGAGGGAACCTCAGCTGAGAAATGTTTCCATGTGATTGGTCTGTGGGCTAGCTTGTGGTGCACTTTCTGGATTGATGGATAAGGGTACAGTCCACTGTGTGTGTGTGTGTGTGTATGTGTGTGTGTGTGTGTGTGTGTGGTGGGGGGGTGCTTCCTCTGAGTTGTTGTCCTGAGAGCTATAGAAAAGGAGCCTTAGTAAGCCATGAGGAGCAAGCCAATAAACAGTGTTCCTTCATGGTCTCTAATTCAGTTCTTGCCTCTAAGCTTCTGACTTGAGTATTGCCCTGACTTCTATCAGGATAGACTTTGACCTAAGAATTGAAAACTGAAATAAATTATTTCTTCTCAAACAGCAAAACAAAACAAAACAAAACAAAACAAAATCATACTTCTCTCCTCCAAATCTACCCACAGATGTTCTCAGTTGGCCTAAGCCACAGCCCTTGAAGGAAAGAACTCACAGTAAAACATCACATGCCCTCTCACAGGATAGCTCCTAGCAAAACATCACATGACTCAACTGAGTCTTCAAAGAAACCAGAAACTTTCCCTTAGGGAGAGAGTTCAGTCACATTCTCCCCTAGAAAAGGATCTGTCTGGAAGTAACAGTCTTATTTCTCAGAATACATTACTTTTAGTGAGATAAATGAACCTCTAAGAAAATGATGGTTATTTTTCCCCTAAATTTTCTGGAAGACTTAAACAATGTTTACATTATTGACTTAGACATTATTATGTCTAAGTCAAGTGGATGGTGTGCTTTTCAAACAAGGTGCAATATTACAAAAATTCTTCCCTATACTATTTGTTGTATCAACATAATCCTCTACTCTTCTCCTATTTGTGACCCAGTATTTTGACTTAATTGATTTTTAAATTACTTTTCTCATCTGTATTTCAGGACTTTAATATCATCTTCCCAAGAACAGGTGCCTCTTATCTCATGACTGGAGTTATGAACCAGGACCTAGAATACCACTTTGTCTCAAGTGTCACTTGGCATATATTTAACTGACTGAATATGGACAAACTCATTAACCTTTCAACTGAAATTTTATAAAGCCAAATTTTGTGCTGAGTTAAGGAGTAACATAATAGCTAACTGACCAAAATTGAAATAATGAATAATGTTTACAGAAATAATCTGTATATATTTGTTTGTTATTAATGGTAGATAAACAGTTAAATGATAAGGGTTTAAGCTTAGTAAAATATTTATATGATGTATGTAGAAAAATACAAAGTAATAAAATTTTGAAACAACAGTTCAAGTTTAAGGAAATATAGCATTTGCTTTAAAACCACTGATGAAATTAAAGTAGAAAATGATGTAAATTCTGACAGTGTTGAACTGTTTTTTCTCAAGAAATAATAAATAATGCCAATGAAAGAGAAGCACAATGGCATATTTGTATGCAAATACAATAATGAAACTCACTAGTTTGTAGGTCAAACTTAAATAACAAAGAAAGTTTTTCTCCAAGAGGAAAAACAAGAAAAACAGTATAATATGTGTAATAAACAGTTCCCTATAATGCAGTGGGATAGCTAGCATTAGTATAGAATAAAGGCTGTGGGTTATTAAAACTGGATGCTATTTGTTGGTGTTTCACAACTTCAACCTTAATACAAACTAAGATTGCTGTTGAAGATTGTTGTATGTTATTTTGAAAAGACTGTATTTGTGCAAAATAAAAGTCAAATTGTCATAGATGAAGGTCACTGGTAGAGTACATTCTGAGCATGTGCAAAGTCTTCATGTAATATCCAGCCAAAAACAAAAGAAAATTTTTTCATTGGTTTTTTTATGTATCTTTTGAAAAAACTACATATTTGTGTTCATACATGGGTTTCTGTGTGCATGTATATATGTGTGAGGGTGTATTTTTTGTATGTGTGCACCTATGTGGGTACCAGTAACCACCAAGGCCAGAAGAACATGTTAGATAGCCTTGTTCTGGAGTTACTAACAGTTGTGAGCAGACAACTCAGGGTTTGGGAACTGAGTCCATTTCTTTGCAAAAGCAACAAGTACTTAACTATTGAGATTGATAAACAAATTCTCTACTCTGTGTGTTTGAGGGAGTGTGTGCCACGAACGAAAGATGCCAATTTTACTCTAGAATACATGCAAATACAAGGTATTAAATATAAATTTGGACTGAAAGAAAATTAAAGTCTGATTTTATGTCCATAACCAAGAGCTTATTAAAATCATTCAAAAAGAAGAAAATAAAGGAAATTAATAAAAGAGCAAAATACAACAAGCTATAACATTAAAAACAACTTCCAAACAAGCAATATTTAATCACTTAGATATATACTTTACATTTTTAAACTAAAGATTTTGCTTATAAAGATTAATGTGAATATTAATTAGGAAAGAAAACAAAAAACAGAAGCAACATTAAAAAGACATCTATGAATGCTTTAATGTGATTTTAATTGTTGGAATTGCATACAGAATTCAGAAACCTTTGGGCTATTTGATTATCTAGACATAAATATTGTTATATTTACCACACATGTGCTTGAAATAATTTCTGTTGTTTTCATTTTATTCCATGATGTTAGCAGTAATTTTATAGATACCACTGATCTTCTATTTAGCATACATGTATATCCTTTGTATTGATACGGAGCCACCTGTAATTCTGTGTTTTTGCGTGTGATTCTTAACTAAGAGTTCAACAGTTGCCAGTGGTCATTAGTGATGCTCCTTACTACCCTCACTGATGGGCAAGGGAATGTTCTGTTAACTAAAACCAACTTAGAAAGAATAATTCCAAACTAGGAGTCAAATCTACTCATGATGAAGTAATTCCTATAAAATTCCCCTGAAAGCAAGGCATAACCCTTAATTTATTTCCCACTTCATTTTCCCCCTTTACTGACTTTTTCTATACTAGACTATTTCATTCCTCTCATAAAACTAGAAAACCTAAGCATCAGCATATCTTACAGAGTGGATGCTAAGAGTTAATTTATTGGCACATTTCATGCAAAATTAATAAGAATGGAAGAGAAATAAGATGCTGAGTGTGTTAGATTTTGCTGTTATGATCCTACCTGGTTTTTGTAGGCCTAGTCATGTATCTCTTGGGCACACAGCAGGGCGCAGGGCATGTTTATGGCTATTAAATATTTATATGTAAAAACAGAAAGTAAGCCCATGCTACTATAAGAAACTAAAAAAATTAAGTTTAAAAGAAATGAATGTTATGGAGCAGCTGTAGTTGCTTCTCATTCTCATTCTTCTAAGAGTTGAATTGCAAGTGCTGTGGATATGTACAGAGGGCATGAGCTAGGACAGGTAGATGATGGGTAACCCTGTCTAATTCAGATCTCAGAGGTCAGTTCACATTTTTAAAAATAAGATATTTATATTTACTCACAAGCTCTCCTGGTTATTATGAGTAACAGTAAAATATAAAAGAGTAATAGATATGAAAGATCTTTGCACATTATGGTGCACAACAGTACATTTAGAGTAAATTTACTAATAAAGCTTATTGCAGCGTTTTACTTAGTAAATGCTTCTTTAGCCAGACATTAGCAATTGGAATGTCTACCCAGAACTACCACAGACAAAATAACCAAGGGTCTTTGATCCACTTGGACTTTAGTTTTGTTCACGGTGATACGTATGGATCTATTTGCATTTTTCTACATGTAGACATCCAGTTAGACCAGCACCATTTGTTGAGAATACTATTTTTTTCCATTGTACATTTTGGCATCTTTGTAAAAATTCTGGTGTCCATCAGTGTGTGGGTTTATTTCGGGGTCTTCTATTCGATTCCATGCATCCACCATTCTGTTTCTATGCCAGTACCGTGCAGGTTTTATTACTTTTGCTCTATAGTACAGCTTGAGATCAGGGATGGAGATACCTCCAGAAGATCTTTTATTGTGGAGGATTGTTTTAGCAATTCTGGGTTTCTTGTTATTCCATATGAAGTTGAGCATTTTTCTTTCTAGGTCTGTAAATAATTGTGTTGGTAATTTGATGGGAATTGCATTGAATCTGTAGATTGCTTTTGGTTAGATGGCCATTTTTACTATGTTAATCCTGCCAAGCCATGAGCATGGGAGATCTTTCCATCTTCTGATATCTTCTACTATTTCTTTCTTCAGAGACTTGAATTTTTTTTCATACAAGCCTTTGACTTCCTTGGTTAGGGTCACACCAAGGTACTTTGTGTCTCTTGCAGCTATTGTGAAGGGTGTTGTTTCCCTAATTTCTTTCTCAGCCCTTTTGTCTTTTTTTTTTTTCAGACACATTGAATCAGTTAGAAGAAAAAGTGGGGAAAAGCCTTGAACTCATGGCACAGGACACTACTTCCTGAACAGAACACCAACAGCACAGGCTCTAAGATCAACAATCAATAAGTGGGACCTCATGAAACTGTAAAGCAAAAGACACTATCATCAAAACAAAACGACAGCCTACAGATTGGGAAAGAATCTTCACCAACCCTTTGTCTGACAGAGGGCTAATATCCAGTATATATAAAGAATTCAAGAAGTTGAAAAGCAACAAATCAAATAATCCAATTAAAAAATGAGGAACAGAGCTAAACAGAGAACTCTTGATAGAGGAATAACGAATGGCAGAGAAACACTTAAAGAAATGTTCAATGTCATTAGCCATAGGGAAATGGAAATCAAAACAACCCTGAGATTTCACCTTAAACCCATCAGAATGGCCAACATCAAAAACTCAAGTGACAACACATGCTGGAGGAGTTGTGGAGAAAGGGGAACCCTCCTCCACTGGTGGTGGGAATGTAAATGTATACGATCACTCTGGAAATCAATCTGGCACTTCCTCAGACAACTAGGGATAGCGCTTCCTCAAGATCCAGCTATACCACTCCTAGGCATATATCCAAAAGCGGCTCAAGTACACAATAAAGGCATTTGCTCAACCATGTTTGTAGCAGCTTTATTTGTAATAGCCAGAACCTAGAAACAACCCAGATGCCCCTTAACTGAGAATGGATACAGAAATTGTGGTACATCTACACAATGGAATACTACTCAGCAATAAAAAGCAAGGAAATCATGAAATTTGCAGGAAAATGGTGGGATCTGGAAAAGATCATCCTGAGTGAGATATCCCAGAAACAGAAAGAAAAAAAAATAACCAAGGGGATACGTATTAATCTTGTCATCAAGGAGGAAAATAGTTTAAGGTCATGTCTCTAAAGTGTGAGACCAAACCATTAGAGGTAAATTATTCGGAGATAAGGAACCAAACAAAATATGAAATGGACAAGAACTCTGTCAGCAAAGGGGTCTTGAATCTGCATTTCAGTCAATTAAAAAAGGAATTTCTGCTAAAGGTAGTATCTAAGCGAGAAGACCTTTGGCAATATTTTCCATGTTAATCTTTGTAAGGCTAATACTAAGCCATCCTCTATAGAATGAAGAAGAAGCTTAAGACCAGTGAAAGCAGCTGGAGCAATTGCTCAGCATAGAGTACTTACTGCTCTTGCAGATGAGCTGTGTGTGGTACCCCATGCCATAAATCTCAGCACTTGGGAATGGGAAGCAGAGGCAGATGGTTCTTTGTGAGTTCAAGGCCAGCCTGGTCTACAAAGAGTCCAGGACAGCCAGGGCTTGACACACAGAAAAACCCTGTCTTGAAAATTCAAGGAAAAACAACAACAACCGAGAATCCTCACAGCCCATCATAACTGCCTAAAACTTCAGCCCCAAGGCATCTGTCCTCCTCTTCTGGGCTCTATGGGCCCAGAACAACACACTTTTATAGCTTTTCTTTTGTTATTGAGCAGCCAATTAACTTTTTAAAATCAAGTAAAATATCCCTGAACTGTATACTTCTACAAGATCACAACAAAAAGGCACATAAGAAATGATTGAAGTTGTCCTAGGCACTACTTTGTGGCTGGATTTTTCTTTTATTTTGCTCTGATATTGCACATTGCTAATCATGTGCAATGATGGAAATTCTTAAAGTTTTTGAAAAAAGTGCTGTTTGCAGACAACTCATATATTTTGGATACAAGAAAACTTGAAAATCATGCCCGCAATTAATGCAACATTTTAGGCTTAATATACTTTCTGCTTGAATTTACTTACATTAACTCTCCATCTAACTCCAATTTTAAATAAACTATCTTTAAGTAAATGTTACACATTTAAAGAACACTATTGGTTTATGTATTCTGTTTCTTTCCCCTTTTTTATTTATAAAATTTACTTATTTTTACATTCTCTGGATTAGATTTTAAGTTTCTTTTAAACATGTACAAGAAATATGAATTGTGTCATAATGTGAATTTTTCATCTGTGTTTACAGTAATAAAGTCTCAACAACATGACTCTACAACAATTATTTATACCTTTCCTCAGTGAAGAATACATAAGGTCTTTTCAGCCTTGCATCTGGGTTGAGATTATAAAAATGAGCTTTCATTTCTTCAGGGTAAATAAATACATGTGTCACTGTTGAACAGTATTACAGGTGCTGAATTTGATAAAAAATTCATAAATTATTGTCAAAATGCACACATCATTTGCATTGCCAGCAACAGATTATGACGAGTTTCAGTTACTTTTGATTCTCATCAGAGCTTGATATAGTTTTTATTTTGGCAGCCTTTTATATAGTGGACTATCATTTCAGTACTATTTGTGTTTCTCAAAAGTTGTTAAACTGATGTCCGAATTTGAACATCTTTTCTGCTCTTTATGGTTTGTGTGTTTGTTTATTTTATGATTGTACATCTTTTTATTATATGTTTGTAGAGACAAAGCTTTGCTATGTAACCCATCTGACTCCTTATATAATCTTGTTCAGATATTTGCCTCACAAGTACATTCTGCTAGTTTATAGCTTTTGCTTTAATTCTCTTGGGAGTACTTTTCGTTGAGGAAAACCTGATCATTTTGATCAGTTCCAATTCCAATTTTGATAATTACAGTTTGTAAAGTTCTTCTCTTTGATGAAATAGAATTGTGTCTTTGGTCTCCTTTCATACCTACTAGGTCACTATGATTATTCTCATGTTTTCCTCAAAGATGTATAATGTTGCATTTTATGTTTACCTTTTTCAATTTTAATTATTTTTTGTGTAAAAAGACACATTTTGTTGTTGGTGGTGGTTTTTTAAGCTGGAGGACAACTTTGCTAGAGTTTAAAAAACAAAACCAAGAATCTCCACTGCAAGCAAGCTATAAATCTTAGAAACTTCTTGAAAAGAAAAAAAGAGGAGGAGGAAACCCATGCTTTTTAGGCTGTCGTTAAGATCAGATACTTGACAGAGAAGTAGCCATAGGACAGAGAAGGCTGTTAGAGAAAAAGTGAGTAAACCCACTGGTTCGGAAAAAGCATACTTAGGTTCTGGCCCATGTCTAAAAGAAAGAGACAGAAAAAAAGGCAAAAGAAATGTTGCACTAGAAAGGTGAGTAGACCTAGATGAGTTTGTTTGTAGTTTATATAGGGTAGGAGTTTATGAAAGGGTGGAGTAATTTATATGGAGGAAGAAGCATATTATCTCATTAAAAGGCTAATTATTCTGCTCATCTCCTTAGCATGTATTATGATGAGTTCTCTTTCCTACAGTTGATCCCTTGTGGCCCAGCTGAAATGTTAGCTGTCCATCCAGGCCAGAGATGCTATTCTCTTGACATGAAGGATGTTTTTCTTTAATGTCATTGTCATTCTAGCATTCCCAAGTCTGAAGATGAAACTGTAAAATCATTCAGGATTCAGAGCCTCCAGACAATTTCCAGTGTCTCCAGAATCTGGAAAAAAGAATGTTACAAAGAAGCCCAAAGACATTTCTGGCTTTTAACAAGGGGAAAAAAAACCTGGTTACTTTTCTTCAGAGAATTCATTGCCCTAAATGGCATAGTGAGTTTGTAAGTCCTGTTCTCATCAACCTTTCCTACAGAGAACTCACCCCAAGTACTATCATGGAAGGTGAATGGTGATTGTTCTTGCCACATCCAGCTGAATAGGAGCACAGGGAATTGCAGTAAAGAGGTAAATCACCAGGTCACCTGAAGTTCCATTGAAAAAAAGTCCTCTGCCCAAAGTTTGGCTATGAGTCTCAGTGTCTCCTTCTATACCTTGATACGTAGAGTCTTTCTTCAGGTCCCTGTGGAAGGCTCCCCACCTGTTCCTTGTCTTCTACTTCTCATATCTATCCTGTTTACCCTTCTGAGTGGGGTTTCAGCCTCTTCCCTTGGGTCCTTTTTCTTGGTTACCTTCTTTAGGACTATAGATTTTAGTATGTTTATTCTATATTATATAGCTAATATTCACTTATGAGTGAGTATTTATAATATGTATCTTTCTGCTTCTGGGTTACCTCACTAGGGATGATCTTATCTAGTTCCCACCATTTGCTGCAAATTTCATGATTTTCTTTTTTTTTAATTGCTAAGTAGTATTTCATTGTGTAAATCATACCACAATTTCTGCATCTACTTTTCAGTTGAGGGACATCTAGGTTGTTTCCATATTTTGGCTATTATGAATAATGCTGCTATGAACATAGTTGAGCAAATATCCTTGTTGTATGGTTTAGCATCATTCAGATACATGCTCAGGAGTGGTATAGATGGAGCTGAAGATATCGAAGGAAGTTCTGAGACTCATAACCAAACTTTAGGCAGAGTGTAGGAAACCTTATGGAAGAAGAGAGAGATAGAAAGACCTGGAGACGACAGGAACTCCATAAGGAGAACAACAGAGTCAAAAAACATGGGCCCAGGGAGGGGGGGGGCGCTGCAAAGACCGATACTCCAACCAAGACCATGCATAGAGAGGACCTAGACTCCCTGCTCAGTAGAAGCTCATGGGCTGCTAAGTTTCTAAGTGGGTTCACTACTAAGAGGCAGAGGCTGTCTCTGACATGAACTTAGTATCAGGTTCTTTGATCACCTCCCCCTGGAGGGTGAAGCCTTATCAGCCCACAGAGGAAGATGATGCAGCCAGCCCTGTTGAGACCTGATAGGTAGGGTCAGATAGAAAGGGAGGAGGTCCTCCCCTATCAGTGGACTAGGGAAGGGGCATATGGAGAGAAGAAGGAGGGTGAGTGGGACTGGTAGGAGATGGAGGAGGCTACAGCTGGGATACAAAGTGAATAAATTGTAATAAATGATCAAACACATTAATTAATTTATTAATGAAAAAACAAAAGGTATTTAAAAAAAAAGAAAGTCCTTGATTGGTCACTGGAAATAAAGTTAGATAGAAGTAATGCCAAGAGTTATTAGCATTACAAGACACAGGAGGAGAACAAAAGAGGAATTTTTAAATGTCAAAATCAAACTTCACTGGAATCACCTGAAGTGTTAAGAAGATCCTCCCTCCATCTATTGGACCCCTTTTTAATTTTTGAAGCATCCATAGCTGAATATGAGAAAAAAATGATCTCAGGATTTATTTTAAGGCACTTCAAGTGCATAGGTTTAGTGTTGAGTGCCGCACAAATGACTTCAAGAGGGGGAAAAAATCATCATTCAAATATTAGGTTAGATAATAGTGCACCCTTTGCTTGTAGATGGGTGTTGTAGTGCTCAAATGAGAGAAGGTCATGATGTTTTACGTCTAGGGACCATTATTATTATCAAGAAGAAAACCATTACTAAGGAATAGCTGTCTAAGATAGCATATCGTACAGATTTAAGGCTAGTGTCTCTTGGGTGTAAGTCATTAAACTGTTAAAAATAAACCAATCAGGTTAGTCTTTGCTTATATTTTTCTATTGGGTATTTAATGTAATCTTAGCAGCCAAATTAACAATTAATTTTATTTCTTTGTCAAAGTTAGTAGACGTTCTGGTCTTCAAGAGTTTCTTGGGGTTAGGAGGTACATATAGGCCTTCTATCCTGTAAAAATGATTTAAAATGAAATGTGTCTTTGCACATACTTGCCCAGTTGTTCCCCATCATTTGCTGACAAAACTGGCCATTTTCCAGTGAATTTCATCTGCTGTTGTTAGAAATCAAATTATTGTGTGTGAGAAAACACCTCTTTTTGGACTCTTGCTTTGTTTCATTGATCTGTGTATTTATCTTCAGTTCTTGATACTTAATTACTGTGAAAATATGTTAAGTACCACAATCAAATAGTGCCCTTCCTCCTACTTCATTTCCCCAAATATTGCTTTTACTCTTCTTAAACCTGTTAAAATATTTTATAATTAGCTACAATAGTGAATGTTTATGATATAATCTAAATATTTCTTTCTAAATGTTTAGGTTATATAATAAGTCAGCTGAGTATAGAAGCAAATGGTCAGCAATGACAATGCTGTCCAGTTTCAATGAGAAGATAAGAAACTTGAACCATTACTGAGATTGAAACATTAGTTAAAGCAATAATACATTTCCAGAGAGGTTTTGTTGGGAACAACCAAAAGAAATTGTTCTAAGTACTTCCATTTTGTTTTCAGGCTCCATTTAATCATAAGAGGAAACTAAATTCAACAGTGTCAGGCCCTAGGGGAGGTGGCAACTTCCCAGTAGCTGTTGTAAGGAGACAGTTGTCTGAGTTCAGCCATCTCAAGGCCAACATTTCTATCTTGTTGGCAGGGTAAAACTAAGTTCATGTTCCTAGGCCCAGGAACCAACTCCTCTCCTGATTGGTCGAACTCCCTTGCCCAATCTCTTATGTCAAAGAGATTAGGCAATGCTACAGTCCACTCTGCTCACTCTCTCTATGTGATTTCAACCTTTAAATGTGCTGTACAACTTTCTGTCGAGGTTGAAGTTCAGCCTCTGAGTCTGTTCTGTAGTCTTGATAAGTCAGTAGCAGCTTGATTACAATAAAATTTTGTCATCTACATTGACCTGGTGTTTGAGTTATATTGGATTAAAGTGGAGCCCCTATCAGTTTTTATTTTTAAAAATGTTTTTTGAGATTGTATGATACCTGTAGAGGAGTGTTAACCTAGCAGTATGGCTGGTCTGGCATGGAATCACATCCAAAGAACTTTTAGGTCTGTGAAATCTGTCTGGAATGACATAACTTTAATCCCTGTGGCTGTAATACAGATATGCCTTTAGTGTAAGCATTTAATCCCAAACAATGAAGATAAAGTAGTTTTTAGAAGAAGTCAACCATGTTTGAAAGAGATGTCTAATTGAGGGGAAGACATAGTGACAAATCAGAGAAAGATCTGACAGAATAGGGTATGCCCAACTTTCACAAGAACAGAGAAGAAAGAGGGTTGACCTAAAAAGAGAGCAGTGCAGAGGGAGAGAGAGTGGAGACAGCTTTATCAGGATTGTTTTGCAAAGACAAGTTGAAGAGAGAACAAGCTATACATGGGTGAAGACAGAATGAGCTAGAGAATGAGAAAGTAAATGAGAAGATTAGAACAGATTGCTAGAGGTAGTTTGAGGGCAAGCAGAGGAATTCAGTCAGAAGTTGAGAGGAGCCAATTTGAATCAGTCAAATTGGAGAGGAGTTTGAGCCACAACAGCTGAGTTGAACCAGGCAGCCTGAGTTCAGAGAGAACCAGAAAGGGTGAATTTATTCAGCAGTAAGCCTCCAAGATGGCAATTACATCAGGTGAATAAAAGTTACTTTTACAGATAAGTATAAAATTTTCCTCTTCCCTTTCCTCCCTCCAAGTCATTCCCATATACCTCCTACTCCCTTGCTCTCTTTCAGATTCATGGCTATATCTCTTAAGTATTAGCATTTCACCCAGAAAACTTATTATGTAAATATTTCCTGAAATATAGAAGAGTTGTTTGGAAAGTGATATTTATGAAATATTTTAAGTTATCATAAAAATCCTGTTAATCACAAGATTTTATGAATATAATAAAAACTGTAAAATATTATGAGATTATGGAGGACTTCTGTGTCTAATAAGGCTGAAAGGAGAAAGAGAAATGAGGGCATTCAGTGAACTAGCTGATGGAAAAATACTAGCCAGTGAACATGCCACATCAACCAGGCATTTGAGGTCAAGAAATGCCTTTGGGAGCAACTTGCACAAGTGATGTGTTTCTTTTCATTGCCCCTTGGGGACCTTCAACAAACAAGTGTTCTTTACAAGGTCGTTCAGGAAAGAGAAAGGGGTATTTATGACCAAGAGAAACCTTTAAATGTATATTTTCTTCTATGTTTGAGTTCTTAACCCTGGGAAAGTTACTGACATCACTATGTCATGTTGTTTTTAATTTTATATATTTTTTCATCTTCTAGATGTCACACTGTTTTGTTCCTGTGCTAGATTACTGTATTGATCAGCATATCTAGAGTAGGAATGCAAAAGAAGCTTCTCTGGAGCTCTAAGAAGAACAAAAGGGCACTTTAATTTTGCAAGTACAGTAAAGCTCTCTGTACATTTTGTACAAGCACATTACATGTTCACAACCCTTTTCTACATATTCAATAAAGACAAATTTTTATTAGTAATCTTCCCATATGATTTATTCCAATAAGCATACTATTAAGCACACAATAATTTTCAGGCAATTGGTAACCTCTGCTTGTTTTACTCATTTCTTTTGTTGTTGTTTTGCAGAAATTAACTGAAAAGCAAGATTGTAAGTAAAGCTAGCTTACACTGATACACACTGCTTGTTTATATCAGAAATGATCTCTCTCTCTTTTTATGAACTTGAAGCAAAGAGCAACGTGGCATCTTAGAATTGTTACTTGGCATTCTTCCACTGAAAGGATTTCTGCTTCCTTTGCAAGATTGATTCTTCTCCAATTCACAAGAAACCTAGTGCTGAAATATGTGAGGAACCCACCCATCTGAGGTCATAGCAAAGGTGAAGAATGAGACCACAGTGTAGGAAAGAAAATTGTGTTACCTTTCAGCAAGTAAAAAGTTCAGTCTCAATTTCATGTTGAAGTATGAAGCACAGTCCCTGAAGAAACAGCTTGACTGGGTCGTTAGAGTAGGATTTGTAACTGTGGAGGTAGGAAATTTTCCTGTCTCTGAAAGACACTGTGAAGAGACTGGAATAATACCAGCCAGAGCTATAAAAATAGAGAAGCTTAATTTGAGGAGTTTTATACTTTTCTTCTAGAACAACTCCATCATTTTTAATACCGACAGAGGTTGTGTCGAGTTTGTGATGCAGCAAATGGATAGTTAACAGTTCAGCTCATCATGTCAAGCAGATCCACACAGGTTTAGTCTCCTTTCTCTACGATCCCTCTTGTCCTGCTCTTTTTCATTTTGATTAGCTTGTTCTCTTAACTGGTGAAGCAAGTATTTGTCCTTCAAGTCCAAAGTTGCAACTTCCATTAATCACAAGTTTCTTTGGTAAGTGCTTTATAAGTCTAATATGGGAAAGAGAAAACACATGCAAAAAACAATCTTTGTTATCCTCTGGAAAAGACTCAGGGTCAGAATGAAGATAGATTAGTGTTGGAGTCTCAGTTAATTGAAAAAGGCTAATAACCAAACTCTTGTCATATTTTTCATTAAATTTTAATTTTTTGTATTTATTACAGTTTATTCACATTGTATCCCAGCTGTAACCCCCTTCCACATTCCCTCTTAATCCAACCCTCCCTCCTTTTTTATTTTTAAATATATTTATTTATCTTAAAGTCATTATGCCTCATTAGTGTGCATTAAGTCAAGTAAATGGTTGCTTGAATGAATTTAATTCTGTTCTTTGGAAATCACTCACACCATCCTACTGGTTTCAAAGAATTAAATACTCAGCTCAATTTATCATGTATAATGCCTCCTATATTTTCACAAATGAATTATTTCATAGTTGTAATCCCATTACTGGCTAGATGTTAAGGGATGTGATGAGGCTCTAAGGGAAGATAGACTATAAAGAAAATCAGGAACTACTATAGTTAAAACTAGCAACTTTGGGCTTGTCTCTGCTTTCAGTAGAATCACTCTCCAGTATACAGATCCCCACAGTGACTTCAATGAGGGTATATAGTTGAAGTGATTCAAAAGTGAATTGAGTACCTAAATGTTTTTTGTCATTTAAATTTATTTTTTGTATAATTTATTCAGTTTATATACCAATTGTAGTCCCCTCCCTTATCTCCTCCCAGTCCCACTCTCCCTCTTCACTATTATTCCCCTCTTCTATTTCTTAGAAATAGTAGCCCTTCTCCCCTACCATTTGACCTCAGTCTATCAAATATCATCAGGACTGCCTGTATCTTCTCCTGTTGGCTGTTAATGGGCCCCCCACTAAGGGGAAGTGATCAAAGAGCAGGCAACAGAGTCCATGTCAGAGACAGCCTCTCAGAAAATTAGAAATAGTGCAACCACAAGGTCCATTTATACCAGTCCTGGGCATAAATATGAAAGATGCTCTACCATGCAACAAGGACATTTTCTCAACTATATTCATAGCAGTTTTATTCATAATAGCCAAAATCTGGAAAGAAAATAGATGTCCCTCAACCGAAAAATTGCATACAGTAATTGTGGTATGTTTACACAATGGACTACAAGGAAATCATGAAATTTGCAGACAAATGGATGGAATTAGAAAAGATCATCCAGAGTAAGATAACCCAGAAGCAAAAAGACACACATTGTATATACACACTTATAAGTGGCTACTAGCCATATGATATAGGATAAACATACTAAAATCTATAGTCCTAAAGAAGCTAAACAACAGGAGGACCCTAGGGAAGATGCTTAATCCTAATTAAGAAGGGCAAATGGGTTAGACATTGGAAGTAGGAGAAGACAGGGAACAAGACAGGATTCTTCCACAGAGGACCTCTGAAAGACTCCCACCAAGGTATCGAAGGAGATACTGAGACCCATAGCGAAATGTTGGAAGAATGCTGGAAAACTTATGGAAGAAGAGGGAGATAGGAAAACCTGGAGTGGACAGGAACTCCACAAGGAGATGAACAGTGCCAAAAAGCCTGGGCCCAGGGGATATGCAAAGACCCATACTCCAACCAAGGTCGTTACATGGAGAGGACCTATACCCACTGCTCAGAGGAAGCCCGTAGGCTGTTCAGTTTCCATGTGGGTTCCCTAGTAAAGGGTATAGGGGCTGTCTCTGATATGCACTCAGTATCAGGTTCTTTAATCACCTCCCCCTGGAGCGGGGGTGCAGCCTTGCCAGGCCACAGAGGAAACTGATGCAGCTAGCCTTGATGAGACCTTATAGGCTAGGGTCAGATAGAAGGGAGGGAGGTCCTCCCCTAGCAGGGGACTAGAAGCAGGGAATAGGGGGAGAAGAGGGAGGTTGAGTAGGCCTGGGAGAAGACAAGGAATGGGGCTGCAGCAGGGATACAAAATGAATAAATAGTAATGAATAAATTAATTAATTAAAAAAAAAGAAATCAAGAAACCATACCCTTCATAATAGCCACAAATTTCATAACATACCTTGGTATGACTCTAACCAAGCAAATGAAAGACCTGTATGAAAAACAAACAATAACAACTCAAGTCTCTGAGGAAAGAATTTGAAGAAGATATCAGAAGATGAAACGATCTCCCATGCTCATGGATTAGTAGGATTAACATAGTGAAAACGGCCATCCTACCAAAAGGAATCTCCAGAGTCAATGAAATTCCAATAAAAAAAAAGCCAACAAAATTTTTTACAGTCCATGAAAGAACAATTCTAAATTTCATATAGAAAAACAATAAACCCTATTTCCTAAAACAATCCTGTACAATAAAACATCCTCTGAAAAAATCTCCATCCCTTCCCTCAAGCTGTTTTATAGAGCAGCAGTAATATAAACTGCATAGTACTGGCATACAATAGTCTGGTGGATCACTGGAATCGAATGAAAGACTGAGAAATAAACCAACACACCTACGGAAAATTGATTTTTGACAAAAAAAATGGGAAAAAAATAGCATCTTCAACAAATGGTACTGGACTAACTGAATCTCTACATGTAGAAAATGTATATAGATATATATTTATCACACTGCATAAAAGTAAAATCCAAATGGATCAAAGATCTCAACATAAAACCAGACACACTAAATCTGTTGGAAGAAAAAGTGGGGAAGAGCCTTGACATCCTTGGCACAAGAGAAAACTTCCTGAACAGTCTACCAAAACCATAGTCTCTAAGATCAATAATAAATAATGAGAACTCGTGAAACTGAAAAGCTTCTGTAAAAGTGAATGACACTGTCATCAGAACAAAACAACAAACTACAGACCGAGATAGGATCTTCATCAACCTTACATCTGATGGAGGGCTAATATCCAGAATGGTAAAGAACTCAAGAAGTTAATTACCAACAAAGTAATCCAATTTAAAAAATGGGGCACAGAGCTAAACAGAGAATTCTCAACAGAGTAATATCAAATGGCAGAGAAACACTTAAAGAAATGCACAATGTTTCTAGTCATCTGAGAAATTCAAATCAAAAGACCCTGAGATTTCACCTCATACCCATCAGAATTGCTAAGATCGAAAATTCAAGGATTGATGCATGCTGGACAGGTTGTGGAGAAAAGGGAATCCTTCTCCATTGCTGGTGGAAAAGTAACCTTGTACAACCACTTTGGAAATCAATCTGGAGCTTTCTCAGAAAGTTATGAATAGTGCTACCTCAAGATCCAGCTATACCACTCCTAGGCATGTACCTAAAATATGCCCCACCATTCACTTAAGACATTTGTTAAAGTATGCTCATAGCAGCTTCATTTGTGATAGCCAGAATTTGGAAACAACCCAGCTGTCTCTCAAAGAAGGACTGGATACATAAAGTGTGGTACATTTACACAATTAAATACTACTCAGCTATTTAAAAAACAAGGAAATCATGAAATTTACAGGCAAATGGATGTACTAGAAAAGTTCATCCTGAGTTAGATAACCCAGAAGAAGAAAGACACGCATGGTGTATTCTCACTTATAAGTTGATATTAGCCATATAATACAGGATAAACATATTAAAATCTGAAGTCCTAGAGAGGCTAAACTTCAAGGAGGACTCTAGGGAAGATGCTTAATCCTGAATATTTTTGATAGTCCCTGTAAACTTTGAAGAAAGAATGCAGGTTTAGATCATTACATCTGGAAGAGAAAATATTTAAGGCAAAGGTATGCAGGGGTGGTTTAGAAATTGTGTCCAGTACCTCTTCAGAACAGTTACTACTGTTGGTTAACAGAAGACAAAGTTGACAGTAACACAGGAAGAAAAGGTATTCCGATTATTATGGGCATCTTAGCGCATGTAGAAATTTAGAGCAATAAAATTTAAAGAGTTTTTTAAATCATTGATTACAATTTATTCAATTTGTGTCCTGGCTGTGGCCCCCTCCCTCATCTTCTCCCAATTCCACCCTCCCTTCCTCTTCTTCCCGGATGCCCCTCCGCTAGTCCACAGATAGGGGAAGTCCTGCTCTTCTTCTATTTGGCCCTAGCTTATCAGGTCTCATCAGGACTGGTTACATTGCTTTCCTTTGTTGCCCGGCAAGGCTGCACCCAACACAGGGATATGATCAGAGAACCTGACACAGAGTTCATGCCAGAGAGAGACCCTGTTCTCCTTACTAGGGACCCCACTTGGAGTCTTAGGGATACTTCTGAGCCAGGGCTTTATGTCTTCTCCATGCATTTCCTTGGTTGGGGTATCATTCTCTTCAGGACTCCCAGCACTCAGTTTTAATGGCTCTGTTGCTCTCCTTTGGGAGCTCCTGTCCCCTTCAGGTCTTTCTATCTCCCCCTTTTTTCGTAAGATTCCCTGCACTGTGCCCAAAGTTTGGCTATGAGTCTCAGCCTCTTCTTCGATTCCAAATCAGTAATCTTTCAGAGGCCGTCTGTGGTAGGCTTCTGTCTTGTTCCCTCTTCTCCTGCTTCCGATGTCTATTACGTTTGTCCTTATGAATGAGTATTGAGCATCTTCCCTAGGGTCTTCCTTGTTGATTAATTTCTTTAGGAGTATAGATCTTAATATGTTTATCCAATATCATGTGGGTAATATCCATTTATGAGTGAGTATATACCATGTGTTTCTTTCTGCTTCCGAGTTACCTCACTCAAGATAATCTTTTCTTGTTCCTACCATATACCTGCAAATTTCATGATTTCCTTATTTTTAAGAGCTGAGTATTATTCCATTGTGTAAATGTACCACACTTTCTGTATCCATTCCTCTATTGAGGGACATTTAGGTTATTTCCAGCTTCTGGCTATTATGAATAGAGCTGATTTGACCATGGTTGAGCAAATGTCCTTGTTTTACAGTTGAGCACATTTTGGATATATGCCTAGGAGTGGTATAGCTGGATCTTGAGGTACCACTATTCCTATTCTTCTGGGAAAACACCAGATTTATTTCAAAAGTGGTTGTGTAAGTTTACATTTGTACCAGCAGTGGAGGAGGGTTCCCCTTTCTCCACATCCTCTCCAGCATGTGTTGCCACTTAAATTTTTGAACTTAGCCATTCTGTGGGTGTAAGGTGAAACATCAGGCTTGTTTTGATTTTCATCTCCCTGACGACTAAGGCCATTGAGCATTTCTTTAAGTGTTTCTCTGACATCTGATATCAACAATCAATAAATGGAACTTCATGAAACTGAAAAGATTCTGTAAAGCAAAGGACACTTTTTAGAACAAAACAACAGAGTACAGCCTGAGAAAGGAACTTCACAAACCCTATATCTGAGAGAGGGCCAATATCCAGAATATATAAAGAACTTAAGAAATTAATCACCAACAATCTAAGTAATCCAATTATAAAATGGGGTACAGAGCTAAACATTGAGCATTTCTTTAAGTGCTTCTCTACCTTTCAAGATTCCTCTGTTGAGAATTCTTTGTTTTGCTTTATATCCTATTTTTAAATTGGATTATTTGGTTTGTTGGTGTTTTATTTCAGATTGAAGTGGTCCCATAATTAATTGTAAATATTAAAGCCTGAGCTATTGGTGTTCTGTTCAGTAAGTTGTCTTCTATGCCGATGAGTTCAAGGCTCTTCCCACGTTCTCCTTTAGCAGATTTAGTGGATCTGGTTTTATGCTGAGGCCTTTGATCCACGCTGACTTTAGTTCTGTGCAGGGCAATAAGTATGGATCTATTTGGGCTTTCCTATATTAGACATCCAGTTGAACCAGCACCATTTCTTGAAGGTCCTGTCTGTTTTCCATTGTATAGTTTTGGCTTTTTTTGGTCAAAAATCAAATGTGCATGGGTGTATGGGTTTATTTCTGGGTTTTCAGTTAGATTCCATTGATCAGCCAGCTTGTGTCTATGCCAGTACCATGCAGTTTTTATTACTATTGCTCTGTAGTATAGCTTTATGTCAGGAATGGAGATACCTCCAGAATACTATTATTGTACAAGATTGTTTTAGCTATTCTGGATTTTTTTTCATATGAAAGTTAGAATTGTTCTTTCATGGTGTGTGTAAAATTGTGTTGGTATTTTGATAATGATTGTATTGAATCTGTAGATTGCCTTTGGTAAGATGACCATTTTCACTATGTTAATCCTACAGATACATGACCACGAGAGAGCTTTCCATTTTCTGGTATCTTTTTCAATTTCTTTCTTTAGAGACTTGAAGTTCTTATCATACAGGACTTTGAGTTCCTTGTTTAGAGTTACCCCTACATAGTTTATATTATTTGTGGTTATTGTGATGGGTGTGGATTTTTTTTAATGTTTCTCAGCCCTTTTGTCATTTGTAAACAGGAGGGCTATTGATTTTTTAAAATTAATCTTGTTAACTCGAAGCCATTTTGTTGAAAGAGTTTATCGGCTACAGGAGTTCTTTGGTGGAATTTTTAGGGTCACTTCTGTACAGTATCATATCATCTGAGAATAACCATATTTTAACTTCTTCCTTTTTGATTTGTATTTCTTTTTATCTCCTTTAGTTGTCTTATTGCTTTAGCTGAAACTTCTAGTACTATATTGGAGAGATATGAAAACAGTGGTCAACCTTGTCTTGTCTTTGATTTTAGTGGAATTGTTTTGAGTTTCTCTCCTTTTAGTTTGATGTTGGCTATTGGCTTGCTATACATTGCCTTTATTATGTTTAGCTATGTACCTTGTACTTCTGATCTCTCCAAGACCTTTATCATGAAGGGGTGTAGGATTTTGTCAAAGTCTTTTTCTGCATCTAATGAGATGATCAAGTGATTTTTTTCTGGTTTCTTTTTTTTTAATTTTTATTTTTTAATATTAATCGCAGGTATTTACTTTGCATCCCAGATGTAGCCCTCTCCCTCATTCTCTCCTAATCCCACCCTCCCTCCCTCATGTCCTCCTTGTACTTTTCCAAGTCCACTGCTAGGAGAGGTCCTCCTCCCCTTCCATCTGACCCTAGCTTATCAGGTATCTTCAGGACTGGCTGCTATGTCCTCCTCTGTGGCCTAGCAAGGCTGTCCTCCCTCAGAGAGTGGGGGGGGGGGGGTTGAAGGGGGGGAGGCGGGAGGTAAAGGAGCCAGTCATTGAGATCACGTCAGAAATAGTTCCTGTTCCCCTTATGAGGGAGACCCCACCTGGATACTGAGCTACCATGGGCTACATCTGAGCAGGGGTTCTAGGTTATATCCATACACGGTCCTTGGTTGGAGAAACAGTCTCATAGAGGACCCCTGTGCCCTGATATATTTTGTCCTTGTGGAGCTCCTGTCCTCTCCCAGTCATACTAACTCCCCCTTTTTAAAATTTATTTTTATTTTTTATTATTAGCTACATTTTATTAACTCTGTATCCCAGGTGAATCTCACTCCCTCATTCCCTCCCAATCCTACCCTACCTCCCTAGTCTACTCCCTGCCCCTTTCCAAGTCCACTGATAGGGGAGGACCTCCTCCCATTTATTCTGGCCCTGGTTTATCAGGTCTCTTCAGGACTGGCTGCAAAGTACTCTCTGGCCTAGGAGGGCTGCTCCTCCCTTGCTGGGTGGGGAGGTCAAAGAGTCTGCCACTGCGTTCATGTCAGAAATAGTTCCTATTTCCCTTGCTAGGGTACCCACTTGAATAATGAGCTACCAAAGGCTACAGGTAAGCAGAGGTTCTAGGTTATATCCACCCATGGTCCTTGGTTGGAGAAACAGTCTCATATAGGACCCCTGTGCCCAGATATATTTGGTCCTTGTGGAGCTCCTATCCTCTCCAGATCATATTAACTTCCCCTTCTTTTATATGATTCCCTGCCATCTGCAGAAGGTTTGGTTATGAGTCTCAGTTTCTGCTTTTATCATATGATTCCCTGCACTCTACCGAAGTTTTGCTTATGAGTCTCAGCATCTGCTTTGATAAGCTGCTAGGTAGAGTCTTTCAGAGGCCCTCTGCAGTAGGCTCCTGTCCTGTTTCTTTTTTTCTCCTACTTCCCATGTCCAGCCCATTTGTCTTTCTAAGTGAGGATTGATCATCTTATCCTGGGTCCTCTTTCTTGTTTATCTTCTTTAGGTGCACATATTTTAGTATATTTATCCTATCTTATAGGACTATATAAATGAGTCTATATCATGTGTGTCTTTCTGCTCCTGGGATCCCTCATTATCATGTGATTTTTTTTCTTTCAATTTGTTTATATGATTGATTACATTGATGGATTTTTGTATGTGGAACCATCCCTGCTTGATGTATTTTTGAATTCTGTTTGCAATATCTTTTTGAATATTTTTGTGTTAATGATCATAAGGGAAATTGGTCTGAAATTTTCTTTCTTTGTTGAGTCTTTATGTGGTTTAACTATCAAGGTGACTGTGGCCTCAGAATGAATTTGGTCGTGTTCCTTCTGATTCTATCTTGTGGAATAGTTTGAGGAACATTGTTGTTAGGTCTTCTTTGAAAGTCTGATAGAATTCCATGCTAAAACCATCTGGCCCTGGTTTTTTTCTTTTTTCTTTATTTGGCTGGATTTTTTTGATGGCTGCTTCTCTTTCCTTAGCGGTTATAGGGCTATTAAAATTTTATGATCTAGGCCATATCCATACATGGTCCCTGGTTGGAGAAACTGTCCCTTATGAGACCCTTGTGCCCTGCTCAGTTTGATCTTTGTGGAGCTCCTGCTCAGATGTTGCCCATGATAACTCATTGGTGAACTGAAGACCCTAGTAAGGGAAACAGGGACTGTTTCAGTCTTGAGCTTGATGGCTGACTCTTCGACCCTCCCCCATACATGCCAGGGAGTAACAGCCTGGCTAGATCCCAGGGGAGGACATTGCAGCCAGCCCAGAGGAGACAAGATGATCTGGGGTCAGATAGAAGGGGAGGAGATCCTCCCCAGTTGGTGGACTTGGAGGGGGCGGGGAGGAGATGAGGGAGGGTTGGGGAGGGTGGGAGGGAGTGAGAGAGGGGAATACACATGGGATGCAAAAATCCTAACCTGTGATTGATATACAAATAAATAAATTTATTAAAAAATTTTATGGGGCTGGAGAGATGGCTCAGAGGTTAAGAGCACTCACTGTTCTTCCAAAGATCCTGAGTTCAATTCCCAGCAACCACATGGTGGTTCATAACCATCTTTAATAAAAAATCTGGTGTGCAGGTAGAATGTTGTATAAATAATAAATAAATCTTTAAAAAAATTTTATGATCTTCCTGGAAATATTTTCTGGACCTTCAAGCTTGGAATCTTCTTTATTATCCATTTCTATTATTGTTGTTTCTTCTTTTCATGGTGTCTTTGATATCTTGGAATTTCAGGAAATTTTCATTTTAATTTTCTTTGATAGATGTATTGAAATCTTCAATTGTATCTTCAAGCCTGAAATACTCTACTCCATTTCTTATTTTCTGTTGATGATGCTTACCTATATGGTTCCTGATCTTTTCTCTATTTTTTCCATCTCCAGGGTTTTCTCAGTTTATGTTTTCTTATTTGATTCTAATTCCATTTTTCTGTTCTTAAGCAGTTTTATTAATTTTCTTCACTTGTTTGACTCTGGGTTCCTGTCTGTCCTTAATGGCCTTTATTTGTCTGGTTGTATTTTCCTGTATTTCTTTGAAAGATTTGTTTGTTTCTTCTTTATATGCCACTAATAATTATATAAGCATAGAAGTAAAATGATTTTCCTGTATTTCTGCATTAGAATATTCATTGTTTTTTATTTAGGGGGTGGGTTTCTGGTGGAGCCATGTTGATTGTGCTCTTACTGTGGCCTGTAGATTTCTGGTTTTTCTTAGCCTTGGCTCTTTGTTTCTGGAATTTGCACTATAAACTGGATCTGCCTGTCTCTGGAGTCTAGATTTGTCTTCGGGACAAGGAAACGGGTCTAGGGAAACAAAAATGTGTGCTGACATTTCAGATGCAGTAACACTGGAATGTGTGTTTGGAAGGCTGTGCACCAATGCAGGTGCCTTAAAGAGCAGGGGTGTGGTCCTGCTTGCCTGGAAGGGCAGAGGCCCCTGTGAGGGAGCGTGGCAGGGAATAGCTGCTGGCACAGATACCTGGGAAGGAACGGGATACCGGCAAGGGTACCTTGAAGGGTGACATGCAGTTGTCTCAGGTGGCAACTGCCAGGGTGTTCACTTCAGGTGGCAGCCAGGAGGATTCAAAATGCAACTGATGGGGCCCATGATAACTTGGTGTAGGGCTGAAGACCCTATTCAGGGAAACAGGGACTGTTTCAGTCATGATCTTGATGGCTGACTCTTTGACCCTCCCCCATATAAGCCGGGGAGTGACAGACTGGCTAGATCCCAGGGGAGGACTTTGCAGCCAGCCCTGAGGAGACATGATAAGTTGGGGTTGGATGGAAGGGAA
>CM053751.1:26035537-26071761 GCA_028658305.1 Pachyuromys duprasi
TTCTTCTCCCTTTGTGTCTTCTTTATAGATTCTAATTCCGTTTTCATACTTTGTACCGTTTCCTTCAACTGATTGACTGTGTCTCCTATTTTTATTGTTTCCTCTCTGTTTATCTTTGCTTGTTCCTGTATGTGGGCAGTTAATTTCTTCTCCATTTCTTTGAGAGCCTTGTTCATTTCCTCTTTTTGTCTCTCCTTTTTTTCCCTCCAATATCTGCATAATCAAAGCTTTAACATATTTTTCCTGTGTCTCCACTGAATTAAAATCTCCACTGCTTTTGGGTGTTTCTGGTGGGGCCATGGTGTCCTGATTTTTGTTGGGTGAGTTCTTTCGCCGATTTCTGGGCATTTGTTTTTATGTAATCAAGGAGCTGTTTGTGCTTTAAGGCTGAACTTCAGTCTGGAACTGTCAATCTCTTGTGTCAGGAGTATTCTTCAAGAAGATCAGGGATTTCCAGTGGTTTGTTAGTGTGTATTGTTGTCTCAGTTGAACTCTGTTGTGGGCTCTGTGTGCCCGGCTTCCTGCTTTGTGCTAGATGCTGTGGGCACTGCAGGCTGGTCACCCTTCTGGTCTGGAGGCTTTCCTCCTCATTGTGTATTAGAGGCTGAGTGTCCAGGTTTGAGATGTCAGCTGGGGTATCTGCACTCTGCCCTGGGCTTGCTGCTAAGGGCTCTCCCCTGGACTGGAGATTTGGCGCCCCCTTTTGGGCCCGGTGCTGTGCACCATGGTCTGAGATGATATTTGGGGCACACACAGTGGGTTTGGGTTGGTTGCAGGTGTTGCCGAGCTGTGTGTTCCAGCTGTATGCAGGCCTGTCTGAAATGGTGCCCGAGGCCTTCTCTGTCTGGCCCGTGGACACACATACGGACCATGGTGGTTGCTGGCGGTCCCGATCAGTGAGTGCCAGCAGTGTGCAGCTGGTCAAAAAGGTCCCCCAACCCTCTCAGTCTGAGGTGGTTCAGGCAGAGTCCATAGGTGTGCGCCTGCAGTATGCCTGTGGGTTGAAGCAGAACCAGGGTCCTTTCCAGACTGTTCCTGGGACTCACACAGGGACTGAGGTTTTTGCTGGTGGGTCCGTTCAGTATGTGCCCACAATGTGCAGGTCAGTCAAAATGGTACCCGGTTCCTCCTCAGTCTGCCCGGGAGACTGTGTGATCCTGCCTAGTATGGCGTCTACAGGCGCCCAGCTCGGCTGCTTGCTCAGATCAGAGCTGTGTGCTGCAGGTAACCTGGAGATTTTTCAGGGGAATAACTGGGTGTCCCTAGGATTTTCCCACTTGATTTTCTCACCGTAGGAGTTCAGCTCACTTGGCAATCACAAATGCTGGTGTTTTAGGTCCCAGAGTTCAGTCTCCTGGTTCCTGCATTGTTTCTGCTGTCCTACTCCTCAGACACTGTGTCCTCTCATGGCAGCCATCTTGGATCTCTCCCAGAAGTAATATTATATGGACTCAATGGGTTATATTTAGGAATATATATTATATATTTAGGCATGCATAATATTTATTACACATATATAAGCATGCAATAAATATTAGTCATAAAGAGGCCATGAATTGTGAAGGAAAGCAGAGAGGGTTATACAGGAAAGGCTGGAGGAACAAAAGGAAAGAAAGAAATGTAGTTACATTATAATGTCCAAAGTAAACAAAAAGTTGAAAATGATATTAAATTGAGTCATCTAATCAAATTCTTTTACTTTAAAGGCTAATTATCAAGTATCCATGAATGTGAGCCTTTTATTGAAAAAGCTAATTGATTAGTTGCAAACTACAGAGGATACCAAATCTTCCTATGTTACTATTACTCTCTCGATGTATAGAGGAATGGAGAGCAAGGACATAGTGTAAGAGGGAATTAACTTGAATGAATCAAGTGTGACAATGACAGCTATTTGAAAGAAGGGGTTAACAGGAAAAATAATAGTTTTCAGCAATGTAGAAGCTGATAGATTCAGAGCAGGGGAGAAAAAGGGTAAAAGAATAAATGTAATTCTGGAAATGTATGAAAAAAGAAAAGAGGACAAGGTTTAATATCCATTCCAATTTCTCAGAACTTATTGTCTTCATTAGCATTCTTTCATATTGTATTAGTTTTATGATATACTCCCATTCATTTTAGTTAACAGTACAAAAAATAATCAATACAGAGTAGTAACAATAAAATTTTAACCTTTTTTTTTTCCAGAAATAATAATGCAGAGTTTTATCTTTTACTAAGTCTATCTATGTTCATCATTGGCATAAATGTTATATTTATCAATCTGTGACATAAATGATATATTTATTCATTTGTGATATCTAGTTACATAGGGATTTTTTAATTTTTATTAATTACACTTTATTTACTTTGTATCCCCCCATAAGCCCCTCCTTGCTCCCCTCCCAATCCCACCTTCCCTCCCCCTTCTCCACATATGCCCCAAGTCCACTGATAGGGGATGTCTTCCTTTCCTTCCTTCTGATCCTAGTCTATCAGCTCTCATCAGGAGTGGCTGCATTGTCTTCCTCTGTAGCCTGGTAAGGCTGCTCCCCCATCAGGGTAAGGTGATCAAAGAGCAGACCAATCAGTGATTTTTTTTAATGTGATGCAGAACATAGCACACCTTCACCACATCTTATCCTCCATTTTGGAGGTTGCTATGTATTTTTATGTCCGAAAATGGAAATGTTTTATAAAGGTAACATGTGTAACTCTATATACAGGTCAACCATGACAACTCACTAATGGTATTGGGCATCTAAGGGTCAAGATCAGTAACAATGCACCAGTAGTGTACACAGCACACACCACAATCAAGTATTTTCACTTTCAGAGGGTTTATTGTTGGTTCTGAATACTGTGTGTATTTATGATTTTCAAAATAAACTTAGCCATTATTGTGACTTATTGATAGTTGGAATAATTGATTCTTGCTATGCAAAGTTAGGAAACTAAAATATTATTAATTCTCCATTTACCTCGATTTTTGTTGTTTCTATTGGTATTTGTACTGTTTTCATTGTTATAATTTTATGTTTTTATTTCTTGAAATACTAATATTTATTAGAAACACTATGTTAAATATTTGAGAATTCTAAACCATTAAATTGACTTTAAGAATCTTTGTAACAACATTAATTATAACAAAGATTATCAATAAATATTAAAACCACTGAAATAAAGTAATGATGAACACTATAAATTGTCTCACCATATTGATCTGTGTTTCCAGTCATTGTATTAAGTTTGGTGGAAAACACGTTGGTGAATAAACATTGTGGTTATCACCCTAAACAAGTAATTAGATTAAAATAGAAAGGGGAAAACTCATATTATATGCTTCCTGATGTGGGGTAATATGAATAAAAAACATTACCTAAATCATGAGGAAATGAACAAATTTAGAAATTGGGAAATTAATGAAATAGCTTTTCTTGGTTCCTTTAAATCTTGAACAGTGCTATGAATAGCCAATCATAAAAGATAGGGGTACTTTCTATGGTAGAAGAAGACCAAAAAGGCATAATTACACAATGAGGAGAAATTTTATCAGTGCTAAGAGGTACACTGTCAATATATTTATATATAGGTGTAGAATGAATTTGATATAAGATTATTGTATCCACGTTGCATTGTTTTTCTACCATGGCCCCATGTGTATTGAGAGTATGGTCCTTTGCCACCTGGCCCAGCTCTATTTTTTTTTTACATGTACATTTGGTATATTTGGAAGCTTTCAGAGCAGTTTCCTGCTTTCATTTGTTTTCAAATGCCCCTAATCCAACCCTGCTTCAAGGAGAATTATAGATGACATGATCTTTCCCTACCAAACTCTTGGTCAGACCCTCCGACTAGGACGGGTTGAGACTTAATTCGAGCAATTTTATTCTACTTCTTAAATCCTAAGCCTATTGTTAAATTTGTTTGAGGTTTTAAATTTCTTCCTGGGACCAGCAGCACATTGCAATTCTGATGTTTAATATGTGCTAGATATTTAGAAAGGGGCCTATACAAATTTTCCATAAAATGTCAAAAAAATATCTTCATATTTCTGTCTCTAGAGAGAGGAAAGAAGAGGGGTACAGAGAGAAAATGCTATTTATGAGCTGAGATAAAGAAAATAGGTAGATTATTAGTTCTATTTTTTCCTACTTCAATACTGCTATGAATGTTCAAAATAAAAACCATTAGAAAAAATTGTGTCAACAAGTCAAGACTTGAGAATAAAATACAACTTTTAACTGTCCATCTTTTAATGGTTTATTTTCTAATTTAAAAAAAATTCACACAATATTATTTTATAATATCTTTCTGTTCCCAACTGTTCCCATATCTTACTCCATCTCCCAATTCACTCAACCTCATACTCCTTTTCTTTCAAATAAACAAAAACCCAAATACAAAAATCACCAAAACCAACCAGCCAAACAAACAAACAAAAACATACACACACAGAGAAAACAAACAAAGTTTGATTTCTGCTAGCAAACTGCCCAAGCATGAGCCCTGCTCTGGGGTATGTGTGATATACCCAGTGTCATCCCATTGGAGAGAACTGATTTTCCCTCTCCCAGCATAAGTCAATTGCTCATATCGTCTTGGTTTAGGGTGGAATTTGTATATACTTCTCTCTTTCTATGCTGGGGTTTTGTCTGGATTGAACTCATGCAGGACTTGTGTGTGTTGCCACAATCTATGAGTTCATATGTGTATTAGCTCTGCCCTTTTGTATCTAAAGAATACTGTTTCCTGGGAGTCAACCACCTTTGGTTTTTTTAATTTTCTGAATCCTCACCTCTTCTTCTCTATGTGTCCCTGAGCCTTGAAGGGAGAGGTTTGATATGGCCATCCCATTTAAGGCTGATAAAAGTGTTTTTTAAAGATAATTCTTAATTAATAGAACGACAATAATTACATGAAAATAAGGTGACTCAGAGAAGGAAAAGCCATGATTTTAGTATTCCTTGCATTTGCACATTCTATATTTTTATCATCACTGATTTGTTTGTGTGACTTTGTTTTTAAGGGCTTCAATGACATTTTGTAAGAAAAATATGGAAAATATATTTTCAGTTCATTATGTTACTAGGAGACGTTTCTGGAGAATTTCAATGGGAGTATAACCTGATTTGTACTTCATGCCACTTCACCTTCAGGTCAGCAAGCCTTTACAGCTCTAGGTATTTAAGCAGCACCCAATTCTTATTTTTTATTCTTTTATTTTTAAGTATCAATTATTATTTATTACAATTTTATTTACTTTGTATCCACTATGTCCCTACCCTAGTCCACTGAGAGGAGAGGTCCTTCTCCTCTACTATCTGACCCTAGCCTATCATATCTCATTAGGACTGTTTGGATCTTCTCTCTCTCTATGGCCTCCAGGTGGAGGTGATCAAAGTTCTTCCTCTCCTTACCAGGGAACTCCCATAGATACTGAGCTACCCATGGGCTATATCTGAGCAGGGGGTCTATGTTCTGTCCATGCATGGTCCTTGGTTGATTCATTAGAGCACCCTATTTTTAAATAAACACAAGATAAAAAAAACTTTAATTTTAGAAAATAAATATCCATGGAATCTAGTGAAATAAAGTGATTTCATAGCATCTTTTATTGGAGACATGCATTTTTGTGATATTCTGCTTCTACACCAAAAAGACATTTTTCAAGCAGTTTCCAATCTCAATCCATTTGCACACTTATATTTTGTTGTGGATTGTAGATTTACAGTTATAAGGACATTTTGATTTGGCAATTGCTTTGTGGATAATAGGAAACCTACATCTTAAAATTTAAAGCCAGATTAATACTATTCTTAAATATATACTGATTATAAGTAATACTGAATTTTGTAATGAATAAGTGATTTTCTTTAGTTATTTGAGAACATGACATCTGTAATTATAATCAAAACACAAGTGTTTAATCAGATTCCAAGTAAAATGGAAGTTCTTTTTTTGTATAAGAATTAAGGTAAAGTCAACTATAATCTATCAAAGTAAAGTTTCATTTATTTTCCCTAGGGCTCTCTAGGATTGAGGATATAGTTCAGAGGTAAAGTGCTTTTCTAGCACGAGGTAAACTCTGGTTTCAGTCACCAGGACTTTGGGAAACCAAAGGCTCACTATAGGGAGTTGAGCATTAACAGGGCTCATTATTGTGCATATTACTAAGTGGAAGAAAGTGACTTTTCTTACTGTGTAGCTAAGGATGACTTTCAGTTTTGATCCTCTTGTCCTTACCTCTTAAGTGCTTAGAGTTAATGGGTGTACCACCATGCCCATTTTTGTGTATTGTTAGAGATGAATCCCAAGGTTACTTGCAGCTAGGCAAAACTTGACTTGATTAACAATACTCCAACCTGAAACTCATTTTTCCAATCTATTGACTGAAGGAAATTGTACAAAAGGCATCTTTGAGTGACATGATTGCATCCATTTTCCACATTTTAATTTTTTTCTACCTCTCCAAAATCACTAGTTATCATCAGGGCAAAATTATGGCCACTTAGTTTGCATTTCATAGAAGAATTTAAAGAAATTGTCAGAAAAAAAGATGATAGAGATAAATTAATATATACTTCTAGAGAAGTTCTATATTTTTATAAATATCATATGTAGTAAAAACTGCTTTAAGGGGGGTTTGAGGGCATATTTTCAAATTCTGTTTTAACCAATAGAGTTACATAATAAGTTAAAATATGTTAGGTCACCAATTACAGACAGCCCTGATCACTGAAATAATTCTACTTTATATTTTAACACACACACATGCTCAATGACCAGTTTATTTCTCTATCTGTTCATTTTTGTGAAAATAAAATTAGTTCTTGAGTCTTTGTTCTTTTCTAGCATAGCTGATATATAGAGACACCTGCTGGGAAACAAACGAACAGAAAAAAATTCAAACCTGTGTTTTGGAAACAAGAGGAGCTTTTTTTTAATTAATTTTTTGTTTTCTACATTAATTACAGTTTATTTGTTTTATATCCCAGCTGTAGCCCCCTCCTTCATTCCCTCCCAATTCCACCCTCCTTCCCTCATCTCCTCCCATAGCCCTCTCCAAGTCCACTGATAGGGGAGGTCCTCCTCCCCATTCTACCTGACTCTAGTCTATCAGGTCTCATCAGGACTGCATTGTCCTCCTCTGTAGCCTGGCAAGGCTGCTTCCCTGTCAAAGCTTTTTTTGTTTTGTTTTGTTTTGTTTTGTTTTGTTTGTCTTTTTTTAAAAATATTAATCACAGGTTATGTACTTTGTATCCCAGGAGTACTCCCTCACTCATTCCCTCTGCCTCTCCCTTGCAGCCTTGCTAGACCCCAGAAGAGGACATTGCAGCAAGCCCTGAAGAGGCCTGATAACCTAGGGTCAGATGGAAGGGGAGGAGGTCCTCCCCTATCAGTGGACTTGGAAAGCCGCAGGGATAAGAACAGCTTTTTAAATAGACCGTAAATATGCTTGCCTCAAACAACACATTTAGTTTCGAGGAACACCTGCCTCTGAAATATATCAACACTCAAATTTATCTAATGTTTTATGACTAATGTAAAAATTACCAGCTGAACATTTAGTTTTAAGAATTAACCATTAGAAACAAGCCTCTAGTTAATAAGGTATCTTATATAAGAAAATAACAACAAACATATTTCAATCAAGTCATTTTTTATGTAATTATATATTTTACAAAATAAATAAATACCTTTAAACATTTTTATAACATCACATTTTCATAGATTTTAAATTTCAGCAAATTTTTATTCTTGACTGAGTTTATGCATATCTGATATATTGGGAAAAATAGTCTTTTGGACTTCTATTTACATTAACTTTTGTTATTAATTTCTACCAAATTGGCTTCCACAGTTATAGCCTATTAAATAATGAACATTGAAACCTAACCGTACAAAATTCAATATTTAGTAAAAATCTGCCAGTTTTAAAAATTATGTTCCAAACTGTAAGCCATCCTTAATATTTGCTGAGGTATGCTGATGTCCCATATATCATGAGATCATGAAATCTAAAGACAATGTGGGAATCTGAGACTCCTTGGGTGATTTTAACAATTTCATTTACATGGCTGGCTGAATTTTGAATAGCGGGGCAAGATTGCAGGCAGGTCTTGGAGTGCAGCCACTACAATAGTTTTCAAGTGATATTCACCATAATTCAGCTGAACATGGTCCAGTCATGTGTGGAGAATAGATGACAGCATGATTTCCAAGCACCTGCTCTATGCTTCCAACCAGACAGGGAGAATGCATTGCACGGTGACAATCTGATATCTGGCCCCTAACCATGTGGTAAAGATGCTGACAGTTGCTTCAAAGCCAATCTAACATACGATTCAAGGTGGGGGGAGCATTACATAATTTCAGAAGACACCTTGAGAAGGTCGTTATGTAAAGGAAGACCTTGAAAACACATATTGGCCTACTTGTATTACTCATACAGACCATTCTAAGAGGTCCAACAACATCTATTAAAAGAAAAAGTTGTAAAAATAGGTCTGAAATCTGATAAACTTTGTGTGAAGAGACATTGCCATATATGTTATTTGCTTTTTTAAAAATTTATTTACTTATTACTTTTTATTTATTATGGTATTATGCCAGCACAACAGAAGAGGGCACCAGATTTCATTATAGATGGTTATGAGCCATCATGTGGTTGTTGGGGATTGAACTCAGGACCTTTTGGAAGAACAGTCAATGTTCTTTTGTTGTTGTTGTTGTTTCAATTTTTTTTATTAAATTCTTTATTAATTACACTATATTCACCTACGTACCCCTATAGTTCCCTCCCTCCTCCCGTTCCAATCCCTCCCTTCCTCCCCACTATGCACCTGTGTCCCTCCCAAAGACCACCGATAGGGGAGGTCCTCCTTTCCTTCCCTCTGATCCCAATCCATCAGGTCTCATCAGGAGTTGCTGCATTGTCTTTCTCTGTGGCCAGGCAAGGCTGCTCCCCCCTCAGGGGGTGGTGATCAAAAAGCAAGCCAATCAGTTCATGTCAGAGACAGTCCCTGTTCCTATTACTTATGGAACCCACCTGGACACTGAACTGCCATGGGCCACACCTGTGCAGGGGTCCTAGGCTACCTCCATGCATGGTACCTGGTTGGACCATCAGTCTCAGGAAAGACCCCTATGCTCAGATTATTTGGTTCTGTTGCTCTCCTTGTGGAGTTCCTGTCCTTTCCAGATCTTACTATTTCCCGCGTCTTTCATAAGATTCCCTGCACTCTGCCCAAGTGTTGGCCATAAGTCTCAGCATCTGCTTCAGTAGTCTGCAGGGCAGAGCCCTTCTGAGGCCCTCTGTGGCAGGCTCCTGACCCATTCCCTGCCCTCTCCTTCTGATGTCCATCCCCTTTGCCCTTCTGGATAGGGATTAGACATTTTAGCCAGTCAATGTTCTTAACCTCTGAGCCATCTCTCCATCCCATATATGTTATTTTCAAACATCTTCAATGATATTTAAAATCATTAAATTCATAACACTGAGATCTCCTGAGTATACTTAGAATAATGGTTCATGATTAATCATGGAAACCTTGGGAAAATATGTAAGGAATTTCAGTAAAAATTCTAAAAACATGGGACATCTGTCACAATGTGAACTGCAACATTGCTGTCATGAGATTCAATACTGGGGGAAAAAAGGCAATTGACTCAGGATAGTTGCGTCAAGAAAAGATAGCAGAAGAAAGTGTCAAGTAAACAACTGCAAACTACAAGACCTCTATAATCTCTCTGGTATGCATTGTTAGTTCTTGTGTATCAAAACATAGCTAGCACTGCACAGATTGAGATTTCTGTTTTGTGTTTGTTTTACTTATGATTAGAATATATGCCAATGGCTAGTTAGGAAGGAGGAATTCGGAAAAGTGAAATATCTCACTCCATTACTATTATTTTATACCTTTATTTGATGTTCTCTCTTGATTACTAAAAGTATGTACTTATATGATATGCCAGGATATTAATTAGTTTCTAATGTTTATGCTTGGCATATTCTTTTATTCAAATCATAAAGGTAAATTTCTAATAAAGGCAGATGATGTCGGTGATGAGGAAGATGACCATGAAGAGGATCGAAAGGGTTCCTATTAAAGACAATGACACAATGACAGTGCGGTAGACACAGAATATTATTGTTCAGACAAGAAGGAAGGGCCTCCCCCAACAATGTTCAATCACATGGTTGAGGGCAATCAGAACTGATGGAATTTCATCACAGAAAGTCAGGCCACACTGAAAGGGATAGTAGTTACTTCCTCTCTTTCTCATACTACCTGTCCTGGGGTGTCTTGCCCCATTGGTCCTCCTCTCAGTAATGTTCTGCCTCATGACAGCCCCCAAGCAATGAGATGACATGGGCACAGACTTGCTCCTCATTTGTTGTTTATTTCAGAAATATTGTCAGAGCTAGAAAGAACGGAGTAATACACAAGGTCACTCTGAATTTACAGATGATCGTGTGGAAAGTGAAAACAAGTGTGGATGGGAAGTGCACAATATAAATGCAAAAAAAAAAAATCAGAACTAAAAATTAAAAGCCTTAACTGAAAACTAAACTTAATAAAACTACTATTTTAGCCAACTTTTTTCTTTGAGAAGCCGAGGACAAATTATAAAATAATAACTTAGTGTTCTGCTTATTACTTTAGCTAAGCACTTTTCCTGTATGTACCTTACAAACTGGACCCAGATATAAGCAAGACTGAACTCATTATTGTCCCCTGAAGACAGCATGATTCTAAATCAGCTAAAATATGAGGCTCAGAGTAACTTTGGGGCTAGTAATAAAATTCATGATGCTTAAATTGCTCACTTCTAATGCATATTTTACAACTCTCAAAGGAAACCTCTGGAACTCATCATTTCCCCCCTTTTCTCATTACTGTATCTGATGTACTTTCAAACTGTGAGATGCATTTAACAGTTTCTATAGCTGTGAAAGTTCCTATCTGAATGAATGTGACAATGCTATAGAATAGATCCTGCTGAGAGCTGTCACCATATTTGGTTACAGGGGAAGAAGGAAGAAGCCTGTATACAAAGCCCTTGAGTCTGATGTCAGGAAAGGCTCAATCATCTAAGCAGTTTTGGCCTTTGCGATGTGGCTACTTAATCTGTTGAATTGTGAATGCTCCCTTAGAGGAAGCATTGTGAGTTTTGTAAAGAGGTTATTTTCTATATTGGTTGATGTCTAATTTCAGCTATTTATGCTTTCATTCCTTACTGTTAGTCAATGTCATATGTATATATATATATATATATATATATATACATATACACACATATATATATATATATATGAGTAAGCAATGGAATGTTGCTATGAGAAAAGACAATATTCACAAACCTCTGAGAAGCTGGGTATAAGAATATTTCCCCATTCTCACCAGAATTTAAACCCACCAGAGAAACTTATCTGGGAGCTTGCTTTCAGGGAATTATTAACTCACTCAATTCAAAATGAGTATTATCATATCCTACCAACTCTACAACAGCAAGAGAAACTTCTATAACCGTTCACTAATAGGAGAATTTACTCAGTAAATTCTGCATGTTGGGAGCTAAATACATGCATTAAATATAAATATATACATTAAATATAAACATTAGGTAGAAAAGAAAACATTTCAGCTTTAATTTTGGAATAATCATATTCCTTAAAAATGATTATCTTATTTGAAATTTTGGAACAAATAAACACTCCCCTAGATGTTTCATATTTTTATATTCCAACAGCAGACAAAAATGTACACTTTTTTCTGATTGGAAGGATATGGACTTTCATATTTACACATTAGATGTTCTTTTATTGTAGGACATTTAAAGCCCACATGCAGTCACATATTGCTAAGTGAGTTTCTTCTCTCACTGTTTTCTCCTTCATTTTCACTGCCTTCTCTCTCTGTAACTCAACTTCCTGCCCTGACCTTCAGGATTCTTTCTTTTTGTTGTTGCTGTTTGTTTTTGTTTTAATTTATGTTGAAAGTTTTATGTCAAAGTACAGGATTAATGTTATGTTTACCCACCAGTATCACCCTTCCAACTCTTCTCATGTTACCCTCATTTCCTGTACATACATTCTACTGATTCTATTTAGTATTAGTCTGGTTTAGGCAACAATATTGTTGAAACTTCACAGGCGAAGCATCTCTATCATGCCTAGAAGATTTACAAGTCCTAATATTTTTTTAAATTTGCTTTTGTGTACATACTTTGAAATTATTTCTTCCTATTTGACTTCCAATTCATTATTATTTTTTAATTTCTGTGCAATATATTACTAAACATGCACACTGGATTTTTAAAATTCTGATTTTAAGGGTAGCTTCTAGACATGTAATAGTTTATTTTCCTAGAAATATTTTCAAAATAGTTTATTTCTTCCTTAAATATACTGTTTGTTGTTTATGTAATATGTGGCTGCTTAAAAATGTAATGAATTGTAAATCAGTTTTGAAAATTTTTATCACAAAATCCTAATGGTTGTCCCTTCTTACTCTATTGTTTATGTCTTTCTTATGATATTGTCATTGATCTTGGTAGTTTATTCATACACATTCCTCAAAGTATGAATTACAAAGTATGTTTCCTGACCAAGTTGTGAGTGAAGGAGCTAGTATTTTGTTTCACCTTTACATTGACAGAACAGTCTTTCAGAACCATATTTTAAATGATAAAGGGCTCCCTAATATATCTTGCTTGGCTTAATGTGTAATCTGTTAGTCTTTGACCTGAAGAGTAATCAGAAGCTGACATCAGCCCTTTTAGGATCAACAGCTCTCCAGTATCCTATGTAGGTCATTTAGTTCATGGATGCTTTTAGGTTGCTTTGCTAATTTTGACATTCACTTTTTGTCCTTATACCCACCGATAAGTAGAGTCTTCACCCATCAGCAAAGGAACTTCACTTTGCAACAAATAGAGTCTATTACAAAACCCACAAATAATCAAAATGCAAGTTGTGGAGCTGAGTCCCAACTGCTTCATCTACACCACAAGTCCTACACTTAAAGCTCAGAGAGGGGACAGAAAAAGAGGAGACAGAAATACTGTAAGAAACAGAATAGCAGATTTGCTGTGAGATTGTGTCTCCTAGAAATTTCAGAAGTTATTATACTCATGAAGTCTTACCAACATGGTTGCCTAAGCACTCCTAAACAAGAACACCAATAGATATGCTAAAGCTAATAGGGAAAGATCATAAGTCCTCAAACCTATACAAAGAACTATGGGAAATAAAGGAACGCTGAAAACAGGAAAAATAGTTTACTCCAGCAAGGAGCACAGGAATTGTTTACCTATTGTCAAAATGGTTAAGCCTGAAAACAACATAAAACTAACCTTTAATAGACTGAGCAAGATTTCTTGATCTTTCTTTCTCTTTCTCTTTCACTCTTTCTCTCTTTATCTCTCTCTTTTCTCTCTCTCACTGTGTGTGTATAAAGGAAAAGGAAAAATAATGTAATTATATCATAATTTCAGATTATTTTTAAAAATCACACTATTGCTGCTGTTTAGCTAAATTAACATAGCAACAAACCAATCTCTATGAATATATAAAGAAAATATTGCACAAAATGTTGAAAATACTTTGTGGTTGATGGTTCAACCTTAAGGAAGACATTTATACATCACCTGATGTCCAAGGGATCATCCAAAAGAAGGACAAAAAAATTTTAGTGCTTGATGACAGGAAGGACCACAACCTGCCATCTTCTAAAGATACCACAACTGTTACAACCATGAACTAACAGCAGAGTTGCTACTCACACTGCATCTGCATAAGACTGAATGGGTCATCTATTAGCTAAGGATGAGAAAGGAGCACACGGGACCCTCAATTTGTAGCTGAACTACTGGCAACTATTTATTTTCTAAGATGGGGCAGAATAATTTCTACTTGTAAACATGCTGTGAACCCACTAGCCTCTACTGAGTAGCTCTAAAACCATAGTCACACACAAAACATGGATTAAATTCCGTGAAACTCAAAACAAAACACAAAGTCATTAATAAGGGAAAGAAATTTGTAAGGAAGAGGAAGAGGTGGCAGAGGTGGAAGATTAGAGACGATGCAGGAGGATAATCATAATGCACTGCATATAATATATAAAATTTTCAGAGAAAATTTATCAACAAGCATTTTTAAATGCATGTAACAAATGTTTTTTGAGAGTGTTAGATCAAATTGGGCAATCTCTTAAACATGTACATAAAATACTGCATTTCTTTCTTCTCTGCTTTTCTTGGTGTCAAAATTCTTATCAAGTATGATTTTTTCAACAAATTAAAATTCTAAGTTTTTGAAAATAGTAAACACCGCAGTGTAAGACTAGTTAAATTTTTTCTGTAAAATAAAAGAAAATTGGCTCATGTAAATCTATTATTTCTGTGCATTGTAAATTTAGTGTCTGAGAGATATTAAAGTAAACTAAATTGAAATGATCCATGCTAGGATGCATGAAGGAAATAAAAGAAGTGTTGTGAAAATTTTCCTACGTCATTACCTAGGTCATGAGAGACTTTACACAACAGCAAATGTACTCTTATCTACCAGACTTTGACATGGCTAATTTTGTACATTTTTCAGAACTGTTCTAGAATTATGTCCTTTTCGTAGGTGATGATCCGGGTAATACCCATGCTCACAATTCAAGAGCAACTGAATGAGATGCAAATCTAAGAAATATCCTAGAACATACTAGTCTATTCTGCAAGGCCATTATGTGATAATTGCTGTGGCCCCAACAATAAGTAGAATAGTGTTCTTATGTCCTTACATCTGTGAAAAGACATGCAGCTGTATAAATACATTCAAATTATATCACTAACTTGTGTTAGGACAAACAAGCAAACACATACCATTTGTTACTATTATCCATTGTCTTCAAAACACTAAATGCACAATTCTTACTTTTATTCTGGAAACAAATTATGGAAACCTTCTATATTGTATAATGCAGCCATTCTTAACTCAATCCCAGGTGTCAAGAATCTTATCCTTCTAGCTCTTAATTGCTGGTTAGAAATAAGTAAAAAAGGAAGAGAGGAAATCCAAGACAATGTGCATGGTGTGTGTTAATTCACTTCCATAAATACTAAATTAATTATTTTTGATTAAACTCCTGGAAGTAAAATAAGCTCAGGTATTAATTGAATTCTTTTGTTCAAAGGGCATTCTAAATATATCTGTAAGCCTCTTAGATAAAACAAATGTCTTATACTTATTTCTCCTTTAAAATTGCCTTTTGGATGTAGAGTTCAGCTTGGTTGAATGATGCTGTGGGATAAGCATTAATGTTATCTCAGGCTTCATAGCGACAACAGCTAACCTAGAAACCCCTGTAGCCATGCTCTCACCTGCATTCTGAATTGCATGCCCAAACTTTAGATTTCCAAACAAAATTGAATTATTTTAATACAAAACATATTAAAATACTGAATATCACCAATGAAATAATTGATGTATGGCATTACTGTTGCACGAATCTTGACTGATTTGCTAAAGATTTCCTAAGACTGGTGATCTATAGCAAAAATATGATTGTTTCAAAAAGACTAAAGAAATGTAAAGCAAAATTATGTCTGGCTGAGATGGAGAGAGAAGAGGGAGGTTATATACAATGAAACAAACTTTAACCACTGTTCCAGGTGAGGAAATTATAACTTGCCTCTTCAAATCTGGGAATGATTCATCAAAACCATTCATCAAAGTGAAACTCAGTTAAAAAAGTTAGAGATAAATTATTTTGTTATTTGATAGTTGTTATAGGCTGAAAGTTTAACAGCACATTGTAAACATCAACTCAGAACTGTTCAAATATTTGTGCCTAAAACTTCTTCCAACCTCTGTGATTGAGCCCATGTGCAGTCCTGTAATATGCTTTACATAAAATGACTTCTCTTTCCTTTTACAAATGAGGGAAACAGTTTTTTTCATTTTTATATAAAACTGAATTATCATTTTATGACCTCAAAAGAAGAAAACCATAATGTAAGTTAATCTTCTACATGAACATGAATGGAATAATATGTCCAGAAATTACTTTTTTGTATATTTTGCTTTTAGCCTCTTATTATTTTATTCTTTTAAAAATATATGTGAATTTATATTTGTGGGGAAGTGTGGATTTTCCCCTGATGGATAGAAGAGTTTCTTTGATCACCTGGAGATGGAAGTACTGCTGTTTGAGAGCAAAAAGATATGGGTGCTGGAAAACAAACTTGAGCCGTTTGGAGGAACAGTACATGCTCTTAACCACTGAACCTTATCTGCAGCTTCTTGGCCTTTCATTCTCTGTTACCATTTTAGATAATGAGTTCATCACATTTACTATGTTATCATACTATGTGAGAATATTCTAGCCCTGGAGAACTTTATCTTTACTTTATCCATAGGTTTGAATAAATAAAATATTCTGTTTTAAGATACCATGACTGGTTCATTTAAGATTTGAATGACTGAAAGGTTTCACCAAAAGTATACTTTTGTTTTCAGACATCTTGACACGTAGTTTCTCAAAGCCATCCAAGCCATTATTAAATGACATGAAAGGTGTTTGCTGCTTTCAAAAGCAGCTTACCAGAATATTACTTTTACCTCTGTGAGCTAGACTTTTAAATGGCACTTTCTATAAGTGTACCTTTCCCGATAAGAAGCAATGTTATGATCTCACAAAAGCTTCTTTGGGCATGAAGAGTGCTTATCTGATGTTGAGTTTAGACTATATTCTTCTCCATGTTGATACTTCCTTCAGAGAATCTCAACTTTGTTACAAAATGCATAAGAACATATATTCTACACAGTTAAGGGAAAAGTAGATAAAGAGATGCATTCAGCATTATTACATAGCTATTCTGAGGACCCTAGGAAAGATGCTCAATCCTCACTCAGAAGGACAAACTGGATAGACATCAGAAGTAGAAGAAGACAAGGAACAGGACAGGAGCCTTCCACAGAGGACCTTTTAAAGACTCTACCCACCAGGGTATCAAAGGAGATACTGAGACTCATAACCAAACTTTGGAAATAGTGCTGGAAACCTTATGGAAGAAGAGGGAAATAGAAAGACACGGAGGAGACAGGAACACCACAAGTAGAACAATAGAGCCAAAAAATCTGGTCTCAGGGGATCCTGCAGAGACCAATACTACAACCAAGGACCATGCACAGAGACCTAAACCCCTTGCTCAGAGGAAGCTCATGGGCTGCTAAGTTTCCAAATGGGTTCCCTAGTAAGGAGAACAGGGGTTGTCTCTGACATGAACTCAGTGGCAGGCTCTCTGATCACCTCCCCCTGGGGAGTGCAGCCTTGTGAGGGCACAGAGGAAGATGATGCAGCCAGCCTTAATGAGACCTGATAAGCTAGGGTCAGATAGGAGAGGCGGTCCTCCCCTATCAATGACTAGGGAAAGGGCATAAGGGGAGAAGAGGGAGGATGGGTGGAACTGGGAGGAGATGAAAGAGAGGCTGCAGCAGGGACTCAAAGTGAATAAATTTTAATAGATAGATAGATAGATAGATAGATAGATAGATAGATAGATAGATAGATAGAAAGATAGATAGATAGACAGATAGACAGACAGATAGATAGATGATAGATAGACAAAATTAATACTGACATTTTTTTTGTCTCATTCCCTGATCTGTAGCAGAATACCTGTGGAGCTCTCCCTGATCCTCCTCCTGCTGCTCCCACTCCTGTGGATTCCACAGATCTTGGGGATTCACTGATCCTTTTTAATATCCCCATCCCTGCTTTATCCAAGCCTCCAATATCAGCAGGCAACTCCTGCTAGTACACAGGCCAGGACTGCCAGGACAGTATGTAAGCTGAAAGCAGATCCACACCTCTCCTTTTGCTCTTCACAATTTCATTCCATCTTTATAACAGAAGACCTGCTGCACTCTCCCTTTCTTCGCTCTGACCCCATCCTCAATGAATCATAAACATCTTCTCCCCTACCCTTTCTTCTCCCAAGTCATCCCAACATCCGTGCCTTGAATACCAACAGGCATTCACTAGGACATACCAGTTGAGCATGACAGGACAACAATAAGCCAACTGAAGACCTTCATCACTTCTTTCCCTCCATATCCTGTCCCTAGCTTCATCCCTAGTGCTGCAACAGCACACCAGCTGCACTCTTCCATGTTTACTGCCCATATCCTCCCTGTATTGCTGAAATCACCCTCTGAATCTTCCCTTCCTCTACTTGTGGCATTATACATCTCTCAACTTCAGCAGGCACCAACTGCTAACCCACAGGCCATCCCTTCCAGAAAGCTAGGTTACCTACTTGCAGATCTTCACTTCCCCATTCTTTCCCCAGATCTAATCCCCCCAGGCTCATCCCATTTTCTGCAGTAGAATACTTGTGGCAGCCTTTACTGTCCTCATGCTCCCATCTCTTGGGTATCCCACAAGTCTTTCCCTTTTGGCCTCCTTCCCCCAGTTATTGCTTTATTCTAGCCCCCAAATACAGCAGACACCTGTTGTTGAACTTTAGGCCATGTCTGCCAAAAAAAAAAAAAAAGAAAAAGAAAAGAAAACAAAAAAAAATCAAAAAACAAAACAAAACAACAAAAAAAGTAGGCTTCTGGCAAATCTTTTCTCCTGTTTCCCCAGATTTGATGTTCTACTCTCATCCTTAGCTCAAAAACACACAACAACATCGAGGTAAGATATAACTTCAGGGTAAATGGTTGGAAAAAGCATGCAAATAGACCTAAAAAGCAATCTAATGAAGCAAGTCTAATGAAAAAGACTTCAGAACAAAACCACACAGACAAGATTGGGAAAAACTTCACCAAGAAGACATTTCAATTCTTAACATCTATTCTCAAACACAAGGGTCCCAAAGTTTGTAAAAGAAACACTATTATAACTTAAATTGCATATTAACCCCCCCCACACACACTAGTAGTGGGAAACTTCAATATCCCACTCTCACCAATAGGCAGGTCATCTAGAAAAAAGCTAAACAAACAAAAGCTAGAGCTGCCATACTTTATAAATCAAATGTAGCTAACAAACACTTAAAGAACATTTCACCTAAACAAGGGAATGTAACTTCTTCTCTGTACCTCATAGAACTTTCTATAAAACTGACAAGATATTGAGACATAGAGCAAGAAATAACCAATAAAAAAAAATAAAATAACTCCTATCATCCTATCAGACCATCAAGTATTAATGCTGGATATCAGAATTAAAAAGTCATGGAAATTGAAAACTCTCTATTGAATAAAAAAGAATAGGTCAAAACAAAAAATAAAATAAATACTTTCTAGAACTCAATGAAAATGAATGCACAGCACAGCCAAACTTATAAGACATGATGAAAGTAGTTCTAATAGACAAATTCATAACGCTAAGTGGCTACATTGAAATATGGCCTAGAACCCCCGCTCAGATGTGGCCCATGGTAGCTTGGTGTCCAACTGAAGACACTAGTAAGGAGAACAGGGAATGTTTCAGTCATGAACTCGATGGCTGGCTCTTTGACCCTCCCCCATACACGCCAGGGAGTAACAGCCTGGCTAGATCCCAAGGGAGGACATTGCAGCCAACCCTGAGGAAACAAGATGATCTGGGGTTGGATGGAAGGGGAGGAAGTCCTCCCCCGTTGGTGGACTTGGAGGGGGCGGGGAGGAGATGAGGAAGGGATGGGGAGAGTGGGAGGGAAGTCTTAGCTATAGCAGTAAGACAACTGAAGAAGAGCAAGGAGACACAAAATGGAAAGCAAGAAGTCGAAGCATCCTTATTTGCAAATGATATGATAGCATACACAAATCATCCTAAAAATTTTCATTATGGAATTCCTATGCCTGGCAAACACTTATAGCAAAGTGGAGAATGCAAGACTAACTAGAACAATAGAGCCAAATACTTGGGCCCGGGAGGTCGGGGTGGGGCACTGCAGAGACCAATACTCCAATCAAGGACCATGCACAGAGAGGACCTAGATGCCCTGTTCAAAGGAAGCCCATTGACTGCTCAGTTTCCAAATGGTTTCCCTAGTAAGGGGAACAGGGGCTGTCTCTGATATGAACTCAATAGCCAGCCTTTTTATCACCTCCCCCTGGGGGATGCAGCCTTGCCAAGCCACAGAGGAAGATGATAAAGCTAGTCTTCATGAGGCTAAGGTCAGATAGAAGGGGTGGAAGTCCTCCTCAATCAGGGGACTAGGGAAAGGGTATAGGAAGAGAAGAGCAAGAGCAGGTAGGACGGAGAAGAGATGAGGGATGGGGCTGCAGCAGAGATACAAACTGAGTAAATTGTAATAAATAAATACATGAATAAAATTAAACTAAAAACATAAATTCTGAAGAACTAGAAATGAAAAAAAATCAGTAGCCCTCATATATACAAATGACAAAGAGACTGAAAAAGAAATCAGAGAAACAAGACCTATCACAATTATAGCCAAAATATTATAGCCACAAATAATATAGATCTTGGGGTAACTCTAACCAAGCAAGGGAATTGTATGATAAAATCATATGATGAAATCTTTAAGTCTTTGGAGAAAGAAAACTGAAGAAGGTATCAGAAAATGGAAAGACCTCTCATGCTCATGGGTAAGTAGGATTAATATAGTAAAACTGGATATCCTACCAAAAGCAATCCATGGGTTCAACAAAATCTTCATCAAAACTCCAAGTCTTTACAGACCTTGAAAGGACAATACTCAACCTCATGTGAAAAAAAAAACTTAACAAAACAACAACAAGAATAAGAGAAAAAGAGAATAGCTAAAACAATCCAAAACTATAAAAGAACTTCCAGAGCTATCACCATCCTGATTTTAAGATGTATTACCAAGCTGTATCAATAAAATCCAGAAGTTCTTGGCATAAAAACAGACATGTCCCTCAAATGAAGAATGTATAAAGGAAATGTGGTACATATACAACATGGAATACTATTCAATTGTTTAAAATTGATATGAAATTTGCAAGGAAATGGATGGTATTAGAAAAAATATATATTTTGTTTCAGGTATCCCAGACCAGAAAGAACTGTAGTATGTATTCACTTTTAAGTGGCTATAAGACTTTAAATAAATGATAGTCAAAGTACAATCTGTAGACCCAGAGAAATTTTATATAGAGAGGAAGAGTCTAGAATATCTACTGGATCTTTTTTGCTGGTGGGTTTAAAGTGTCAGATGTTGGCACTGGGGGACAGGAATGTGAGAACCAGACAGACAGTTGGAGGGGAGATAGAGTTGAACATGAGCATACAGGGAGGGACAGCTGTAATTGTATATTTGAGGGATGTTATGGAAATCGAATGCAGTGGAAACTTTCTAAAATATATGAAAGTGCACCTAATGTGGTGTCTTAATAGTGTGTGATACAGAGTCCCAATTAGCCATTTTTGTTGTTGTTGTTACAAATTGAGGTTTCCAGTATTGGGATGGGATTGCATTCAATTTAATTACTGGCAAAGGGGCTCCTAAGGAAGTCTGCAAACAACCCAGGTTTTTGCTGAGGTCATGGGTAACTGTCTACATACTTAAATCAGGGCCCAATTTCTGAAGACAACACCCCCTCAACTCACTGAACATGAAGAAGTCCAGATGATGCTTATATCGTGTCTTCACCCCATGTTATAGTGTGTGTGGCATGGGAAGATACTCTGCAGGATATCAAAAGAGATGCATAAACATGAACTCAGCCACAAAACCCTCGACTTACAATCTGTTTTGCCTGGAGGACATGCTAGGGCAATGGTGGCACAGTCTTGTAAGAGTAGCCAGCCAAAGTCTGATTTGACTTAAAGCCTTCTTCAGGAGACTGAACCCATATCTGACACTGCTTGGGGACCAAGAAACGGAAACCAGATTGTTCAGAAACCTACTGTATAATCAAACACAGCTCATCTTTAAAAAAAATAAAGATAAAAATATTTAATCTTTTATTTTTAATTGAAAATAGATTCTTCTCATTTAACACATCCCAAGCACAGTTACCCAAGATCCATACCTCATAGCTGCCCCCATATCCACTCCTTCCCAGATCCACTCCCCCTCTATTTCCTCTTCCAGCAGGCCTCCAAGCAAGAACAGCCAAACAGAACAAAACAAGATACAATAACGTGAGGCAAAAGTCGTCGGATCAAGGTTGAACAAACCATTTAGTAGGACAAAAACAAACTTTCTTTTAAATCAATTAATTATTTTATTTACTTTACATCCTGGTTGTAGGAATTGTGGGTCTGTGGGGCTAGAAAGGATGGGAACACTATTAATCTTTAAAAAATAAAAATTAAAAAGTCTGCACAAAATGCATCCTAATCCTGGCCCTCAGAATTTAGAAAACCCTGCTGGAGAGGCAGCAGAACCAGCAGGGATGGGAGATGCCAGGAAAACAAGGCCCTTTAAATCAACTGAGCAAAGCTTTTATGAACTCACAGAGACTGAAGAACCATGCACAGGGCTGACACAGGTCTTGTACAGGACATATATTAGATTCTTGAGTGTGTGAACAAGTAGTTGTCTGACTATCTTTTTCATCTTTTTAAAATTTTATTAATTACATTTATTCACTTTGTATCCCCCCTGTAGCTCCCTCCCTTTTCCCCTCTCAATCCCACCTACCATCCCTCTTCTCCTCACATGCCCCTCCCCAAGTCCACTGATAGAAGAGGTCTTCTTCTCCTTCCTTCTGATTATACTCTATCAGGTCTCATCAAGAGTGGCTGCATTGTCTTCTTCTATGGCCTGGTAAGGCTGCTCCCCCCTCAGGGGGAGGTGATCAAAGAGCAGGTTAATCAGTTCATGTCAGAGATGGTCCCAGTTCCCATTATTAGGGAACCCACTTGGACACTGAACTGCTGTGGGCTACATTTGTTCAGGGGTTCTAGGTTATCTCCATGAATGGTCCTTGGTCAGAGTATCAGTCTCAGAAAAGACCCCTGTGCCCAGATTTTTTGGTTCTGTTGCTTTCTTTGTGGAGCTCCTGCCCTCTCCAGGTCTTACTATCTCCCACTTCTTTCATAAGATTCCCTGCACTGTGCCCAAAGGTTGTCTATAAGTCTCAGCATCTGCTTTGATACCCTGCAGGGTAGAGCCTTTCAGAGGTTCTCTGTGGAATGCTCCTGTCCTGTTCCCCATTTTCCCCTTCTCTGATGTCCATCCTCTTTGCCTTTCTGAATGGGATTGAGCATTTTAGCCAGATTCTTCCTTCTTGATTAGTTTCTTTAGGTGTACAGATTTTAGTAGGTTTATCCTATAGTATATGTCTAATATCCACTTATGAGTGAGTATAAACACTCATAAGTGTGTTTTTCTGCTTCTGGGATACCACACTCAGGATGATCTTTTCCAGTTCCCACCATATACTTACAAATTTAATGATTTCCTCATTTTTCATTGCTGAGTAATATTCCATTTCTGTATCCATTCCTCAACTGAGAGGCATCTGGGCTGTTTCCAGCTTCTGGCTATTACAAATAAAGCTGCTACAAATGTGGTTGAACAAATGTCCTTGTTGTGTACTTGAGCATCTTTTGGATATATGCCCAGGAGTGGTATAGCTAGATCTTGAGGAAGAGCTATTCCTAATTGTCTGAGGAAGCACCAGATTGATTTCCAGAGTGGTTGTACAAGTTTGCATTCCCACCAACAATGGAGGAGGGTTCCCCTTTCTCCCCAACCTCTCCAGCATGTGTTGTCACTTGGGTTTTTGATTTTATCTATTCTGATGAGTATAAGGTAAAATCTCAGGGTTGTTTTGATTTGCATTTCCCTGATGACTAAGGACATTGAGCATTTCAGCAATAAATCAAGTAATCCAATTAAAAATGGGGTAAAGAGTTAGACAGAGAATTCTCAACAGAGGAATATTGAATAGCTGAAAAACACTTAAAGGTGTCTGACTCTTATGCCTGCTCTTGGGACTCTTCTCCTCTTAGTTTGTGTTGTCCAACTTAGATATGATGGTTTTTGCTTTATCTTATTATATTCATTTTGTCTTGTTTGGCTGTTATCTTTTAGAAGCCTAATGAGAAACAGAAAATGAGTGAATCCTGGGGGAAGGAGAGGTAGGGAGAAGCTTCTAAGAGTAGAAAGAAGGGAAACTATAATCCAGATATATTGTATGAGAAAAGAATCTATTTTCAATAAAAGAAAAAATTCAATGACACCTTTGTGGGAATTGGAGTTGGATCCATCATTCCTCCTACCCAAATCATTTCAGTATTTCTAGCACAATACCTAACACAGAATAGCTATTCAATGTGTATTTATTCTACTAAACTGTGGACACTCAAGAATCTCATTCTCTACTATTTTTATAATATCATGAGAGATTGTACTAGCATGTGTATTTTACCAGTGAAAGCAAAACAAGTGAACTCGGTAAATGAAGATATTTTCAAAAACTGAAACTTTTTAGAAACTTTGGAAATAATTGGCTATATTGTCAGTGTTTCAGGGGAAATTTCAGTCTCTATCTAGTGGTATATAACAGTTAATAAATATTCTTATATTAATATTTATCTAAAATATATTTTCAAAATTTAGTTCTCATCTTTGTGAATATATTCCATTCAGTTTTGTTTAGTGTGTGTGTGTGTGTGTGTGTGTGTGTGTGTGCTCACTCCCATTTTAATGACTTTCAGTAAATGATACTGGAATACAGACATTTAACTAAGAAATGGCTGAGTCCCCACTTCAGTTTGCTAACTGAGATGGTTTTGTTGAAGTTAAATAAGCAAAATCATCCCAAATAATTGTTTGATTTCATCTCTCATTAATACATGAAAACCTTTTCTTGCCTATTGTATGAATACAGCAACAGGAAACAATAACACAAAACTCAAATGTCTCATGACTTAATCGGAAATTCAAACATTTAATTAAGAAATATTTTTTGAAGCTGGAAATATGGTTCAGCAGTGACAGGCACTTGTGATTCTTCACGATGACTCAAGTTCAGTTCACATCATTCATTTCTGCTAGCTCTCAAATTCTCAGAAGTCTACCTCCAGTGACTGTGATGCCTTAGGATCTCTGTGTACGTATTTTCACATATATACCCAAGTATACTTGTAAATTTTTTAAAAGAAAAATGTTAATCCAGGTGCACACCAGTAATCCAGAAAAAGTCTGCAGGTCATTTTTTTACTTCACAATAAATTGGGGGCAAACCTGGGTTACAGAAAAAGAAATACACAACTTTTCAGAATTGATTTATTAGTTTCCCTGGGTTTTGATGATTTAAGATAAATGTATACAAATATATATGATTATCTTATGTATGAAAATCGACTATTTGACTGTTTTTTCAGCCCAGACATAGTTTATGACTGTCTCTTACCTCAGTGCTTTAGCTAGCAAGCCCAGAACTATGTTGAGTAAAAATGGAAAATGACAACTGATTTTGGATGTACCTGATTTTAAAATATTTTCAGCTTTTCCAAATTAGGTATAATGTTAGATACTGGGTAATTTATTTTCAATATATGTTCCATATGTGTGTATATATACACATACATATGTAACATATATGCATGCACACACTGACATGATTTTTTTTTATTTTATCAAATGCCTTTCATGCATCTGTTCCTGTCCTTCATTATTATAATGTAAAGTATCATAGATCTGGTTTGTGTTGATTGAGTCATTTTAGCAAACATGTAAAAAAAAAATCACCTTAGGATAGAGGATAATCTGCTGAAATCAGTTTGCTAGTGTTGTTCAATTCAGGGTTTTCCTTTTCTTTCCCCATTTTTGCAAATATGATCATAAAAATATGTCTTCTGTTTTCTTTTTTGGTCATACTTTTATCTAGTATTGGTGTCAGGGTAATATTGGAGTCACAAAACATGTTCTGAAGAGTCCCTTTAACTTCCATTTCTTAGAACAATCTAAGAAGTGTTATCATACCTTCCATTTACATTTTGACAGTATTAAGCAGTAGAATATTTTGTACTTTTTATCTGAGTGCATTTTTATTATTGGCTCAATCATAAAGCTTGTGACTGGTACAGGTTTTCTATTTCTTCATAGTTCAGTTCTCACAAGCTGTGTATGTATGTAGGAATTTGGCTATTCTAGGTTGCCATACTTGTTGCCACACATTTTTTATTACATTCTTTAACCAAGGTTTTAACACTCTGATACCATCATCAAAGACTAAGTTTCCAACACATGGATTCTGAAGGATGCACAATATTCAAGTCAGCGATCTGCATGATATTGGGGAATGTAGATATTTATATTAAAGAGAGTTAAGAAATATGATACTATAATCAATTGCCCTTTAAAATGGTATATTTGCAAGTAGAAGTGCTCTAGCATAATAAAATTATAAATATGTCTTTAAATAAAGAAGATTCTAACTTGGAATTTTCTTTTAAATGTTGCATAATCAAAGACTATAGAATAATACTCAAATATGTAGTATAAAAGGATGTGATCCAAGGATTTTCTGTTCCATCTAGTAACTTTCTTTTAGTGAGTCAAGAAATTTTTTTGAGACTCTTAAAGGCAAGAACTCATAAAATAAGGTATAGACCTTTTTATAGCAAAATCCAAATCATTGGTGCCATCCAAGTATAAAACAAATGCTAAGAACTAACAAAAGTTCCCTTTAGCTGGAAATGAAGTAAAAGGGACGATATTTATCTCTTTACTTTTTAACAATCATGAAAATATTAATGCATACTTGAAATAATAATTTCAACACTATGTATCTGATAACAGGATATATTATTCTGATACAGAACACAAGGATTTGTTTTTTAATGGAACAAGCCTACCTCCAGAAAAAGCTTCTACATATGACTCAGATAGAAGTCAACTGAGTATAGCAGACTACCTGAGTTAAGGAAACACCAGGTGGTTGCCATTAGACAGAGTGCAAGAGAAACAAAGAATCCTAGGGAGAAGCAATGTACAGACAATGATGAAGACGTGGGTTCAGTGAAAAGACTTCAAGCAGTAAGCAGAGCACTGATCAGTGGATGCCTGGATGGAAAGTAGGTGAGTCTAGAAACAGACATGATCAGAAGTAACACATCACAACAACAACACAAAACAAGTAGTAGTATTTAATTTCACTGATTGGGCTGGAAAAAAATAAACCAAAGAGCATTAGATTACCCAGCATATCTGGCTTCTGTAATGAGGAATAAATATGCCCAGATTAAGCACTGATTTCTAATAATTTCCAGCAAACAGGATCCAAGAAATAGCTGCAGTTCAGAACACAGTGCCAGAATATAGGTAGGAAAACAAAAATATCCTGAATCTTTAAAGAGAAAAAAATTGGAGTTATCTGGCATACCATCAACAATTTTCATTTCAAATCTCTGGAGAAGTGGCAGGCAAACACAGATTTGAACAAAGAGAATACATATAAATGCTAAACACTGATTATAACTATCTCATGAACTAAGTGTAATATAAAACCAAAATGCCCAGATAAGACCTCTGAAAAGAACAGAGTGGTAGAACAAGTGAAGTCTGATGAAACAAAGAAAATCAGTAAAACCTAGTTATTAAAAAAGATTTTTAAAATGGAAAATATATCTAAACAAATTAAGAAATAAACACAGAAAACTTAAATAAATGAAAGCATTATCATGCCATCAATCAAAACATAAATAAAAGGATTGTCAGAAAATTCTGTGAGCAGCCAAATGCCATACACTGGTTAACTAGATAAATAGGAACACTTACATACACAGAAAAGATATGCGTGGTAGTGGACATGGACTCGTAAGGAGAATCAACCAGTACCCAGAAAAAAAGGCTCAGCACCAAATGAAATTATTCATTACTCTTCTCAAAAAGTTAAATAACTGGCACCCAAGATTCTAAACATTTTTTAAAAGACCTGTGCTGGAGGCCATTTTTTTTTACCTGATTTTGGTATGACATTATTACTATGAGACTTCAAAGGCTACACTACAGTACTTACACCAAGTATACAGTAGTTATACAAAATAATCTCATATGAATATCGTAGTGGGAACTCTCAGAAGATTACTACTACACCTTCCCCCAAATTCATGAGAATATGTTTAACCACTGTTATTCTATCAGGAAGTAAAAAAAGTCACAGGGTCCAAAGCATCATAAACAGAATTAGTGTCCTTATTAGAGAAATGCAAGGTTTCTTTCTTTCTTTCTTTCTTTCTTTCTTTCTTCCTTTCTTTTTTCTTTCCTTTTTTGTCCCTTAGTCCTTCTACCCTATCTTATAAGGAGGACCTATAAGGAGCAGGGTTTTATCAGTCACCAAATATGCAGGCAACTTGATATTAACTTCAGGCCTCAGAAATATGAGAAATACATTTCTGTGGTGTATAAATTAAGCAGGCTAAGGTAATCTGTTATAGTAGTCCAACTATACTAAGAAAAATTGGGTACTTACAAATGGAGAATGATATAACAAATATCTGAATACATAGGAGCAATTTGGGGAATAATTGTTAACAGGTGGAAGTATTTAGAAATTAATTCTGAGGAAAACTTTCAATGCTATGAGTAGAGCATTAGATATAAGGCTGATATGTCAAAGAATTTGATAAATAGTTCTCAAAGGAAGAAGAAACTGAATGCTCAGGGTACAACAAGCCTTCTCTTCACTGTTTACCATGAAATGAATCAAAGCAGATGCTGAGACACATAAACAAACTTTGGGCAGAGTGCATGGAATCTTAAGAAAGAAGGGGGAGATTGAAAGACCTGGAAGACCAGGGACTCCACAAGGAAAGCAACAGAACCAAGAAATCTGGGCCCATGGTCTTTTCTGAGACTAATACTCCAACCAAGGACCATGCATGGAGATAACCTAGAACCCCTGCACAGATGTAGCAGTTCAGTATTCTAGTGGGTTTCATATTAAGGGGAACAGGGACTATTTCTAACATGAACTCAGTGGCTGGATCTTTGATCACCTCCCCCTGATGGGAGAGCAGCCTTACCAGGCCACAGAGGAAGACAAAGAAGCCAGTCTTGATGAGACCTGATAGACTAGGGTCAGATGGAAGGGGAGAAGGACCTCCTCTATCTTTGGTCTTGCAGAGGGGCATGGGAGGAGATAAGGGTGGGATTGAGAGGGAATGAAGGAGGAGGCTACAGCTGGGATACAAAGTGAATAAACTGTAATTAATATGAAAAATAAAAAATTTAAAAAGAAAAGAACAATAAACTAAAGAAAAGAAATAAAATGGGGATGTGTGAAGAAATGGATCAGCACTTAAAAGAACACTGGCTACTCTTCAAAAGGACCAACATTCAGTTTCTACAAACATGGTGGTTCATGACAACTTGTAGCCCCAGTTCTGTGGAATCCAATATCATCTTTTGGGCTCAAAAGGCATTGACACACACATGGCACACAGACATATATGTAAGTAAAATGCCTATGCACATAAAAATATTTTTAATGAATAAGTAAAATGGAATGGGAGGTTGACATTAAAGATTTAGGAAGTTCTCAGTCTGGCCATATTGCAAAGATTGAAAAAGTGTGTTGAGAGAAAGGGTCCAAACAGGAAAGTGATGAGTAAATTAGTATGCCTAAAAGTTGACAGGTGCTATTCATCCAGAAAATAAAAGACTTTATAATTTGTTTTCAGAGGTTTAGGGAGTTGTTTCATCTACACAGACCCAGAATAAATGGCCAATGAAGAGAAAATCATTAGGGCTCCATGGCATGCATTCTTCTAGCACCCCTTATAAATTCCAGCTGAGGCTTATACAGGCCCATGTTTGGCTAGGACAACCATGCAATAGCAGCTGCTGAGTGTCCCAAAGGCATGACATGAGGGATTATGGCTATCTCTATCTGGATAGAAAAGGAACATTCTACTTCATGTCTGGACTGTATGAGACTCACTGCATTTACAATTCCCCACCATTTTCCCCCTTCTTTTCCTTTCTCTCCACAGTCCCGTCACATATCCCCAGTATATACCTGTTGTTTTTATTTTGTTTTGCCAGAAGTTGATAAAACCTGTGTATTTTAACTTCCATTATGTAAAATTTGTTTCTATTTTTATAGTACTCTATTTTCTACATTCTATATAAACATGACAACACTGTTTCTACTGCTTTCCCCTTTCTGTTGACTAAAGAAGAGAAGGATGATGAAAAAACACAATAACTTTGCAGCAAGTCACAACTACAATGATAATACTTGGGGAAAGTCTGCAAAACGCTGTGATAAAAGTATATGCAGAACATTCCAGTATTTTTGCTTTGTGACTCCCTGAACTCAGATACAATATAAGTCATGGTTAATATGATACCAAAATGTCTTCTCATTTTAACAAACAAATATTCTATTAAACTGTACACATAAACATTCATTAAACTAAGTTTGTTTGACTGAAGATTTCTATTGTGGAAAAGCGTAAGAAAAACATTCTGTCAAAAGGAAATGATCAGAAAGCCTCCTTTGATTTCTAGCTCTGTAGTTCCTAAATCAAAGAAGTCTGATGTCTATGGGGAATTTTAGTTACTCTTGGCATACCATGAAGCAACAATACAAATTCTTTGTTTAAATTTCCTTGCTTTCTCATATTTAATGTATTTTAAACTATTTGATTTTTGCATGAAGATTTTTTTATTTACTAGTGAAAACAGAATGGAATCAGAAAATTTTGCTATTTAAAATACATGATAGAATGGTCTCCACAGATTTAAATGTAGCTGCATTGAAGTACTATTTTCACTTATTTTTTACCACCAAATTAATTTTCATTCATTACATATAACATTGTTACATTTTCCAGCTCATAGACTTAAAGGTATATATAAAGACGATCATCCCACATTTTCTTCTATATTACTCTTGCTACTTTACTATTTACACTTTACTGCCTAGGGAGTATTTTATATCTTTTGTTTTGGCTGTTAGATCTTGGAAAATTTTGCTGTGCTTACAAGAAAACGTATCTGGGACAAATGATTCAACTTTAAAAAGCATTTGTTTTGATTTAAAAGAGACATTGTAGACAATGTATAGTTTTAATTCTATAACTAATTCATGATAATATAATTACAAAAAGGTAGTTATAAATGCATCACAACTGAAGACTTTTTAAAAACTTGGAAAATATAGTCTTATCAAAATTGAAGTGTCCTATACTTAGCTAATTTTGAGAGAAGTGAGTAGCAAGGTGTAAAACATTCAAAACTAAGGATGTGTGAAAACTTCATAATAAAGCCTGATATTTGAGAAGCTAATTAAAGTGTTTGAATGGAAATGCAGCACAGGTGGATGAAACAACTCTGAAAAGTCATGGGTTGTTAAATGAAAATCTCAATGCCAGAAGTAAACTTGACCTTGAATGCGATCGAAATAACACAGGCCACTGCTGTTGCTAAAGATAGCACATACTTTCATCATAGAACAACAGAGTCAAATGGGAATTGACCTCAAATTTTCCTATTCCTGGTAGCTGGTCTCCTGCTATGCTGGTTGCTGGGGAAATCCATCTTAGTTCCTTGTAGAGAGTACACACTACACAAATAATTGACCAGGCATGATATGCCTTCCAATCAATAGGAACAAGTGTTTTATGGAGTATCTACTCACTTACAGATTGTATTCTAGGCTTTCTACATAATAGGAAGATAAATGATCTCAGAAGGTAAATCTGTAATAGGCCATAGTGGAAAAGCTATGGCTATTGTTTGGCTAAATGAATATAATGTGCCCATCAAACGGCTTTTTTGATAATTTGTGTTTTCTGATACATTTGTTGTACTGGCAGTTGTTAGCAAGGAAGCTTCTTTTAGCAATTATGTTGTGGTAACTGAAAGATTCATAAAAGATCAAAGTGATGAGAACACCAAAGAGTTGAAAGATGAGCTATAGAAAGAACATTATCACAGCAGTCAAAGCTCCAGAATATGAAATAAATTGTAGGAAGAAGGTAAGTTCCAAGGATGGAATAGAGATTTCTGACACTTTGTCCTCTCAGTATAATAAGGCTATGGTTTATCTGCACATGATTGGGTCCCTCAACAGTCAGCCATAGAATGGGGAGTGGCTCATAAGACTCCAACACTTCTTGAAGATTCCTAAGGAGTAAAAGGTTGCCAGGGAAGATAGAGACATTTTCTTCAGTGGTGTGATGTCTTTTCTCCACTAAACAACCTCTCAGCCATGTTCCTATCAGTAAACAATCATAATGAAACTCATTGTGCCTCTTTCTCTCTCTCTATCAAACACACACACACACACATACACATGAGGGGTAGAAAAGAGGGACTACATAGAAAATGAAGGGGATCGGCCATTTGGAAGTGACCCAAGACAAGGTGATGTAGGGTAAATATAAGCAAAATATATTATACACATGTATGAAAATGTCATGATAAAATCTATTACCATGGTTCTTAATGTATGCTAATAAAAACATAGAAATACATCCAGAGCATAAACAAATAATAAAACTCTTAATGAGGAAATAAGCTTACACAATACTAATTTTATACACTGTTTCTGTGCCTGATAGAAAATAAATCAGATATAGATAAGAAACAAGGAATGAATCATCCTGGAAGAAAATGCTCTTTAGCTTTGAGTTTGCTGAGCAAGACAAAAAGATGTGTTTTTGAACCTCAGTTCCTGAATATGCATAGGACACATATTCTGTTCCAACAATGGGAAACAGAAAGAACAAAAGGGCAACTTGTTCCAAGTTAGCTCAAAGCCTAGCAGTGCACACTGTAATAAATCATGGGGATTAAGAATATCTTCTTGACTTCAGGGCCTACCCTCACCTCTTATAGAAATGCAGTGGGGTCCTTCAGCCTCAGTCTGCTGCATACAGCAGGGACTGGTATTCTCTTGTGTCCCATGAGTACAATGCTCATATCTGGAGCTGTGTGCTCACAGCACCACCATCCATTTGCCTCAGGAACAAGGCTGCTTCCACAGATTCACCTGGCATTATCTTACTGGGGACTGTGGCAATCCTACTTTTGTGACTCTCTACTTGGGCCACAATGAAAGCCATACCCAAGCTGTTCAAATACACAGCTTATGCTGAGCCCAGACTTTTTATATTGAATTATCCCTCCATCTAGGCCTGGAAGCTTCTAGCCTTCTACAATCTAATCTTCTGCAAGCCAAGACATTGAAAGCTTCAGCTTCCAGTCTCCATCTGCTAACCTAAAATGTTTCACCCTCCAAGACTTACTGCTGAATAAGCTCACCCTTTCTTGCTTTTTTTCTGAACTCTGGCTCACTGGTTAAATTCAGCTCTTCTGCCTTAAAACTCTCCAAATGGACTGAATCAAACTGGCTTCTTTCAGCTTCTCATTGAATTGCTCTGTTTGGAAAAGTTGCTTCTGAACTTCATGGACTGAACTGCAGTGACTGCACTGACTACATGGACTGAAGGATATTTCCCAAACTCAACTGAACTGCACTGAACTCTTTCCTGTCATGTTCTCATGAGAACTGGGTATATCCTATCTCTGACTCATTCTGTCAAATATTTCTCTGATTCTTCATTTTGTCTGCCACACAATCAGACATTGTTTTCAAACATGCCTTCTTCCCTCTATAAACTAATATTATTTCATTGTTTGGGATTAAAGGTGTGTCCTAAAGGTGTGTGTGCATTCCAGCTAGATGGCATAAACAAAGAAGATCTTGAGATGTGATCTCTTACCGGGTTAAAATTCCTCTACACTGTTTTCTGGAGGATCCTTTGAAATATATATGGAATAGGCATAATCTTAACTCTTTCAGTCACTCTTCCAGAGATAATACCACACAGGCCATGGAGGTGCAGTCATCAGTAGTGCATGCTGTCCCTGCTGAGTTGGGGTAACAACTGTAGTGTCCCAAAAGATACTAGATTTCCCATCTAAAACCTTTCAACAGTTTCACCTGGAGACTGGTTATGATTATTCACATTTTTGGAGGACATTAACCTATGCACTAGAGCAAATATTTTATATTAACCTGGTATTTATTTCTTTATAATTTCACATTGTTCAATTTTTCTTCTTCCTTATTGTGTTGTCTCATAACTACCATACATTTCTCACACCACCGAAAAGATATTGTTTTAACTTATTCAGAATATGATTACAGTGACCTCTAATTGCCTCTTCCTCAAGTTGTCTGACTTTTTCCTTTCCCTAACAACTCCATTCCTAAAAACTTACAGAAACTATGTTTTAAATAATCTGAAGATTCATATATTTGATAATATGATATATTAGTTGAATTTAAACAATGTTAATATCCTGACAGCTATAAGTATGCTAACAATGCATTACATTTGTTACTCCAAATATGTAGTTTATTACCAGCTTTACTTAGATCCTTCCGAATTTAAGTACCTACTCACATTTAAACCAAATACTAAGCAGAACTAACTCAGAGACTTATAGTACTTAGTGCAAAAATAATTCAATGGAGAAGCAGAGACCGTGTGTGTGTGTGTGTGTGTGTGTGTGTGTGTGTGTGTGTTTGCGCGTGCACTCGCCTGTCTATCTGTCTGATTGCCTGCTCATTTGTCTGTCTATAGGGCAAATCTCTCATTGAAGTGAACCACTAACAATCTTAGAATATGTGAGGCAGATAGATATTCCTACTTTAGAAAACTGATGTGTACAAGCTAAAAATATTTATTTTTTAGAGCGTTTTATACATGTAAGCATAGATAGGTAGAGCTCTGCATATCTGGTTAAATTCAATTTTGTAAAATTAGCATAAAACTAAAACCATTTATGAATATGCAGAGCACTGTGTGAGAAAGCACATGCACAGATGATGCGTGAGATAAAACAGAGGCTGGAGTGTTTCCAATGAACAAGTTCGTGTTTGCTAACATGAAATAAAGGTGATAAATATTTATAGAGGCTGCCTCTTATTTTATAAAATCTCTCCACAGGAGAAGAAAAACATGAATTTAATTATGGAAAACAATCATTGAAAATAGTATGAGAAAATGGCTGCTTTGTCTGGAAGGCTTGGAAAAAGTTATGCTAAACTATTTCCAAGCTAAAGAAAAATTAATGCAGAATACTCCTTTATGGGAACTCAGATATCCAATGGGAAATTACAAAGGGAAGCTTTTCATTTCTATTCCTTGATCCAAATAAGCAAGAGCAGGAAGCCTAGATAGGACCCTACATGACTACCTCTCAGCCATGAATTAAACATGAAAAGCATACAAAATAATGATAGTATTACACAGACAAGTATGCTGTGTTTTTAAAACACAAGCTTAAAAATACATTTTTTATGATGGTAGAAACATGGGCTAAAAAACATACTTAGATTTTAATCTTCCAATTTCTTTTAGTCAGAAAAATATACCAAAGGGAGATAAATTGAGCATTATTAAAAGTGCTGTTCCAGCAGAGATCCAAGATGGCTGCCACGAGAGAACACTGTGTCTGAGGAGTAAGAGAGCAGAAACAGCACAGCGACCAGGAGACTGAACTCTGGGACCTAAAACGCCAGCATTGTGAGTGCCAGGTGAGCAGAACTTCTACTGTGAGAAAATCAAGTGGGAAAACCCTAGGGACACCCAGTTATTACCTGGAAAATTTTCCCAGTGACCAGCAGCGCACAGCTCTGATCTGAACAAGCAGCCGCACTGGGTGCCCGGCCATTATAGACTGAATCACACAGTCTCTCGGGCAATCTCAGGAGGAACCGGGTGCCATTTTCACTGAACTGCACAATGCGAGTGCACACTGCACCCGGGTTCTGCTTCAACCCGTGGGTGTGCTGCAGGCTCAGACCGATCACGGGAATCACCCCAGACTGAGAGGTTCCTGAGACCATCTTGACCAGACCGCACACTGAGGGAGAAAGCTGCATGCATCCACCAGCAAAAACCCCAGTTCGGGTGGCTTTCCACGGGCCAGACAGAGAAGGCCTCTGGCACCATTTCAGACAGGGCTGCATACAGCAGATGCACACCAACCCAAACCCACTGTGTGTGCCCCAAATATCATCTCAGACCTTGGTGCACAGCTCCTGACACAGAAGGAGGCGCAAAATCTCCATTCCAGGGGAGAGCCCTTAGCAGCAAGCCCAGGGCGGAGTGCACAGCACCCAGCTGACATCTCAAACCTGGACACTCAGACTCTAGCACAGAGTGAGGAGTAAAGACTCCAGACCAGAGGGGTGACCAGCATGCTGTGCTCACAGCTTCTAGCACAGAGCACGAAGCTGGGCACACAGAGCCCACAACAGAGTTCAACTGAGACAAAAC
>CM053751.1:26072261-26108167 GCA_028658305.1 Pachyuromys duprasi
TACTTTTACACAATGGAATACTATTCAGCAATTAAAAAGGAGGAAATCATGAAATTCGCAGGCAAATGGTGGGACCTGAAAACGATCATCCTGAGTTAGGTATCCCAAAAGCAGAAAGAAACATATGGTATATACTCACTTATATAAACCTATAGGACAGGAAGTTCAAGCTGAAATCTACACACCTCGACAGGATATACAAGAAGGAGGACCCAGGTTGGTATGATCAATGCTTGTTTGAATGAACAAATGGGATGGACATTGAGTGGAGGAGAAAACAAGCAACAGAACAGGAGAATGCCAAAGAGGACCTCTGTGGGGGGCGGGTCAATGTAGCGATGTATCAGAGCAGATACTAAGACTCTCGATCAAGCCTCTGACAGAGGGCGAGAAGTAATAGATCTGGTTGAGGTTGTTGAGACTTGGGGAGAACAAGAGCTCCACAAAGACCAAACTGAGCAGGGCACAGGGGTCTTGTATGAGATGGTTTCTACAATCAAGGACCATGTGTGGATGTGGCCTGGAACCCCTGCGCAGATGGGGCCCATGATAGCTTGGTGTAGGACTGAAGACCCTACTCAGGGAAACAGGGACTGTTTCAGTCATGATCTTGATGGCTGACTCTTTGACCCTCCCCCATACAAGCTGGGGAGTGACAGACTGGCTAGATCCCAGGGGAGGACATTGCAGCCAGCCCTGAGGAGAAAGGATAAGCTGGGGTTGGATGGAAGGGAAGGAGGTCCTCCCCTGTTGGTGGACTTGGAGGGGGCGGGGAGGAGGGAGATGAAGTAGGGAGTGGGAGGGTAGGAGGGAATATGTGAGGGGGCTATGCCTGGGATGTAAAATACGTAAACTGTGATTGAGATAAAAATAAATAAATTAAAAAAAACAAAACAAATAAAACACAAGTCAAAAAAAAAGTGCTGTTCCACAAAGTCATAAACACACATGGTTATCAGTAGTTCTGTTGTATTTATCCACACCTTGAAGGTATAATTAGCACCTTAACCCTTTTAAAGTGACTTCTTTCCTGTTCATGCTCTATCTAGGCTTTCTTTAAGAAAACTTAGTACATACAGAATGTATTCCATTGTTCTTGGTGGATAAGAAAAATCATTAAACTATATACAAAATGTTCCATTGGAAAATGAATGCAGTTCATCAGTCTTCAAGGAATGTGTTATAAATAAAATCATAGGAGTGGAGGAAGTCTGGACAAGTAGAAGAGGAAGGATGTGTGTGTGTATGTGTGCATATATAGTGCAGTGTTGGGGTAGTTGGGTGGGAGTGGTGTATGTGTGTGTGTATGTGCTGTGTGGTGTTTGTATGTGCTGTGCATTCTATATGCATATGATATGTGGGTAAGGTATGTGCATATGAAGTGCATATGTCTCTTATATGCCAGGTGTATGGTGAGTGTATGAGTATAGTGTGTATGTGGTGCTGTGTGTATGTGTGTGTGTGTGGTGTCTAGGCTGGAGAGCATATCAACCTGTGTATGACTCTGAGGGAAAGTTGATGAGAGTAGGACTAAGTTCAGTTGTATATCTTGTGTGTTAGAAATCAGATGTGGACATCACCAATATGTTTAGTGTATGATTACAAAGCTGGAATAAAATGTCAGTAAAACATTGACTTTCTTGGCAGTAGGAACATGAAACAACGTACACACACCTCTGTAGATCAGCAACCAGAAAACTCAGGCTGTAATTATGGCAGGCAATCTCTGGTCAGGCCTGTTCCTATGCCTGCCACATCTGCTCTCCTGGCCCCATATACAAAAATGTCCACAGTTTCTCAAAGTGGTATCACTAACTGGGATAAGTGACTCAAACACTTAAGCCTGTCAGAGAACGTAACACATTTGTAGCATAACAGACTTTTTTTTGCTTCTGTTGATAATAACTGTTATGTAATGTGATGATAAGCATGTCTAATGTATAACTCATGTACAGACTTGAGTGGCTGTAGTTTAATTTTCTAATAATTCCTTTACTTCCAGGTTTGAAATGTTTTTCAGTATTGGGTCCCAGGCTTCTGGATCCCATAGAGTTGAAACACTGATAGCTAAAATGAGAGGAATCAACAGAATCGTTAAACCAGAACAAAGAAATACAGCCAAGTAAAATGTAAGATGTAATCATCTCCCAAGATGAAATGAATTGAATTAAACTCATTATTTAATTATATTCGCTTTGTTTGTTGCCTTTTACCTAAATATTTACCCTGACATTTACATTTCCTTATTTTAATTAACACTGACCATAATTTTCTATCCAGTATCTCCTCCCAGATCCTCTCCCATCTCAATGCCAAGCCTCCTTTCTCTCTCTCTTAGAAAACAAATAGGCAAATTAAAAACCAAATAAACTAGAATTTAAAAATAATTTTAAAAAAACACTAACAAAGCACAAGAAATTCTTTCTGTGTGTGTGTCTCTCTCTCTCCCCACCTCACTCTACTTCTCTCTGTCCCTGTCTGTCTGTTTCTCATACACACATAAACACACATAAACACACATAAACACACACACACACACACACACATGCATGAGTGCACAGACATAAAAACCCATAAGAACACAAAATTGGGAACCATAATAACCAAGCACAAGAACAGTGGATTAGAAAATGTCCAAATATAGCAATATGAGCCTTAAAGTCTACAAAAACCACTGAGATTGTTTTGTTTGGGCCATCTATCGCTGAGCATGGGGCCTACCCTTAAATATGACTTAAACACCCAATGATACTCTATTGGAGAGAACTAATTTTTCCTTTGCAGACAGATGTCATTAGGATACATCTTCTTGGTGAGGGACGGGCGCTTGTGTCCACTTTCACCTCCCAGGGCTCGGCCCCAGTTTTACTTGAACCTCTGCTGTCCCTGTTGTGCTCCCACAGTTTCTCTGTGTGCTATAGACTAAAGCTTTACAGAAACAGAATAGATTAGGATTTCTTGGAATGAGCAATGCATGATATGAGAAAAACTACAGCTTTGGGAGTAGGGAGAAGAGTCTTTCAGCCTCTCCATTTGCTTTCTGGCCATACACTATGCGCTTATAGAAGACACTCTGCAGGGGAAGGATGGGCTCCTCCTGATCTGGGCTGGAGCATCAGGGTGATAAGAGTAGCAACAACTCTCACCAAAAACGTTTTGAAAAACAGAGTCACTCAAGAAAATATAAGAAATGTTTCTTTAAAGAGCAGCCTGTCACAAAGTCACACATGAAATTAGAATACTTGGCAGTTTTTAAGATAAAGTTTTCTAGTTGTTTTGTAGGACTGATAGATAATGAAGCCACTAAGGAAGAGCTTGCCATCCTATTGGGAAAAGAGCCAGACCCTCACCATGGCTCTTTGGTCATGGGACCAGGAAGGAAGGGCACATATTGCACTGAAGCATTTCTGTAGTACATTTCTGTTAAACTAGAGTTCAAGTGACTTGAAAGCATTAAGATTAAACTATACTCAGTAAAACAGAAGTTGGCCTCAGTCTTTTGTTGTTAGTGCAAAAAGACAGCTCTGAGAAACTGAACCTAAGCGTCTCTCCCAGCTTTCCTAAAGACTCACACTGCGTGCATTTCTCAGAACCAGACTGAAAGTTCAACTTCAGAGATGCCTGTACTTTCTAGAGCAAAAAATCAAACTCATTTTAAAATCATTAGTCCTTTCCATGTGCTGGGAAACAGAAGTCCTATCTCTCCTATCAAATACAATCAATCTTGCTAACGCTGGGTGCATTTTAACAAGCTAAATTTGATGTATTAGAGCATATATATTTAAACGTTAAATAAGACCAGGCAACACCCCCACCTCCAGATGCTTTAGATAAAAGGAGAGTGTTGCATCATGAGAAAAGGATAACAGCAGTCACTAGGATTATGTATTTTTTAATCTATTTAATGTTATGCTTTAAATACGAGGTGTGCAACTCCCATTGAACCCCCCCCCCCCGAGACTCATGTGTTAAATACCCAGATGAGGAGCTCTTCAGAGGAAATTTCACCATGAGGTAGTAAATCATCATTAAGTTCAGTACTTGTAAAGTTCACAGCTGAGTTATTAGGACATGAGAACTAGTTTTGAGATGTAGATGAAGAGGGGCATAACTTTAAAGAAAACATCTTATCTCCAGACCACTCTCATCTTTCTTATTTTCTTTCTGTTTTTCCAGAGCACCCTTGTTCAGCTATATCTTTCCTGTCAAACCCTGTTGCCTCTTCTCAGAGCCAGACAATGGAGCCAACCAACCATTGTTTGATGCCTCTGAAACATGATACAAACTAATTCCTTTCTCTCTTTTGAATTAGCAGTTGGGACACTATTTTAACCATCTTCTTCCTCTGAAGATCTAGGTTTTACATTGAATACTGAAAAGGAGCTACTTTACATAAAATGCAAATGAGCTATCATATAATTTTTGCCCATGGGTGAACATTTACTTAATAATATCTCTTCTCTTAATCTTAGCCAAGACAGGGAAAAGGACAAGGAAATAGAGCTTGCCTCAGATGGCCTCTAAAAGAATCTATTGATCTAGGTATGGAAGCAGAGGCACAGACTAATAACCAAACTTTGGCAGAGAACAGGGAATCATATGAAAGAAGGGGGAGATAGAAATACCTGGAGGGGACAGGAGCTCCAAAAGGAGACATACAGAGCAAAAAATTACTGGGCCCTGGGGATCCTGCAGAGACTGATATCCCAACCAAGGACCATGCATGGAGAAGACCTAAAACCCTCGCTCAGATGTAGTTCATAGCCTCAGTATCCAAGCAGGTTCCCTAGTAAGGGAAGCAGAGGCTGTCTCTGAAATGAACTCAGTGGCAGGCTCTCTGATCACCTCCTCTTGGGGGGTGCAGCCTTGCCAGGCCACAGAGAAAGACAATGCAGACAGTCCTGATGAGACCTGATAGGCTAGGGTCAGACATAAGGGGAGAAAGTTCTCCCCTATCAGTGGACTAGAGGAGAGGCATCAGGGAGAAGCAGGAGGGAGATTGGATTGGAAGGAGATGAGGGAGGAGGCCACAGCCTGGATACAAAATGAATAGATTGCAATATATAATTCTAACAAAAATAATTTAAAAATAAAAATAATAATTTTGCTTCTCTGAGTCTCATATTCTGATGAGACACAAGGACTCAGTCTTGAGATAAAATTGACCATCAACTACTTTCATCAATTTGTAAAGTTAAATTTGTTAAATATCAGACTGCTAAGATAGCAATATGAAGATAACACTAAAAAAAATCTAAAGAGATATGAAAAGAATTTGCAAAGTACTATTACAGCCTTGAGGTGAAGGTTAGATGAGAGATCTATATAAGGATAATAACATTATTTTAAAACTGAAAAATACTACAGAAATTTAATAAAATAAATATTGGATGAATAAGAAATTAATTCTTAATAAGTTTAAAAAGAATGTTTCCTCATTCACCTCATCTCATTACTGCAGATTAAAACACAGATAACTCTTAAGAGTAAGATAAAAAAATTTAGATATTAATGTTAATAGTTGTATTCTTAACTTTTAAAAATAACACAAAGATGTTTCATTAAATAGGTATGTGTCATATGAGAAGTTTGTAGGTATACGTTAGTCTGGCCTGGCTTCACTCATAAGAAACCCTTAGGTAGGCCTTTAATCTGAAAGTGATAATAACAGTAATGGTGTCTTAAATCTCAGCTATGTACAAGATACTTTGCCAAGTATATTTTTTATTTTGATCCCAGCATTCCTTCTAACCATCTCTGAAATAGGTACTACAGTTTGAGCAATGTCAAAATAAGCCTTTTGGAGGCCCATAGGGAATGGCTAATGCAGCATTGGAGGCTCCTAAAACTTCTGGAATGGTCCCGATCCACTACACATAGAGTTTATCTACTAGGAACTCTTAGCACACTAGTAAAGTCTCAAAAGTATCCAAGGCTAGGACAGTGGCTGCCCCCCAACCACACATGTTTCCTTATACTTGCACCAATCTGATTGATTGTGATTAGATCATGAGGATAGCATGGGATGGTCTGATAGGTCTTTCAGTCATTTAAAGCTCTTTTCATTGAACGATAAAGTTATATCTGCACCTTGAGTCTGGCCTTCGGATCCAGAGTCTGATTCCCAGGACTCTGTGTGAGCTTTGTTACCATTTATCCCTTTTCTGCCCAGTTGCTGATCCTCACATCTTCATTTCTTGCAGATAAGAAACTTAGGCCCCTAGGATATGGTAAGTCTAAATTTAGTCAAATTGTGCTGTCAGGCTCAGAACTAAGGTTCATCTCACTAAAATGCCATGTGTCAGTCTACACATGGCTAACAGTCTAAGCGAACAGAACTTACAATCGGAGCCTGTTGGATAAACACACTGCATACCAGTATTGGATTACATAAGTGGGTAAGCTGGCATGGGAAGCTGCAGCCAGACTTCACGGCAGACCAAAAGCATTCCATCCTACACATTTTCCCTAAAGACCAGTTTATAAAAGGAGTCAGGGAGAGGCGGTGGGGAAACAGCCTGCATCTCAGTGCTGATAGCCTATAAGATGAATTTGGAAAACATGTGTCCTTTGTTTTTGAGAGTTTTTTAACCCAGACTGGTTGGCAGGAAGCGTTTCTGGCTGCATCCGGCAATCATATCCTACCGTCACAGCATGCTGGAACGTCTAAGTAAAAAGTATTCAAGAAGGAGGGGCAGAAGGAAGGTGTATGCCTGTACTCTTTAGTTCAGGAAAATGGACGATTTATCAAGAAGGCAAATTTATATCCGAACTGACAGCTTCACCCATTGCACACCCCAGGCCATGTCCTCTTGTCACAGAGAAGCGAAATGGCCCACCCTGAAGAGAGCCTTATAACCCTGATGCCTAGAAGCATGCAGTCTCACTGTGGAGTGAGCACTCAAAAGGAGGTTTTCACTGCTGATTAGATGAACACAAAGGTTAAAAAAAAAAAACCGAAAGAAAAACCAAACCAAAACGAAACAGTATTACTTTGCTGTTCATCAGGAACCATAGTGGAGCTCCGAGCTGGCGGTAGATGTGAGTTACCATCGTTAGCAGTAGTCTGCTCTTGACTGAGACTGGAAGGCAGTCAGCACCACTCAAGCAGGCAAACTGAGCACCTTTGCACAAAGGGATTCTGGCTAAAAGGAGAGAGTCAGCCGCACTCTGGGTCCCTCCCCCCACCATATGTGGACTCTGACTGTAGCCAGCCAACCTGGGCTTCCCTCCAGTTAGGGGCATATGGTAAGGTCACAGTGACCAAGGGGCTTAAACAGAAGACTTGAATCAGAGGCCGAAAAGAATAAACATATCAAATGCAGGTGCACAGAAGGGAGGGGATCAGAGCAGCTTCTTGCTATTCTTATTACTGTTTCCCTGTTTTCTCACCTTTTTACTCAGTGACTTGTCAGCATACCTTCATGGAATTCTGGATGCAATAGGAGACAAGTAAAAAACAAAACTGAAACATTTTCAGATAGCACTGTGAATCTTGCAGAGTGCAGAAATTGTTTTACACGGAGCAGGAGTTTATGATTATTGAAGCACCAAGGAACAGCGCTGCCAAGAGTTTTTACAAAGCAGCGGCTTTTCTGACAGGAACTGCGCTGCAATGTTCTCCCAACAGCCTGACGTCATCTGTGTTGGTTTGGGTGGGACTGGATCGAATAAGGCTGAAACTGACTAGAAAGGGATTATGTGGGTCCATGTGAGCAGGAATACATAATTTTCAGACAATTCCCCACTGAAGCAGATGAAAGTAGTAGCATTCTTGTGGCTCAGCATTCAGTATATAAAACACATTTTTCTGCCAGGAAGTAATATATTACGACTCTGAGCCGGTTCGCTACCCACCTAAGTCCATTAGGAAATAAATGGAATAGTCTAAATAAAGAGAGGCATTTAATTTAGGCTGTGTTTCCAGAACAGAAAGAGTCCAGACTCTAATTAAGGATTTTCCTGGCTGCACTCAAAGAGTAAAGGAGCAGGAACAGAGGAGACCCGAGATCCTATTTTGCACGACAATGGCAGTCTTATGAGCACAGCATCTGTCCAAATGACCAAACACATGCGCAGCTCAATGTAATGCAGCTAAACACACCCATTTTATTTAGAGGTGTGCAAGTGTAAGGGAGATGCAGAAAAATCGGAGCAGCGGCAAGCTGTTCATGGGACTTCTAGACCTACCCTGAGAGTAAAGAAAATGAAAAAAATCATCCATTCCTATCTGTGAACAGACATGTAAGTATGTGTGGGCATAAAACGTAAAAAGAAGCTTATCTTTACCTTTATTCTCCTCTATGATCTTGTGCCAGAAAACAATACTTGATGCATTTTTAGTTTGTTTACCTTCCAACCCAGTGTGTTCTTTAAATCCCTGACAGAATCTACCTTTTCTCTCTGTTTCAGTAGCTAACCAGCAAAATAAATTTTCTTATCTATTAAATTAAAAATTAGAGTAAGGTACAAAAGCCAAAACAATACTGCTAATGAAAACCCACTAATGTTTTAAGGCATTAGATGCACAGAAGAACCTCTGGCTTATTAGAGAAATGTCACCTGCCAGCAGCTAACATTTGGACCAAGCCTTATATCACTGTCCTGACCAAACTGTGACAGAGGACAGAAATTGTTTAAGCAAAAACAAGAACAATAAAAACAAAGGTTTTCTAAATTACTGTTGCCTGTGTCATTAAATTTCATATTGTGCATGGAATATAAATACATCACTTTGTTCTGCATGACAAGCAGAAGTGAGCATTCACACATTACTCAGCCACTTAATTAAGTGCCTGGGATATTTGCAGTTAGCAGAAACTAATAAGGGAATCACATTTAAATTCAAATCACTCCTCAGGGTAGCTGTCTGCAACATAAGCAAAGCTTACTGGGTAGATGTTCCACTAAACGCTCAGCTAAAGGCTCAGATTCACTATTTGTGCATAAAGAACAATTCGACTTGTGATTAAAGGTGAAAGTACAATAAACAATTCTGCTGGGGATTTTTGAGTGACATTTTCCTTTGCTGGTTTTTAAATGCACAATCTGTCTATTATGATGCTTGCTGGAACAAGGGTATGATTTAGAGCTTTACTGGTATAAAGAGTTGGTTCCATAAAATAAACAAATGACTAGACTGACCCTTTCCATGGCAGCCTCACAACAGAGCTGACACTGAGTTTCTGCACTGCAGACAGTAAACAGCAACATTATGAAGTCTCCATTTAAAAGCAGCAAGAAGCAACTAAAGTAATGGAGGGTTATGAGATGTGAAGTAGGGGGCTGAGAGAGAGGAAATTCACATATTTATAACAAGAAGAAAAAAGAAAAGCAGCATTTCAAATGCTGAAGAATTACCTCTGTCCAAGAGTGAGTTTATTTTAGCCACTCATCTTAATAAAATTTAACTTTTCTGGACTAAAACAGTCCCATATGGTTTCAAATCTGCCCTTGATTCCAAACAGCCCCCACACTGAGCTGTTTCAAAAATTTAAAGCCATCTGGTCACTAGAGATACAAGAGACCTTACACTGTCCCTTCTAATACATTGTATGGTTTTGTCAGCTCTAGGAAACCAGACTCTCAGGAACCTAAGAGTTTAGGGTAAAATTTCATGAAAATTTCCAGCTTTTGGAAAGAAATATGGTCTAACCCAAGGTACTTACAGGAAAGTAAGTGGGAAGGGTTACATTTAGAATGAATACCCATGTCCTTCCACTTATGAAAATTATATAACCTCACCTGCTACTGTGTATCATTTTACTACATAAAATATAAATCCACAAAATTCCAGATTGCATTCAAAAATAGAAATAAATCAAAGTGAGTGTGAATGTTTTAGCAATGTTCACAGTTTATAGTGGAAATAATGATTTTGTTAGATAGAAATTTGGCATTTTCTGTAAGTCGTAAAACCTTTGAAGCATAAATTCTGATCATCACAAAAGGGTCTGCCACAGAGTATCACCTCAGATATTGTCAAAGCACCATCTGGCAATAATTACACAGGAGTAGATGGGAAAGGTATAGGTCTGGGACCTAATTCTTTAAAGTGCAAAAATCAGTATCCATCCCTATCTCAAAGATTATTAGACCCAGTTCCTCTATAAAGGCATATCTGTAGAAAAGCATTTGATATTTATAAAGAAAGCCATTTGTTGGTTAGATTTGGTGAGAGGACAAGAATGTTTAAATTTTAGATCTATATCCTTTAATATAATTGGACATTTTGTTGTATTATGTCTTCATTTTATCATGAAGTATAGTAATTACACTAAATGTTAAAAATCTGTGTATAGATTTCCAAATTTTCTCCAATAATTTCTCTTCAATGTCATATTAAAGTGAGCATACTTTCAAACATTCACACGTATCTACTAATATCTATCTTACCATTATGAGTAATACTAGTAAGACCTAGTAACACCTAGGTCTACAGCCACATTTTTATATGTTTTCTCATGGGATTATTGAAGACAGCCTTTTATATAGGAACTTCAAAAGTTTGTCTTCTTTGGTTTTGGTTTCTTTGAAATAAGAGTTTACTATGTAATCCAGCCTGGCATAGAGATAACTACGCAACCCAGGCTGATCTAGCACTCTTAATCACTCTTACTCTTCCTGCCTCAGTCTCGTAAATTCTCGGTTACAGGTATTTCACCAGATCCTGTCAAAGTGCATTCATCCTTAATGTCACAGAGCAATATGAGAGTATTTATTTCTAGTCTCCATTGGGAAAAAAAGTCCAGATTCCCGGATTATGTACCTCAGTTGTATTACTCTCGGTCGATACTTTCATGAGTAGGTTAGGAGAAGGAAGGCAGTAAGGACAGGGGGAGTGGCATTATGAGCCAAGCATGCTGTTTACACACTCTGTACTCTGGAATCCTACACACTTTAATTTTCCTCTCTGTAAGAAAATATGATTTAACTATTTGCTGAGGAAGAACAGATAGGGATCCTGGACTAGATAGAATAATTCCTCTGATTTCTTCATATTTTGTTGTCTTTATAACTCTGTGGCTGACTTGACATGATTTCTGAGAATAGTGAGGAATATATATTTCCTTACCTCCTTGATAATGGTATGGAACATATAATTTTGGTTTTGATAGACAGAACATTGACAGAAATCATGAAACCTAAAATTTAAATACATTAATGGACTTTGACTTTTTTTGCATTCTTCCATTAAACTTTAAGAATATATGAGCAAGAGAAAAATGTAAAACGGATAAAATTGGAGCCAAACATCATAAAATGCACAGCTTGAAACACACTTTTAGCACAATATAGATCTGCAAAACCACAATTCTTCCATAAATCTGTTAAATAACACCAGTTTATAATGTATTGAAGGAAGTGTAGGGACAGTTGTTATAAAACATTCATTGGGAACTAACAGAATCTGTGTCACTTGTTATATGAACACAAATATATTTTAAAAACCTTTCACTGAACATTATTTCAAAACACTATTTTGTTTACATTATAACTCTAGACATTGCTGTTATTTAATAAATAATAACAGGGATATGAAAAGAGGAAATATACTAACAGAATTGTTAAATTTATTAAAATTTGTACCAATAAGCTAACTCAATACAAAGAAAGAATCCTGCTTATGTTTTGGTTTTGTGATTTTGGGTTTTTTTGTTTGTTTGTGGATTTGTTTTCCAAATGTGATATAAACTTGTGTCATTTGGAAAGACAGAATCTCAACTGACAAAAAGTCTCTGCCAGATTGAGCTGGGGCCAAGCTTCTGTGACAGACATTCTCTTAATTAGTCATCGATAAAATAGGGCCTAGCTCTTTTATGGGAAATACTCTCCCAGGGCAGGTGGTCCTGGCAAATGTAAAAAAGCAAACTGAGTAGTATTCCATTGTGTAAATGTACCACAAGTGCTGTATCCATTCTTCAGTTGAGGGACATCTAATTTGTTTCCAGATTCAGTATATTATGAATATAGCTGCAATGAACATAATTTAGCAAATGTCCGTGTTGTATGGTTGAGCTCAACAATTAAAAACAATGAAATCATGAAATTTTCAGGTAAATGGATGGAACTAGAAAAAATCATCCTGAGTGAGGTAACACAGAATCAGAAAGACACAAATGGTATATACTCACTCATATATGGATATTAGCCATATAATATAGGATAAACATACTAAAATCTATAGTCCTAAAAAAGCTAAACAACAAGGATGACCCTAGGGAAGATGTATAATCCTCATTCAAAAGGGCAAACAGAATAGACATCAAGAGTAGAAGACAGTGAACAGGACATGAGCCTTCCACAGGGGACCCTCTGAAAGATTCTACCCATCATGGTATCAAAGCAGACACTGATACTAATAGCCAAACTTTGGACAGATTGCAGGGAATCTTATGGAAGAAGGAGGAGAAAGAAAGACTTGGAAGTGACAGGAGCTCTACAAGGAGACCAACAAGGTTGAAAAATCTGGGCTCAGTGAGTCCTGCAGAGATGAAAGAATCAACAGAGGACCACACATGGAGAGGACCTAGAATCTCTGCTCAGATGTAGCCCATGGGCATCTCAGTCTCCATGTGGGTTCCCTAGTAAGTGGACAAAAAACAGTCTCACGCAGAGAATGAGGCTGTAGGCAGTACTAATGAGACCAGGAGGGGTGGGCTCAGATATAAGGGGAGGAGAACATTTATCATAGTCTCTGTTGAGAAGTCTGGTGGGATTCTGATAGGTTTGACTTTATATGTTAGTTGACCTTTTTTTGTTGCTGCTTTTAATATTTTTTCTTTGTTCTGTAGGTTTAGTCTTTTGATTATTAAGTGACAGGAGGAATTTCTTTCCTGGTCTACTCTATTTGGTGTTCTCTAAGCGTTTTGTATATAATTTGTCTTTTTCAATGTTTAAACATTTTTAATTATAGTTTTCTTTTTTAAATTGATTAATTTTTGTGTATTAACAATTTATTCACTTTATATGTAAGCTGTAGCCCCCTCCCTTGTCCCCTTCCAATCTCACTCTCCCTCCCTCTTCTCCCCCTCATGCCCCTCCCCCAGTCCATTGATAGGGGAGGTCCTCCTCCCCTTCCCTCTGACCATAGGCTATCAGGTCTCATCAGGACTGGTTGCATTGTCTTCTTCTGTAGCCTGGCAAGGCTGATCTCCCTCATGGAGAGATGATCAAAGATCCAGCCACTGAGTTCATGTAAGAGACAACCCCTGATCCCCTTACTAGGGAACCCACTTGGACACTGAACAGCCATGAGCTATATCTGTGCCAGGGTTCTAGGTTATCTCCATGCATGGTCTTTAGTTGGAGTATCAGTCTCAGAAAAGACACCTGTGCCTAGATTTTTTTTTTTTTAGTTCTGTTGCTCTTCTTGTGGAGCTCCAGTCCTCTCCAGGTTTTCAATCTCCCTCTTCTTCCATAGGATTCCCTATACTCTTCACAAAGTTTTGCTATGAGTGTCAGCATCTGCTTTGATACCCTGCTGGGTAGAGTCTTTCAGAAGCCCTCTGTAGTAGGCTGCTGTCCTGTTCCCTCTTTTGTGCCTCTTCTGATGTCTATCCCATTTGCTTTTCTGAATGTGGATTAAGTGAACATCTTACCCAGGGTCCTCCTTCATGCTTAGCTTCTATAGGTGTACAGATTTTAGTATGTTTATCCTATATTATATGTCTAATATTCCACTTACATGTGTGTCTTTCTGCTTCTGGGATGCCTCACTCAGGATGATCTTTTCTAGTCCCCACCATTTGCCTACAAATTCCATGATTTCCATGTTTTTAATTGATGAGTAGTATTCCACTGTGTAAGTGTACCACAATTTCTGTATCCATTCCTCCTTTGAGAGACATCCAGGTTGTTTCTACATTCTGGCTATTATGAATAAAGCTGCTATGAACATGGTTGAACAACTGTCCTTGAGGTATAGTTGGGCATATTTTGGATATATGCCTACAAGTAGTATAGCTGGACCTTGAGGTAACACTATACCGAACTTTCTGAGGAAGCGCCAAATTGATTTCCAAATTGGTTGTATAATATAGCAATAGAGGAGGGGTCCCTTTTCTTCACATCCTCTCCAGCATGTTTTTGATCATAGCCATTCGTATGGGTGTAAGGCGAAATCTCAGAGTGGTTTTGATTTGCACTTCCCTGATGAGTAAGAATGTTGAACATTTCTTTAACTGTTTCTCTACCATTTGATATTCCTCTATTGAGAATTCTCTGTTTAGCTCTGTGCCCTATTTTTAATTGGATTACTTGATTTGTTGCTGTTTAATTTCTTTAGTTCTTTATGTATTCTTGATATCAGCTCTCTGTCAGATATAGGGTTGGTGAAGATCCTTTTCCAGTCTGTAGGCTGTTGGTTTGTTCTGATGACAGTGTTCTTTGCTTTATAGAAATTTTCAGTTTCATGAAGTCCCATTTATTGATTGTTGATCTTAGAGCCTGTGCTGATGGTGTTCTGTTCAGGAAGTTGTCTCCTGTGCCAATGAGTTCAAGGCTCTTTCCTACTTTTTCTTCTAACCAATTTAGTTTGTCTGGATTTATGTTGAGGTCTTTCATCCATTTGGACTTTAGTTTGTGAAAGGTGGTGAGTATGGATCTACTTGGATTTTTCTACATATAGTCATCCAGTTAGCCAAGCACCATTTGTTGAAGATGCTATCTTTTTTCCATTGCATGGTTTTAGCTTTTTTTCTGTCAAAAATCAAGTATCCATAGGTGTAAAGGTTTATTTCTGGATCTTCTATTTGATTCCATTCATCTACCATTCTGTTTCTATGCCAATACCATGCAGTTTTTATTACTATTGCTCTGTAACACAGCTTGAGATCAGGGATAGAGATTCCTCCAGATATGTTGTTGTACAGGACTGTTTTAGCAGTTCTGGGTTTTTTGTTCTCTCATATGAAATTGAGAATTATTCTTTCAAGATCTGCAAAGAATCCTGTTGGAATTTTGATGGGAATTGCATTGAATCTGCAGATTGCTTTTGGCAGGATAGCCATTTTCACTATGGTAATCCTACTGATCCAGGAGCATGGGAGATATTTCTATCTTCTGGTATCTTCTTCAATTTCTTTCTTCAGAGACATAAAGTTTTTTCCAAACAGGTGTTTCACTTACTTGGTTAGAGTCACACCATGGTACTTTTTATTATATGTGGCTATTGTGAAGGCCTCTTCTATATTTAAGAGCATTTCTCTTAAGGTCGGAGAAATTTTCTTCTATGATTTTCTTGAATATATTTTCCAGGCCTTGGAGCCTGGAATTTTCTTTTCCTTTTCATATTTTTTTTTATTTTACAATGTATTAATTGTATATCCTGATTGAATCCCCCTTCCTCAAATCCTCCCTGTCCTACTCTTTCTCCCTCTTCCCTCCTATCCTTTTCCCCTAATCCAGTGAAAGGGGGAGTTTTCCTCCTCTACCATCTGCCCATACCTTATCAAATCTCATCACTGACCTCCTCAGGATTTTTAGATTTTTTTGGACTTCTTGACGGCTTCCTCTTCCTGTCCCTCTATCCCCCCTTTCTTTTTTTGTATATTCCTATTAATTTTAGGTTTTGTTTTTCATAGTGTCCTTGAGTTCTTAGATGTTTTGTGTCAGGAACATTTCCATTTTTATGTTTTCTTTGAGAGATGGATCCATGTCTGTTATTGTATGCTCAGAGCCCAAGATTCTCTCCTCCATCTCTAGTATTCTGTTGGTGATGCTTACCTTTGTAGTTCCTGATCTTTCCTCTAAGTTCTGCAACTCCAGGGTTTTCTCTGTGTAATTGAATATAATTCTGTTTTTTAATGTTTTTATTTTTATTAATTACTGTTTATTCACTTTGTATCCCAGCTATAGCCCCACCCTCCCTCCCTCTTCTCCTATGTCCCTACTTCAGTCCAATAATAGGGGAAGTCCTCCTCCCCTTCCATCTGACCCTAGTCTATCAGGTCTCAACAGTACTGGCTTCTTTGTCTTCTTCTGTGGACTGGTAAGGCTGCTCCCCCTTCAGGTAGACATGATCAAACAGCCAGCCCATGAGTTCATGTCAGAGATGGTCCCTGTTCCTATTATTGGGGAACCTTCTTTGGACACTGAGCTGCCATGGGCTACTTCTGTGCAGGAGTTCTAAATTAGCTTCATTCATGGTTCTTTTTTTTGAGTATCAGTCTCAGAAAAGACCTCTGTTTTTGGTTCTCTTGCTCTCCTTGTGGAGCTTCTATTCCCTCCAGGTCTTTCTATTTCTCCCTTCTTTCATAAGATTCCCTGCATTCTCCCCAAAGTTTGGTTATAAATCTCAGCATATGTTTTGATACCCTGCTGGGTGGTCTTTCAGAGGCCCTCTGTGAGAGGCTCCTGTCCTGTTCCCTGTTTTCTCCCTCATCAGATGTCTCATTTGCCTTTCTGAATGAAGATTGAGAATCTTACCCAGGTTTTATATCTTGCACCATTTCCTTCACCTGTTTAAATGTGAATTCCTGTCTATCCACGATGGCCTCTATTATTTCGTTTGTTTCCTCTTTATGTGCCCCAAATAACTGCATAATTATAGAGTTAAGATAATTTTTCTGTGTTTCAGCTGCATTAGAAGAACCATTGGTTTTTCAAGATTCTGGTGAAGTCAGAATGTTCTGGTTGTATTCTTTCTCCAGTCTCTAGTCATCTGGTTGTTTGTAGCTTTGACTGATTTTTCCTGGGTCCACCTATCTCTGGAGTCTGAAGTATTCTCTGCTGGATTCACTGTCTCTGCTGGCTCACTGTTTGTGACCCAGGCATGCCAGGTAGCTGGGACATAGGCATAAAGATCTCTGAGCCCTACAGTTGTTACAGTGTCCTACAGGCTTCCTTGAGATGGTGGACAATGGGATTTTGAGACTTTAGCCTGGCTCAACTTGAATGAGTTCACCCGTTATGCTCAGCTCATTGTTTCTGATCCAGATGAACCTGGCAGCCTGGGAGCCGACAGAAAGCTCTCTGAGCACAGAGCTGCTTCAGTCCCCCACAGGCCTTCTTGGGGAAGAGAACAATGGAACTTGGGTCCAGTGCCTAGCTCAGCTCTGTTGTGTTCACTGTCTGTGCTGTACTGGCTGATTCTGCTGAGTGTGAGCCAGGCAGGCGGGAAGGAAGGAGAATGGAGCCTCACCTCCGCACACTACCGGAAGTTATCCCTGCCACAGGATGGTAAGAGCGGGCTCCTGGGTTTGGAACCAGGAGCCACTGTTACCCAGAAGGTGTTCACAGAACTGTGAGAGTGGGCCCAGGGTTGAAGCCTTACAGGAAGGTGTTCATTCCCAGAACCCTGAGAGAGAGCTCCCACTGTCTGAGCTATGAGCCACAGGTACCACGAAGATATCAAAAGAAGGTGGGTTTGGACAGGTGGCCTATGGCTGAGAACCATAAGTGCGGCTGTTTACCTGGCCTCCTCTTTTTTTCCCCCTCTTTTTATTTAGTCTAAGAATCTAGACATATTCAGAGTGGGTTTACCCTCTTTAGTTAAACCTCTCTGGACACATTCTCGCAGACATGCCCAAAGGTGTGCTTCCTAGGTAACACCAAATTCTACTCAAGTTAATAATGAAGATTACTTTCCCACATTCAAAGCAATTCGAAGATATATACAGTCTAAGGGAATAAAGAATGCACCCATTTGTAGAATAAGAATTAATAAACTTCAAACCCCAAAGTTTACACATTTTGGAAATGAACAGAAGAACTTCAAAAAACAAAAAACAAACAAACAACAACAGCAGCAGCAACAACAACAACAACAAAAAAAACAAAACTCCAGAAATATCTCTAATGCAGTAGTTCTCAGCCTTTCTAATGGTGTGAACCTGAAATACCGTTCCTCATGTTGGTTTGGTTGCTACTTCAAAATAGTAGTTTTACTACTGTTAAAAATCATAATGTAAATATCTGTGTTTTCAGTTGGTCTTATGTGATCCCTGTGAAATGGGCCTTAGACCCTAAAGGGGTTATGACCCACAGGATGAGAACCACTGCTCTAAACAATTACATAGCAAATAATAAATAAATCAATTTCATATTTGATGCAATTTTAAAGAAAACAACTTCTAACTTAAATGTTGTGAAGTTTAAGAGGTAGGAAACATGTCTAGCCACTGTTAAAGAGCATTAGTTCCAACAGGTTTTCTATGACTGACAATCTGTTAAGAAGTACCTCCATCTCTCCTATGCCCTGATGCACTTAGCTTAATAATTAAAATAACACAAAGAAACCCAAATAAAACCAACTCCCTTCAGTTCATGTACAAAGAGATTTCATTTTGCACAAAACAGCAAGTGCCCCAAGGGCTGATGAGTCAGGGCTACTGGGTGGCAGGCAATACAAGGAACTCTCCAACCCATGAGATCATTGGAACCATGACACCGGCTCCACCTATTGAGTGAGCCCTGTGGTGGGTGGGGCTGGAAAAGAAGTGGGTGACAAATGTATTTTTCATTGACTAAAATAGCTTCTGGTACATTTAGCTTGTGGTGGTTTTTTGTTTGGTTGGTTTTGTTTTTGTTTCGTTTTGTTTTCTTATTTAACACTTCTGAGGAAAATTTTGGGATTAAAAGTTTACCATACAAAGATTTTTTTTTCTTCACACAAAAACAGTCTTTTGAAGGCTGAGACATAATTCTCAGTCCTGCTGAAACATAATTTCAAATTATAAAGTTTGTCTCATTCTTATCTATTTTTAATTACAGTCAGCATGCATTGCCAGTTTTCCCTCAATATTTCCCTCATTTCAGTTTAAAACAAGCCAACAAACAGGCCACAAATCAGCCTAATATTTGAAGGAAGTCCTTTTCTTGCCACGAGTACAGAAACTCAGTATGTCTTTCCTTTTCATGTTGCAATTCTAAGAAGAGAGTGAATTCTTAGCATTCTCTGTGATACATCATTAATCTATAAATTAAATTTTAAAATTATATAATAGAAGATATGCTGATTAAAGTCCTGGGTCACACAGGACAGACGAGAGTGTGGGAGACCATAGTGCCCCGAGGAAGGACTGCTGGCAGAAATGGCCATCCGTGTCTTGGTCCATATTTGTGGCTATAAAACAATACTTGGTGTTCAAGGTTGATATAGACTGTCTCCCACAGTGTCATGTGTTGGAACAATTAGACTTCAGAAGGAGGTGATATTTAGGCAGCAGTGAAAACAGAATGAAATGCATCCATTGTGGACATTGGTCACTGGGTAGGGCTTAATAACATGATCCAACTTACTTGTCCATTTGGTTTCCTGATGGTAGCTGCAATGTACTCTCTGGCTTGTGTTCCTGCTGCTTTGCCTTCCTCTCTGAAACGAAATGTTACCCTTTGTTGTAAACTACTTACACTCTACAGCCCCTCTGTTGAAACCTACGTTAGTCCTTAGCATAACTGTGGCTCCTCTGTTAACATCTGTTGTATGTAGCCTTTAGCATATCAGAAGCCGTTTTACCTCCAAGTCTCCATTTCGATCATAGGGTGATGTTAAAGTTCAAGTTCTCAGGCCTGCGTGCCTGAGACCATGATAAAATTCAACGGGTCAATACGTACTGCTTGGAATAAAACAATAGATGATAAAAAAAAGAAGATATGTTGATACTTCAGGTGTTCATTTCTGAGGTCATTGCCTCTTTAGAATAAAATAGAAACAAAATATTTATAATATCTTTATAAAAAGATATTTTAGCCATTATTTTTCTCAATTTCAATGTTATAATAACTACTATCAGCACCTGTTTTGTATTTAATTGACTAATCATCATAGAAGTCGGTCTCTTTTTTTAGCAATTGTGCAGGCTGGAGAAATGGCTCAACAGTCAAGAGCACTGGCTGCTCTTCCAGAAGTTCATAGCTCAATTCCTGACACCTATATGGTGACCCACAGAAGGTTATAACTCTAGTTCAAATGTATCCAATATCTTCTATGGGTACTGCATGCAAGTAGTGTATCAACATACATATAGACAAAACACTCATACACATAAAATAATAAAATTTAACCATTCTGTGCTAAATTCAAAATACAAAGAAAGGAGGAAGGAAAGAAAGCAATAGTATCAAAATAAAATAGCAAGATGTAATTGTGGCTCAGTGATATAGAACTTAACTATAATGTACAAGACCCAGGGTTTGATCTCTAATACTAGAGGAAAAAATGATTTATAAGAGGGTCAGTTTGTTGTCTTTTTACAGTAGTCAATTAAATCCTCAAGCATAAGAGTAAATATTCAGTATGCCCATTTTCAAAGAGCCTTTATTTTCCATCATCCTGTTGCCCTTATTTTGGTAATAAATATAAGACATTGGTATTTCAAATTAATTTTAATGAACAATCTGTTTTTAAGCTGAGGAATTCTTCTGCAAATTTCATTGAAATTATATTCTTCTTTTAATTTTCTCACTGTTGTTAAGCAACACAGCTTATCCCTTCCTCAAGTTATAAGCTGTATGCCTTTAGCTGACAAAGATGAGAGCCATGTGTTGAAACTTTCCTGCTCTTCTCACACAGTTATCCATTGCATGGATCTGCATAAACTTCAAAGGTTAAAATAATGTATTATCTGTAAGAAATTTGAAATCAGCATGAATATATTTCTTCTATCTTGTAGACATATTTGTATCCCTATGTGTGTGGAAAAGCAGTCAACCTTGATTTTTAAATGTAAAGTAAAAATCCAATAAAATTATAAATATAAGTTTTGTCAACTACGTTTTCAAATGGATATAGTAATTGTCAGGCCAAAGACCTAAGGTTTTCTATGATTGGGACAGTAGTTCTCTTATTTATTTAGTAAAAACTTCTAAAACAGTTTTTTTTTCAATCAGCAAGCATCTCTCAGAAATGAATTCTTGGCAGGTCTGATGAATCTCTTCCATATCACAGGATTCCTTAGTGGTTGAAGAATCTTTCTCCATCTTTTCAACTTTTTCAAGTCAACATTTTAATGCTTTCAAGACAGGTTCTCTGTGTTTGTTCATGTTTTAAAAATAATTTAATGACATTCAGTGTTATTTTTTTATTCTTTTTATTATTTCTTTGAGAATTTCATACAATGTATTTTGATAAAAATATTCACTCTTACCCAGTTCTTCACAGATCCAACCTGTCTCCCCTACCCATCTAACTTTTTTATTTTTTAGCCCATGTGTTCCAGCTCATACTGCCCATATACCTTGGATTGGTCGCCTTTTGGTGGATTATGTCAACACCTATTGTGGGAGTTTTTTTACAGTAGATGAAGGTTAATATCAAGACCCATGACTGAAAGAGGTGCAGCGAAAACAAGATTGCAGAAAACTGAGCCCTAATTGAGATATCACAGCCCTCCCTCTGGTGGCTCAGGGATCCTTGCAGAAGAGAGAATGGAAAGGGGTGAGAGAGAATGGAGACCCAGAGGTAAATGATGACTACAAAGAAATGGTGTTTTCTACAATGCAGGGCAGCTGCACACAGCAATTCACAGAGTTTCTGACAGCTTGCATGAGACCTGTATAAGCTCATGCCACAAAAATAATCTCAGCATGGAGAGGGGAGGTAGCACAGAAATCCCACTCTTAGCTGAGGCATGATTGGCAAGTGCTACATAGTGTTCATTTTTCTGCTTTATATGTCATCCTCACTTTTGGCATAATCTCAGAAAACAGAGTTGTGGAGTTGGTTCTCTCCTTCCACCTTTATGTGGTTTACAGGATTGAATTTAAGTTGCCAGGCTTGCACACGAAGTGCTTTACCTGCTGAACCATCTCACCAGCTCCATGTATAATTTTAATCCTGCTATCCTAGTATATTTCCCTTAGATTTTATAATCACGTGACATTACTTTATTAGTGAATTTCACATCAGGTAGTGAAATTTCAACAGACTCACACATTTGCTTTTCTAATGAAATTACCTCTGAACCTTGATGTGTTTGTTCCTATGAACTGAATTATATGATCCTCTGTAATACTTCATATTACATATGTAATGCTTCAGATTACATATCTAGCTTCAATGTTGTATAGTTTAAATTTATCTCATTACTTTAAGTTTTGCTAATAAGTAGTATGGGAATAAGAGAAAATAGTTAATAAGTACTTTTAAATTTATCTTCATTTGCATAGTTAAAAGTTTTAATAGAAAAATTCAACATGGTGCTGCAATTTGAACCTTTCATCCCTAAATCTCACTACTTAAGAAATGGCTTAAGAGCAACCTGACCAGGCCATAGAGGAAGACTATGAAAGACAGTCCTGAAGAGGCCTGATAGGCTAGGGTCAGACGGAAGGGGAAGAGGTACTTCACTGTCAGTGGACTGGGGAAGGGGCATAGGAGGAGATGAGGAAGGGAGGGAGAGATTGGGAGGGAATGAGGGAGGGGCTACAGCTGGGATATAAAGTGAATAAATTGTAATAAGAAAAATTATGTTTAAAAAGATGTAAATTGAATAACTAAATAAAAATTATGTATATATTTTTTAAAAAGAAATGGCTTAAACATTTTTAAAATTTTCTTTTTTTATTTACTTTACATTCCAAGAGTGCCCTTTCCCTTCTCTTCTCCCAGTCTTCCTCATCCCCCACCCCTTTTTTCCCTCTTCTCCCTTCCCCCCAGAAAAGGAGAGCTCCCTTCCCTCATAACAACCCTCCCCAGTACATGAAGTCCCATCAGGATTGAGCATATCCTCATCCCCTGAGGCTAGGCAAGGCAGCTCTGCCATGGGAAAGTGCTCCAAAATTAGGCAATAGTGTCCAGAAACAGCTCCCCCTCCTCCATCACCAGGTGCCCCATTTGAAGACCTAGCTTCCCATCAGCTACTTGAGTGCAGGGGTCCTAGGTCCAGATCATGCATGTTCCTTGGTTGATGTCTCAGTCTCTGAAAGTCCCCATGGGCCTGGGTTAGTTGACTCTCTTAGTCTTTTTGTGAGGTTCCTGTCCTTTCCAGGTCCTTCCATCTTTTCCCCAACACTTCCACTGGACCCCTGGAGCTCTGCCCCATGCTTGGCTGCAAGCCCCAGCATCTGTCCTGATCTGCTACTGGCTGGAGCCTCCCAAACAACAGTCAAGTTAGGCTCCTGTCTGCAAGCACAGCAGAGTATCATTATTAGTATAAAGCTGGCTCTCTACCATGGGGTGGGTCTCAGGTCCAGCCAATTATTGGTTGGACTTTCCATCAATCTTTATTCCCTCATTATCCCTGCACTGAAGTGGATAAAGAGAAGGAACTGGACAGCAAATGAAATGGGGAATGAAACAAGGGAGAGGGTCATATGTGGGGAGAATGGGTGTGGCGGCTGAGAGGGCTGGCAACGAGAAGGGAAACTGAGGAAGGACATCTTTTTTTCGATCTGGAGGCCTATGATGGGGTAGATTCCTGAGAGGACATGGGTGTGATTCTGAGACTCCTAATGGGGGAGGGGAGCTGGCATGAAAATGAAAGTGACCACCTGCTAGGAAGGCAGGCCTGGGGGAAGGAGGGGAACAACAACTCACTGACAACAGCTATGGTCCAAACATTATCCCGCTTAAACATTTCTTAAGAAATGTTAAAAAACAAACAGCCAAGCAGAATTAGAACATGTGAATAAGTGTGAAACCTTTGGACCACAGAATCAATAAGACATTGTCTACTATTAAAAATCGGATAGAGAGAGACCAAAGAATTAAAAAATCAGTGGCGATTATTTTATAATTTAAAGCACAAGCCTGAACTAAGGCCAGTTAGGTATAAACATGTCCACCCTTCTGCTGGGAAGAACTAGCTCCAACACCCTGAGGGGAAGAACTAACCTCACTGCATTCTTTCCCTGCTCACTAGTTATACATTTGCTAGGAAACTGGCCCATACAGTCAGACCAGTACTGTTTGTAGTCTTGGCCCCTAAAGTGGACCAATCATTTCAAAAGTCAATTTCTCTAACCCAGTCATGTAACACCAGAGCATGTAAGTCCCTGCTTGCGGTTTGGGCCTTTAAAAACCTTGCTCCCCTAGACCACGGGACCATTTTTCTCTCCTGTTTCCACAGGAAATTTGCATCCCGTGTTCGAACATGTATACAATAAATTAAACCCTCAGGTATTTACAGCAGAGTTTATTTCTGGTCTTTTGGGGTTTCACAAACTGGACACAACATTTTGGGGCTTTGTGCTGGATCCCAAGACTCCAGGAACCTGAGTTTTATGCTGGCAATAAGAATCTAAATGTTTCTGTGCAGTGTCTAAGTATGCGTGTACTTTCTGCCCTCTATTCTGAAAAAATCCTCTCCATATGGGGGCAGCGTGAAGTGATCAAAGAAGATGTACTGGCAGTCACAGCTGCCGAATTCCAGTGGGATGTCCTGGCTTCATCAGAATTTTGGCAAGTAGAGTCTCAAGTAAGTGTTTTACCTTACCCTGCTCTATAGCTTCTGTGGCAGTGAAACCAGAGCAGGAATCTAAAGAAACCTCTTCAGGTCAGATATTGTGTTGAATCTGTTTCTATGTGCATTTCTCTGTTTCTGTTTCTATCCATTTTGTTCTCCTTCCCTTCCCCACCCCATTTCCTGCTTCAGCAGAATCGCAGGTGCTCTGGTGGCAGCAGTGGCTGCTGCCTGCCTCACTGTGACAATGGAGCTGCTGCCGGCCATGTGCTGGTTGGGCTGACATGGGCACTAGCAGCTCCAAGGCTCGGGGCCTCTGGCTCTTTGCCTCAGTTGCAGTGAGCAAATCCCAGGGCCCAGGGAGCTATGCGCACCTTCATCACGGTGGAGCTGGTGAACAGGCATGCCTAGATTGAATAAAAAAAAAAAAAAGAAAGTGCTACCAACTTACTGGTTTCAGGTTCTTACCCATTTGCCTGGTGGAATCTGCTGTTTGTCTTTGTGTCTGTCTGGCTGTTTGTCTGTGATGACTATTTTCATGTCTTCAGATGGGACTTGGACTGATGGACACTATGGGACAGATTTCCTCTAACCCTTCCCCATTTCTCTGGACTCCTCCACCTGTGCAATGTTCCCATTGCCCTGTTTCCACCAGTATCGGACAGGCACATGCTCTGAGTTGGGAAAGAATATGAGGGTGGAGACAGGAATGAAATTGTCTGGGACTACCCTGGGTAAGCTAGCAGCCACTGCTGAGTGAGAAGAAAGTATTTGAAATTATAGCTGGATCCAGTAAGAAAAGTTCTGTCTGTCTGTTTAAATATATGTATGGCCATTACATAAGTGTTTCTGAATGATCTTAAATGGTTAATATGCTCTGTATGTCTTGATTATAGATTAAGAGTTATTGGATATGTTTAAAGGTTAAATTCAAACTCTTGTTTAGAACATATATGTGTGTGTACGTGTTTATAAGAGCTAAAGAAGCATAAATGTTTTAAAATAGCAACCATGTGGCTTACCATGCAGTGTGATGTGACTGCCATCTTGAGATTGCCACATGGTGTGAGGCAGAGCAAAGAAAGATTACAGAACCTCTTAGTCAAAACAAATGTTGTTTTATTTTAGGCTAAGAAGACAAGGCTCATTTTAAATTGGTATTGATTTTAGAGAGTGAATTGTTTGCACTGGTAAAATTTGTTTTTAAAATTTGGTTTTGACTTTTACAATTATGATTATGCTTTGTGACTTCATTCCCAAAAAGGGTACTTTGTTTTGATATTGCAGAAACAGGTTTTGAAGAATGTTTAAATGTTTAAGGTTATGAAATATTTTAAAGTTTATTAGGCATTTAAAATAATGACCTTGGGCATTCTAACAAAGAACTTGGAACAGTTTCTCAATACTTTGGGGGAGGACAGAAAACTTTGGTATTTATTTTATTAATTTTACCAAATGAAACCAAGCCATACTGTTTGATCCAATTGAGAAAATTGCAGTTTTTGCAGTGTATCACGTGGAGAGCTGCTTGTTTGTCAAGCTGCTTTTTTTTTTAAATCAAAAACATGTCTGGCCTTCACCTTGAGACAGAATAGAGGATGTTTCGCCAAGTTCCTTAAAATTTGTTCCAAGTTCCTTTAAGCTTGTGTGACCTTGGACCATATCTGCTATAGGGAAGTAGTTTTAGAAAAGTTTGGCAATTCCACGAACTTCTTTTTGTATTGATGTGACTTTTTTTGCTTTGCCTAAAAAAATGAATTGTGGAATAAACCCACACTGGGTCCAGCAGTAACATCTCAGGATGGAAAGGATTTTGATGGAAGTTTTTATGTTGTCTGAAAAACAAGAGAGAAAGCCAGTCACTGGGATAAAAAAATAAAAATAAAAAAACAGCTTGTCTGAAGAATGTCTTCAGACATTCTTAAACCAGAAGAAAGGAGCTAGGAAAAGCTAACCAGAAGGTATAAAGAATGTTACGGAAGGTCAATGGATGTATGGAAAGCCAGACAGCATATGAACTGTATTTGTTTTGGTTCTTCATACCTGCAAATATGATTTGAGAAAGAACTGTAAAATAGGTTGTTCTTTACTTAAAAGGCTGGTAATTCTTCAATGCAAAATGTTTTCTTATGCTCTTTAAGGGGGGAAGAATACTGCAGCTCCCTGTTAACCCAAGGTTATGGAGGATTGTATTCAAATCATTGTTAACTATTAAATGGAACATATACCTGACTGCCAGTTCCTGACTGAAGGATTAATGCTGTTTCTTTCTGACCAACAGGTTTATTATGGCCAGAATAGTCTAAATACAGTTATAAAATTGTTCTGTACGGTTCTGTTATGTAGTTGGTTCTAAAACTTATCTAGTTACACTATTAGAACTTTTGGTTATGGGGAATTGTAAATGCTCCATAGTGCTTGCTATACCATGGGAGGTAGCAGTGCTATCCGTGACATGGCTATGTTTTGAATTGCTGGCCTCTGCCTGCAGCAACACATGGGTAGCAGCCATGTTGTTTCAGAGATAAAGGGAGTCGAGCCCTGGTTTTGACTCCATCTTTGTGTTCAGTTCTCTGATTAGTGCTAAGTGCAACTTTGGTCCTTTAAGCTTTTTGCTCTTTAGTTTTAATGCAAAGATTTGCTAGCTCCCCTACAAACTGTAACCAATTGAAAGTTTTGCTTTGATTTTAGTTTGGAAAAACAATTAAAGTTATGCTAACAATTACAACTGGGTACAAGATTGAACTTTACCTAGTCTTTTGTTTGTTTTCACAGGTAAGACTAGGATAGATAACTATAAAATAAGGAATATGATTACAGCATTCTGTTTTATAGGATGCCGTTTAGAGCAGATAAAAAAGATAGAAGAAGAGTTACTCATATGCTGCCCCTCAAACTTGTTGGAGATCTGATCAATATGGCATTTTAACATGTGTAAGTTTATTATGACAGAGAGTCCCTGCTTGCAGTTTTGGCCTTTAAAAACCTTGTTCCCCTAGACCATGGGGCTGCATTCCTCTCCTGTTTCCACAGGAAGTTTGTGTCCTTTGTTAGAACACGTATACAATAAAAAACCCTCATGTATTTACAGCAAAGTCTATCCTGGTCTTTTGTGGTTTCAAGAATTGGGCACAACATTATGGGGCTACCATAACCCACAGTCTCAAAATCCTGGCAGTAGCTTCCCCAAGGTCTCTTAGAAGACTTGGGCACAACGACAGATGACAGGGACTCTGGATTGTGGTATGCTAACCACTGGGAAAGACTGCCCCAACTGGCCCACCACTAGGGCCCAGCCTAAACTATGGACAAAGCTGTGAACACCTGGAGAGTCATTGCTGGAGGTGAGGAGAGGTCAACCTCTGGTGGCTTTTTGTTTTGTTTTGTTTTCACAGAAGCAGTTTCTCATCTTCTGTGCCTTGCTACACCACCTCTGCTCATGATGCCATAAGACCACAGGAGCCAGGTACACTGCCTTCGTGATGAACTAACTAGTCATCTCTGTCATTTTGATTGGTACATGTATTGGCACATTTATTTTGCTTACAATTTATTGTTCGCAGGTATCTGATCAAATTGACAGCTAGGCTAAGCTTATGGTAGCTTAAAGAGCAGACACTTAGATCCACTGTTAGCTCATTGGTAATTAGGTAGTTAAAACTGCAAGGTACCAGATCCTTTATTTAGAAAGGCAAACAGGTTTGCCTTGCTCACAGGCTTCACGTTAACTGCCTGAGTCTTATGGTAAGTGGCTGTACAGAAAGATATGGAAATTATGTAGGGTCTGAGGATATGGGAGTGTAGGTTGTAAGAATCTAGAGAATGTTGTTTGATGGTCCTGGAAAATATTTTAAGGTTGATAAATGCAAGAAAGATCTAAGTAGGTATTTTAAGGTATATGAATATGAGTTGTAATGGTATAGAAAAATGGTTTAATACATATTAAAATGGAAGAAATTTTAGATTTCTTCCCCTCTCTGCTATTGTGCTTATGTTGTAATATGATTGCAAATGTTCAGAGTTTTAATATTGATTGATAGGAGGGAAGAGGGAAAAGGGTGGGGCAGGGAGAACTTGAGGAAGGGGGATTCAATCAGGATAAACAAATAATAAATTATAAAAGAAAAATATTATGAAAAGGAAGATTCAGGCTCCAAAGCCCAGAAAGTATATTCAAGAAAATCATAGAAGAAAATTTCACCAATCATAAGAGAGATGCCCTTAAATATACAAGAGGCCCTTACAATAGCCACAAATAACATAAAGTACCATGCTGTGACTCTAACCAACAAAGTGAAAGAGCTGTTTGGGAAAAAAATCATGTGTCTGAACAACAACAACAAAAAAAAATGAAGAAGATATCAGAAGATGGAAAGATCTCCCATGCTCATGGATCAGTAGAATTAATATAGTGTAAATGGCCATCCTGCCAAAAGCAATCTACAGATTCAATGCAATTTGCATCAAAATACTAACACAACTCTTTACAGACCTTGAAAGAATAATTCTCAATTTCATATGGAAAAACAAAAAACCCAGAATTGCCAAAACGATCCTATAAAACAACAGATCATCTAGAGGTATCCCCAACCCTGATCTCAAGCTGTACTACAGAGTAATAAAAACTGCATGGTACTGGCATAGAAACAGAATGGTAGATCAATGAAATTGAATAGAAGACCCAGAAATAAACCTACACACCTGATTTTTGACAAAGAAGCCAAAACCATGCAATGGAAAAAAGATAGCATCTTCAACAACTGGTGCTGGGCTAATTGAATGTCTACATGTAGAAAAATGTAAATAGATCCATACTTATCATCCTGTACAAAACTAAACTTCAAGTGGATCAAAGACCTCAACATAAAACCAGACACACTAAATCAGTTAGAGGAAAAAGGAGAAAGTGCTTTGAAATCATTGGCACAGGAGACAACTTCCTGAACATAACACCAACAGCATAGGCTCTAAGCTCAACAATCAATAAATGGGACCTCATGAAATTGAAAAGCTTCTGTAAAGCAAAGGATACTGTCATCTGAACAAAATGACAGCCTAGGGCTGGGAAAGGATCTTTACCAACCCGCTGTCTGACAGAGAGCTAATATCCAGAATTTATAAAGAACTAAAGCAGTTAAAAAGTAACAAATCAAGGAATCCAATTAAAAAATGGGGTTCAGAGCTAAACAGAGAATCCTCTGTAGAGGAATATAGAATGGCAGAGAAACACTTAAAGAAGTGTTCATTGTCCTTAGTCATCAGGGAAATGCAAATCAAAATGACCCTAAGATTTGAGCTTATACCCATCAAAATGGCTAAGATCAAAAACACAAGTGAAAACACATGTTGGAGAGATTGTGGAAAAGGGAAACACTCCTCCGTTGCTGGTGGGAATGTAAACTTGTACAACAACTTTGGAAATCAGTCTGGCACTTTCTCAGACAATTAGGAATAGTGCATCCTCCAGATCCCAGCTATAGCACTTCTAGGCATACATCAAAAATATGCTCAAGTACACAACAAGGACATTTGTTCAATCATGTTCAAAGCAGATTTATTCATAATAGCCAGAACCTGGAAAGAACCCAGATGTCCCTCAGTGGAGGAATGGATACGGAAACTGCGGTATATTTACACATTGGAATACTACTCAACAATTAAAACAAGTAAATCACGAAATTTGCAGACAAATGGTGGGATCTAGAAAAGATCATCCTGAGTGAATATCCCAGAAGCAAAAAGGCATACATGGTATATACTCACTAATAAGTGGATACTAGACATATAATATAGGATAAACCTACAAATATGTATATACCTAAAGAAACCAAGCAAGAAGAATAACCCTGGGTAATATAATTAATTCGCACTCAGAAAGTCAAACAGGATGGACTTTGGAAGAAATAGAAAACAGGAAACAGGACAGGAGCCTACCACAGAGGGCCTCTGAAAGACTCTACCCCACAGTGTATCAAAGCAGATGCTGAGATTCATAACTAAACTTTGGGAAGAGTGCAGGGGATCCTATGAAAGAATGGGGAGAGAGTAAGACCTGGAGAGGACAGAAGTTCCATAAAGAGAGCAACAGTACCAATATATCTGGAAACAGGTATCTTTTTTGAGACTGATACTACAACCATGGACCATTCATGTATATAAATTAGAATACCTACTAAGATGTAGCCTATGACAGCTCAGTATGCAAGTGAGTTCCCTAATAATGGGAACAGGGACTGTCTCTAAACTGAACTCAGTGGCTGGCTCTTTGACTAACTCCCTCTGAGTGGGGAGCAGCCTTGCCAGGCCCCAGAGGAAAACAATGCAGCCATTCCTGATGAGACCTGATAAGCTAGGTCAGATGGAAGGGGAGGAGGACCTCCTCTATCAGTGGAGTTGGAGAGGGGCTTGGGAGGAGATGAGTGAGGGAGGGTGAGATTGGGAGGGAAAGAAGGAGAGGGATACAGCTGGGGCTACAAAATGAATAAACTGTAATTAATATAAAAATAAATAAATATTTAAAATATTCAATAAAATACTCTCAAACTGAATTCAAGAACACAATAATGATAGCATCCACCATGACCAAGTAGGCTTTATCCCAGGCATGCAGTGGTTGTTCAACATAGAAAATCCATCTATGTAATCCACCATATAAACAATCTTAAAGAGAAGAACCACATGATCATCTCCTTAGATGCCAAAAAAGCATTTGACAAAATTCAATACTCCTCCATGTTTAACATTTTTGGAGAGAACAGGGATACAATGTACATGCCTAAACATACTAAAACCAATACACAACAAGCTTAAGGCCAACATCAAACTAAATGGAGAGAAACCTAAATCAATCACACTAAAATCAGGGATAAGGAAATGCTGTCCACTCTCTCCTTATCTTTTCAACATAGCATTTGAAGTCCTAGTTAGAGTAATAAGACAACTAAAGGAGATCAAGGACATAAAAATCGGAAAGGAGGAAGTCAAAGTATCACTATTCACAGATGATATGATAGTATATATGAGTGACCCTAAAATTTTTTACCAGAGAACTCCTTCAGCTGATAAACACTTTCAGCTAAATGGCTGGATACAAAATTAACTCAAAAAAATCCGAAGTCTTCCTGTGGTCAAAAGACAAACAGGCTGAGGAAGAAATTAGAGAAATAACAGCCTTCACAATACCCACAGATAACACAAAGTACCTTGGTGTGACTCTAACCAAGCACGTGAAAGGTCTATATGAAAAAAAAAAACTTCAAGTCTCTCAAGAAAGAAATTAAAGAAGATATCAGAAGATGGAAAGATCTCCCATGCTCATGGATAAGTAGGATTAACATAGTGAAGATGGCCATCTTACCAAAGCAATGTACAGAGACAATGCAATTCCCATCACAGTTTTTTTACAGACCTTTAAAGAACAATTCTCAATTTTATATGGAAAAACAAACAAACAAACAAAAAGCCAAAATAGCTAAAATAATCCTGTGCAATAAAAGATATTCTGGAGATTTATCCATCCTTAACCTCAAGCTGTGCTATAGAGCAACAGTAATAAAAACTGCATGGTACTGGCATAGAAACAGACCGGTGGGTCAATGGAATCAAATAGAAGACACAGAAATAAATGAATACACCTATGAAAACTTGATTTTTGTCAAAGAAACCAAAGCCTTACAATGGAAAAAAACCAATATCTTCAACAAATGGTGATGATCTAAGTGGATGTCTACACATAGAAAAATGAAAACAGATTCATATTTATCACTTCATACAGAAGTAAAGTAAAAGTGGATGGAAGATCCCAACATAAAATGAGACACACTAAATATGTTAGAAGGAAAATTGGGGGAAAGCCTTGACTTCATTGGCACAGGAGAAATATTCCTGAACGGACCACCAACAGCAAAAGCTCTAAGATCAATAATCAACAAATGGGACCTCATAAAACTTGAAAATTCTGTAAAGCAAAGGACACAACAATAGAACAAAACAATAGCCTACAGACTTGGAAAATATCTTCATCAACCATACTTCTGACAGAGGACTAATATCCAGAATATATAAAGAATTCAAGAAATTAGACACCAACAAACCATGTAATCCAATTAAAAATGGGGTTCAGAGCTAAAGAGAGTTCTAAACAGAGGAATGTAGAATGGTAGAGAAACACTTAAAGAAATGCTCAATGTCCTTAGTCATCTGAGAAATGCAAATCAAAATGACCCTGAAATTTTACGTCACACCCATCAGAATGGCTAAGATCAAACTCAAGTGTCAACTCAAGAGATGACACTTGCTGGAGAGGTTGTGGAGAAAGAGGATCCCTCCTCTATTGCTGGTGGGAATGTAACCGTGTACCACCACTTTGGAAATCAAACTGGAGCTTTCTCAGAAAATTAGTAATAGCACTACCTCAAGATCCAGCTATATCTCTTTGGGGCATATATCTGAAAACTGCTAAACCATACAACAAGGACATTTGCTCAAATATGTTTATGGCAGCGTTATTCATAATAGCCAGTATCTGGAAACAACCTAAATGTCCCTCAGCCAAAGAATGGATACAGAAACTGTGGTACATTTACACAATGAAACACTACTCAGTAATTAAAAACAGGGAGATCATGAAATTTGCAGGCAAATGGTGGGAAGTTGAAAAGATTATCTTGAGTGAGGTAACACATAAGCAGAAAGACACATACGGTATATACTTACTTATAAGTGCACATTAGCCATATAATACAGGATAAACATACTAAAATATATACTATTAAAGAGGCTAAACATCAAGGAGGGTCCTGTGGAAGAAGCTCAAACCTTACACAGGATAGATATCAGAAGTACTACTATCTTGTCTATCCTGTGTGAGGTTTGAGAAGACACTGGACAGGACAGGAGCCTTCCATATTGGACCTCTGAAAGACTCTACTCATCAGGGTATTAAAGGAGATACTGAGACTCATAGTCAAACTTTGGGCAGAATGCAGGAAACCGTATTGAAAAAGAGGGAGATAGAAAGACCTAGAGGGGATAGGAATTCCACAAGGAGAACTATAGAGCCAAAAGGGGTCCAGTAGAGGTGTGAAGGGGGTTGCAGAGGCTGATACTCCAACCAAGGACCATGCATAGAGAGGACCTAGACCCCCAATTCAAAGGAAGCTTGTAGGCTGTTCAGTTTCCTTGTGAGTTCCCTAATTGGGAGAAGGGGTTCTCTCTGAGGTGAACTCAGTGGATGGCTTTTTATTACCTCCCCCTGGTAGGGGGTGGGTGTAGCCTTGGCAAACCACAGAGGAAGACAGTGCAGCCAGTCCTCATGAGACCTAATAGGCTAGGGTCAGATAGAAGGCTGGACCTACCCTATAGTGGACTAGGGAAGGGGCATGTGTGGGATAGGTGCAAATGGGAGCTGCTGTTCTTTTCGGCTTCTGCGTTCCACTGAGGTCCTGGAATGTGCAGGAAAGGAGGTCGTAGGTTCTTTTGTATTGGGTGTCTTGGAGCATTTCACTCCACCTGGGGATTATTCTGGTCTTGTATGACTTCTGTTGCTCTGCTTGTACAATTCCTGTCCCCTCCAGGTCTTTCTGTCTCCCCCGTGTTTCATAAGATTTCCTGCACTCTTCCCAAAGTTTGGTTATGAGTCTCAGCATCTGCTTTGATACACTACTGGGTAGAGTCTTTCAGAGGCCCTCTGTGGTAGGCTTCTGTCCTGTTTCCTGTTTTCTCCTTCTTCCAATGTCCATTCCATTTGTCTTTCTGAGTGAGGATTGATCTGAGTGAAGTATCCCAGAAGCAGAATGACACACACAGTTTTTATTCACTTATAAGTGGATATTAGACATATAATATAGGATAAACATACTAAAATCTGTTCACCTAAAGAAGCTAAGCAAAAAGGAAGTAATTCTTTTTTTAATTTATTTATATTTATATCAATCACAGGTTAGGTAATTTGCATCCTAGGTGTAGCCCCCTCCCTCATTCCCTCCCAACCTCCTCATCCCTCCCTCAGTCTCCTCCGTGCCCCCTCCAAGTCCACCAACGGGGGAGGACCTCCTCCCATTCCAACCAACCTCAGCTCATCTTGTCTCCTCAGGGCTGGACACAATGTCCTCCCATGGGATCTAGCTAGGCTGTTACTCCCTGGCATGTATGGGGGAGGGTCAAAGATTCAAGTTCATAACTGAAACAGTCCCTGTTTCCCTTACTAGGGTCTTCAGTTCGACACTGAGCTATCATGGGCCACATCTGAGCGGGGGTTCTAAGCCATATCCATATATGGTCCTTGGTTGGAGAAACTGTCTCATATAAGATCCCTGTGCCCTGCTCAGTTTGGTCTTTGTGGAGCTCTTGTTCTCCCCAAGTCTTACTAATTTCCCCTATTTTTATTATTACTTCCTGCCCTCTGCGACAGGCTTGATTGAGAGTCTTAATATCTGCTTTGATACATTGCTATATTGATTCTTTCAGAGGTCCTCTTTGCAATGCTCCTGTCCTGTTGCTTGTTTTCTCTTCCATTCAATGTCCATCCTATTTGTTCATCTATACCGCATTGATCATACCAACCTGGGTCCTCCTTCTTGTATATCTTCCTTAGGTGTGTAAATTTCAGCATGACCATCCTATCCTATAGGTCTATATAAGTGAGTATATACCATATGTTTCTTTCTGCTTTTGGGATACCTCACTCAGGATGATCATTTCCAGGTCCCACCATTTGCCTGCGAATTTCATTTTTAATTGCTGGGTAGTATTCCATTGTGTAAAAGCAACACAATTTCTGTATCCATTCCTCAACTGAGGGATATCTCGTTTGTTTCCAGGTTCTGGCTATTACAAATAAGGTAGCTACGAACATAGTTGAGCAAATGTCCTTGTTGTGTACTTGAGCATCTTTTGGATATATGCCTAAGAGTGGTATAGCTGGGTCTTGAGGAATCACTATTCCTAATTGTCTAAGAAAGTGCCAAATTGATTTCCAGAGTTGTTGTACCAGTTTGCATTGCCACCAGCAATGGAGGAGGGTTCCTCTTTCTCCACAACCTCTCCAGCATGCATTGTCACTAGAGTTTTTGATCTTAGCCATTCTGGTCGATGTAAGGTGAAATCTCAGGGTCATTTTGGTTTGCATCTCCCTGATGGCTAAGGATGCTGAGCACTTGTTTAAGTGTTTTTCTGACATTCTATAATCCTCTACAGTCAGTTCTCTTTTTAGCTCCATACCCCATTTTTTAATTGGATTACTTGGTTTCCTGCTTTTTAACTTCTTGAGTTCTTTATATATACTGGACATTAGCCCTCTGTCAGAAGTAGGATTGGTAATGATCCTTTCCCAATCTGTTGGCTGTCATTTCGTTTGGATGACAGTGTCCTTTGCTTTACAGAAGCTTTTCAGCTTCATGAGGTCCCACTTATTGATTGTTGATCTTAGAGCATGTGCTGTTGGTGTTCTATTCAGAAAGTAGTCTCCTGTGCCTATGAGTTCTAGGGTCTTCCCCACTTTTTCTTCTAGACGGTTTAGTGTGTCTGGTTTTATGTTGAGGTCTTTGATCCACTTGGACTTTA
>CM053751.1:26108667-26173153 GCA_028658305.1 Pachyuromys duprasi
AAAAAATACAAAAAATAAAGACAGAACAGAACTTGGATTTGGCTATGCAGATTTCTAAGCAAGTAATTATCATTAAAAACTGTCTAAACTGAAAATATGTTCCATATTTGGCCCCTGCCAGTAAATGTCTGTGGCACCTTCAATGTTTTGACAGTTTGTCTCTAGCCACCTGTTTGATGTCCCTTTGTTCATAACTTATCAAACTGTAATTTTTCAGGGGATAACTTTATATGCCAGCACTCTAAACCACAATTTCATTAATTACCTCGTCTTCAAACATATATTTCCAAGACTCGAGAAACAATTTGTACAATGGACATTTTCTTTATTGTAGCACTAGTTATAACTCAGTTGTGGAATCAAATTAGTTGACAACAACGATTGGATAAAGAAAATGTGGTTAGTATATGCAATGAAATTTTATTCTGTCATGAAGAAAAATGAAATTATGTTGTGCTTGGGAAAATGAAAATAAGTCATGATTATCATATTAGGCAAATTAAATTAGACTAAGGACAAATATCATGTGTTTTCTCACATAGAATGAACCTAGATTTTGACATAAACATATAAATCATGTATGCACTCTATTGTATGAAATTAAAAGTGAATATTTGTAAGGAAATGGGTCATTAACAGGATGGAGGAGAGAATAAGGATAAGAGGGAGAGTATTCAAGGATTACACTTAAACTGCAGTGTGTACTTGTTTGAAAACATTCTTATGAAACGCATGCCAACATAAAGGAGCAATAAAAACATATTATTAGTTGAAATAAGACCATCCTAGAAATCCAAGAATAGTTAATAGAAAAATATCTAATTTGTCATATTCAGACTACCTTAGATACTTACAACCACATAGATGAAACTCATATACTTAATACTGAGCAAAATAAGTCGGCATCAAATTAATATGGAATTACATTGTAAAAACCTATTAACATAAAAATTACCCATATTATTAGAAGATTATCACTTAATAAATGCATGCAGACAATTTCAGTCCCTAAATATACTCACATACACAGAGAGACAGAGAAAGAGTGATAGAGAGACAGAGAGAGAAAGAGAAGGAAGAAGGAACCTGGGATTGGAACTGTCTTTTCTGCATGAAATACTTTTGGGCTGCTTGTTAGAAATCATGTGCCCATAGGTACATGGAGTTATATCCAAGTTGTCAGTTTTCCATTCTATTAATAAATGCTTCTGTTTTGTGCCAATACTATACATAATAGTGATTTTATTAAAATAGTTTCCACAGTTATTTTATTGTTCATGTCTCTTTTGGCTGTGCATATGTGTGTGTTCCTGTGCACGTGCAAGTACGTATTTCCACCTGAAATGTTAGATTGCTTCATCTGTTCTTTCAAAAATTAGATTGGAATTTTGAGAGGTGTTATATTTAATCTGTTAATTATTTTTATTAGGATGGTTATTTGGTCAATATTAATTCTAGAATTGAGTTAATTGGCATTCAAGACCATGTAAGGTCTTTCCATCTTCTGATACCTTCTTCAGTTTCAGAATCATCTCTACTGGCTGGGTTTCCTAGTCCTGGAAGGCACTATGCATATTACTGGAAGAAAAGTAGTCATCATTCAACTGTGATTCTTCTTGGCAATATATGCCTGCCTGTGTTAGAGCATGGATATTATGGAAGTAACCAAACACTTTTTTATTGGACTTAAGGCTCAGTTGGTGCAGTGGAACTCACTACTATCTGAGCTAAGAGTCTGTGGATAGACAGACCATAGACCCTAGAGGAGACAATACTAAATTGGTATAGTATTTCTATACCTTTAGATCCGAGAATCTGTCAACTCTCATCACAGAATCTCTATGCAGCACATGATAACTATCAAAGAAACCCACTATTAGTAGGTCATTGTGTTGAGGAATAAGAGACTGTGGTGTGCTCAACTCTAAATGAGGCATCTATCTCACACCTTAGCCCAGTTAGAATTCTCAGTGATCTTCATGGAAAAGAAAATGAAAAACTTGGAAGCTCCAGAGGTAGTGGGTGACTACAAGTTAGTAGCATTTTTCAGACACTGTAAGGCATTTGTACATATTAATTCACAGTGATTTGACGGTGTACACAAGCCAGACAAAGGCCCAGCATGGAGCACAAAAGTTTGGCATGAAGTTTCTCCCTTAGCCAAAGTGTTATTAGTATTTGATTGCTTCTGGCAGAGGAAATGTCAGTAGTTTTTAATGGTATGACCCCTAGTAGGTTGGCCATGCTCCAAAGAAGGTCTCACTTCCCATGACATGTGGGTAACACAAATTAGACTTGTGGGTTAAAAGAGAGAGAGGAAACTACTGAGAGAGAAGAGAGCACAAAATTAGGGGTGACAGATACAGGAGAGAAAGAGGTAGAAGTGCAAAATTAAGAGAGAGAAAAAGAAAGGGATTAGATTAGACCTTGTAAAGGCATGAAAATGGTGGAAATACATTGTATAAAATTCTCAAAGAAGTAATGAAAATATTTTTTAAGTGCTGTGACTATAAAGCCAACATTTTCTCCTACTATATTGCTTTATTTACTCTTATAAATAGTTCTTAACTACAGTTTACAATTTATTCCTTCCTAATACATTTGCTGATTTCATCATAAAAGGTAGCTATAATGAACATATATTAATTTATACACATTTAAAATAGTACACCAGTTTCTCAAACCCCTTTTCCAATAACTTTATTGTTTTCTTTAACTTTATGTTTGTATGTGCGCCTATATATATATATATATGAGGGCAGGATTCCCCAGAACTGGAATTGTGGTGATGTGAGCAGTACAACAGCAAGACTGGGATCTAAACTCAGGCACTATGGAGGAGCAGTGTGTGTTATTAACCATTTAGCTAAGTTTATGTTTTATATAAAAGTTTTTAAACATTTTCACCAGACACATATTGAGGTATTTGATGTTTTCACATTGTGACAAACAGTACATTGCTCCACTTTGTATTTGTAGCTGGAATAGACAAACAAAATTCAGTTTGTTTAGATTGATTTGAATTTAAGACACATAACAAATTCACTTATTTATCAATTTTCTTTTTTTACTTTTAATTTTTTAATATTTTATTAATCACACTTTATTCACTTTGTTTCCCACCCTCCCGTAGTACCCTCCCTCCTCCCCTCCCAAATTCTCCCTTCCTCCCTCTTCTTCATGCACTAATATAGAAGTTCTTCTTTTTCCTTCCTTCTGATCCTAGTTTATCAGCTGTCATCAGGAGTGGCTGCATTGTCTTCCTCTGTGGCCTGGTAAAGCTGCTCCCACCTCAGGGAGATGATCAAAGACCAGACGAATCAGTTCATGTCAGAAGCAGTCCCTGTTCCCATTACTATGGAACCTGCTTGGACACTGAACTGCCATGGGCTACATCTGTGCAGGAGTTCTAGGTTATTTCCATTCATGGTACTTGTTTAGAGTATCAGTCTCAGGAAAGACCCCTGTGCTCAGATATTTTGGTTCTTTTCCTTTCCTTGTGGAGCTCCTGTCTTCTCCAGATCTTACTATTTCCCATTTCTTTCATAAGATTCTCTGCATTCTGCCCCAGGGTTGGCCATAAGTCTCAGCATCTGCTTTGATATTCTGCAGGGCAGAGCCTTTCAGAGGCCCTCTGTGGCAGGCTCCTACCTTGTTTCCTGTTTCCTGCTTCTTCTGATGTCTATCCTCTTTGCCTTTCTAGATGGGGATTGAGCATTTTACCAGAGTCCTTCCTCTTGCTTAGTTTCTTTAGGGGTACAGATTTTAGTAGGTTTATCCTATATTATGTGTCTATATGAATAAGTATATACTGTGTGTGTGTCTTTCTGCTTCTGAGATAGCTAACTCCGGATGATCTTTTCCAGTTCCCATCATTTACCTGCAAATTTTATGATTCCTTGTTTTTATTATTATTATTATTGCTGAGTAATATTCCATTGTGTAGATGTACCACAATTTCTGTATCCATTCCTCAGTTGAGGGGCATCTGAGTTGTTTCCAGCTTCTGGCTACTACAAATAAAGCTGCTATAAACATGGTTGAGCAAATGTCCTTATTGTGTACTTGAGCCTCTTTTGGATATATGCCTAGCAGTTGTATAGCAGGATCTTGAGGAAGTACTATTCCTAATTGTCTGAGGAAACTCAAAATTGATTTCCAGAGTGGTTGTACAAGTTTACATTCCCACCAGCAGTGGAGGAGTGTTCCCCTTTCTCCACAACCTCTTCAGCATGTTTTGTCACTTGAGTGTTTGATCTTGGCCATTCTGATGGATGTAAAGTGAAATCTCAGGGTCGCTTTAATTTGCATTTCCCTGATGGCTAATGACTGAGAATTTCTTTAAGTGTTTTTCTGCCTTTCTATATTCTGCTATCAAGAATTCTCTGTTTAGCTCTGTTCGCCATTTTTTAACTGGATTGCTTGATTTGTTGCCTTTCAACTTCTTTAGTTATTTATATACACTGTATATTAGCCCTCTGTCAGATATAGGGTTGGTGAACATCCTTTCCCAGTCTGTAGGCTGTCGTTTTGTTCTAACAACAGTGTCCTTTGCTTTACAGAAGCTTTTCAGTTTCATGAGATTCATTTATTGATTGTTGCTCTTAGAGCCTGTGCTGTTGGTGTTCTGTTCAGGAAGTTGTCTCCTGTGCCAATGAGTTCAAGACTCTTCCCCAATTTTTCTTCTAACCGATTTAATGTGTCTGTTGTTATGTTGAGGTCTTTGATCCACTTGGACTTTAGTTTTGTGCAGGGTGATAAGTGTGGATCTATTTGCATTTTTCTACATGTAAACATCCACTTAATCTAGCACCATTTGTTGAAGATGCTGTCTTTTTTCCATTCCATGGTTTTGGCATCTTTGTCAAAAATCAGGTATTCATAAGTATGTGGGTTATTTCTGGGTCTTCTATTCAGTTCTGTTGATTCACCATTCTGCAGCACCATGCAGTTTTTATTACTGTTGCTCTATAGTACAGCTTGAGGTCAGGGATGGAGATACCTCCAGATTTTTATTGTAGAGGACTGTTTTAGCAATTTTAGGTTTCTTGTTATTCCATATGAAGTTGAGAATTTTTCTTTCGAGGTCTGTAAAGAATTGTGTTGGTAATTTGATGAGAATTGCATTGAATCTGTAGATTGCTTTTGGTAAGCTGGACATTTTTACTGTGTTAATCCTGCCAACCCATGAGCATGGGAGATCTTTCTATCTTCTGACATCTTCTTCTAATTATTTCTTCAGTGACTTGAAATTTTTTTATACAAGTCTTTGACTTGCTTGGTTAAGGTCAGACCAAGGTACTTTATGTCTTTTGTAGTTATTGTGAAGGGTGTGGTTTCCCTAATTTCTTTCTCAGCCTTTTACAGGAGGGCTACTGATTTTTTTTTTTTTTTTGAGTTAATTTCGTATCCAGCCACTTTGCCGAAGGTGTTTTTCAGCTGTAGGAGTTTTCTGGTAGAATTTTGGTGGTCACTCAGGTATAGTATCATATCATCTGCAAATAGTGATACTTTGACTTCTTCCTTTCCAAATTGTATCCCCTTGATCTCCTTCAATTGTCTTATTACTCTAGCAAGGACTTCCAGAACTATGTTAAAGAGATACGGAGAGAGAGGGCATCCTTGCCTTGCCCCTGATTTCAGTGGGATTGCTTTAAGTTTCTCTCTGTTTAGTTTGATGTTGGCTATAGGCTTGCTATATATTGCCTTTACTATGTTTAGGTATGTGCCTTGTATCCCTGATCTCTCCAACACTTTAAACGCGAATGGATGTTGGATTTTGTCAAATGCTTTTCAGCATCTAAGGAGATTGTCATGTGGGCTTTTTCTTTCAGTTTGTTAATATGGTGGATCACATTGATTGATTTTCTTATATGGAACCACCCCTGCATACCTGGGATGAAGACTATTTGGTCATAGTGGATGATATCTTTGATGTGCTCTTGTATTCGGTTTGCAAGTATTTTTGCATCAATGTTCATAAGGGCGACTGGCCTGAAAATTTCTTTCTTTGTTGGGTCTTTGTGAGGTTTAGGTACCAAGGTGTCTGTGGCTTCATAGGATGAGTATGGTAGTCTTCCTTCTGTTTCTACTTTGTGGAATAGTTTGAAGAGAACTGGAATTAGCTTTTCTTTGAAGGTTGGTAGAATTCTGCGCTGAAACCATCTGGTCCTGGGCCTTTTTTTGGATGGGAGATTTTGATAACTGCTTCTATTTCCTTACAGTTATAGGACTATTTAATTGATTTACCTGGTTTTGATTCAGCTTTGGTAAGTGGAATCAATCAAAAAAAATGTCCATTTCACTTCTATTTTCAAATTTTGTGGCATGGAGGCTTTTGTTGAAAGTCCTAATGATTGTTTAGATTTCCTCAGAGTCTGTTGTTATGCCCCCCTTTTCATTTCTGATTTTGTTAATTTGGATAGTGTCTCTCTGCCTTTTAGTTAGTTTGGCTAAGGGTTTGTCTATCTTGTTGATTTTCTCAAAGAACCATGTCTTAGTTTCATTGATTCTTTGAATTGTTTTATTTGTTTCTAATTTACTGATTTCAGCCCTGAGTTTGATTATATCCAGCCATCTACTCCTTTTTTTGAGTCTGCTTCTTCTTTTTCTAGGGCTTTTAGGTGAGCCATTAAGTTGCTTAAATGAGATGTCTCAAATTTCTTCTTGAAGGCACTTAGTGCTATGAACTTTCCTGTTAGCACTGCCTTCATTGTGTCCCATAAGTTTGGGTATGTTGTGCTTTCATTTTCATTGAATTCTAGGAAGATTTTAATTTCTTTCTTTATTTCTTCCCTGACCCAGCTGTCATTTAGTAACATGTTGTTCAGTTTCTTTGTGTGTAGGCTTTTTGCTATTTCTGTTATTGTTGAGGTCCAGTTTCAGTTCATGGTGCTCAGATAAGATACAAGGGATTATTTCAATCTTCTTGTATCTGCTGTGGCTCGCTTTGTGACCAACCATATGGTCTATTTTGGAGAAGGTTCCATGAGGGGCTGAGAAGAAGGTAAATTCTTTTGTGTTTAGGTGTAAGATTCTGTATATGTCTGTTAGGTCCATTTGATTCATGACCTCTGCTAGGGACATTGTTTCTTTGTTTAATTTCTGTTTTGTTGACCTGTCCGTGGTTAAGAGTGGTGTGTTGAAGTTCTCACTATTAATGTGTGGGGATCTATGTGTGGTTTAAGGTTTATTAATGTTTCTTTTACAAATGTGGGTGCCCTTGCATTTGGGGCATAAGATGTTCAGGATTGTGATGTCTTCCTGATGGAATTTTCCCTTGAAGAGTATGAAGTGTCCTTCCCCATCTCTTTTTATTACTTTTGGTTGAAAGTCTATTTTGGCAGATATTAGAATGGCTACTCCTGCTTGATCCTTGGTTTCATTTGCTTGGAAAACCATCTTCCAGCTGTTTACCCTCAGGTAATATCTATCTTTGTGACTTAGGTGTGTTTCTTGTATGCAATGGATTTCTGGGTCTTGTTTACTTATCCATTCTGTTAGTCTGTGTCTTTTTATTGGAGTTTTGAGTCCTTGATGTTGAGAGAGATTAATGACCAGTGGCTGTTTGATCCTTTGATTTTTGATGTTGGCTGTGGTAGTAAGTTTGTGTGCTTGGTTACTTTTTGTTTTACTGTAGTGAGGTTATTTATTTCCTGTGATTTCTTGAAAGTAGTTAGTTTTCTTGGGTTGTAGAGTCAGGGGTCTGTGGATAGCCAGACATTTTTTTCTGGAGCTAGGTATCCTGAGGTAAGATGTTTCCCCCACTGTGGGGTTTTCTCCCAAAAGGAAGGCCCAGTCTGTGGTGTTTGGAGTGGTGCATAGAGCATGCAGCTGGTGGGTGGTGGCTCCAAGCTGGTGACTGGGCAGGAACCTGAGACCTTTTCCAGAGAACTTTTCCGTGTGCTGCTGCTGGTGGTGGGGTCGGCTGAGTGCTCTAAGCTTTCTCCCTCCCTGTGGGGTTTTCTCCTGACAGGGACTCCCAGTCTCTGATGCCCTGGGCACACAAGTCTTTCTTTTACTGAGAGTTGGACATTGTGACAAAGAGCTGGACATGATGACTTACACCTGGAATCCCAGCCTGTAAGAGTCTAAAGTAGGAGGACCAGGTATTCATGATCAAGCTGAGCAACATGGCAAATTCAAAGTCAACCTGTGCTACAAGAAAAACTCTAAATTAAATTAAATCAAACAATCAATCAATCAGTTAACTACCGATTGATTGATGCTACCAGAAGTATGAGAAAGATATGGTGATGTGGAACATGAAGACATTTTTCTTAGGGATCTGGGCATTGAAAACTATTTGAAGAATGCATGATTATGCATAGAAATTTCTTGTCTATAAGAAAATTTATAGCAGATCCAAGATGGCGGCACCAGAAGGACACTGCCTCTGAGGAGCAGAACAACAATGTCAGTACCACGACCAAGAGACTGAAGGAGTTTGTGGCAGATGGAAACTGTCTTTACTAAAATAACTGAGAGAAATACAAATATTGCTAGGGACCAGGTAAGATATTTAACAACTGATAAAATTATTTCAGAATGTAAGATTTTTGCAGTTTGTTATGCTTCTCCTTGAACTATAATTGTCAGCTATATTGTTGCATAGTTTTTGACAGCATTTTCTTATGTGTTTGACAACAATTAAAACTAAGTTAAATATGTAATTATTAATATTGGTAATTATTGCCTCTTATTCTTTCTCTTAACTTAAAGCTCATTAAAATATTGCAACTTGATACAACTTGTTAAAGAAATACCATAAACTGTTAATAACCTCTTCTTTATAATGTTTTTTATTCTCTTGCATTTATTAAGTTATAGATTTCAGTTTCCTTGCATTTGAAATGGGATTGCTTTTCTATCTCTAAGGCTATACATTTACCTCAAGTCTCTATTTTATCCACATTTTATGAAATTTTATATGGTGCTTCATCATTCATATTCAGTTTAAATAAATTATATTGTGGCTTTAAATTCATCCTCGATTTATGAATAATTTGCAAGACTACCACATGCTTCCCAGGGAGTTTTTGTAACTGTTTACTATTTATTCTAGTTTAATATCACTCATGATCTTAGCCCATAATTTGTGTCATCTCATTCATTTCATATTTTTTGGTACTTTCTGCAACAAATGGCAATTTTGGTAAATGGGTCATGTGTGCTTGGAAAACTACATGCATCCTAACAGTAGTTGTCTGTATTTACACATACATATTTCTGTGTCTTGTCTCCAGAATCTTGTTTTGTCACAGTGGTGTTTAACATATCCTAAATAATGATGAGATGTGCTTACTTCAGTTTTAAATTTTTTAAATTTTTATTTTAATTACATTTTACTCAATTTTCATCCCAGTTGTAGCACTCTCTCACATTCCCTCCCAATTCCACCCTTCCTCCCTCATCTTCTCCCATGTCCTTCTCCAAGTCCACTGAGAGGGGGAATCCTCCTTCCCTTCCATCTGACCCTAGCCTATCAGGTCTCATCAGGACTGGTTGCATTGTCCTCCTCTGTGGCCTGTCAAGTCTGCTCCCCCATCAGGGGGAGGTGATCAAAGACCAAGTAGGTTCTCTAGTAAGGGGAACAGGGACTATCTTTGACATGAAATCACTTCACTTTTTAAGTTGTTGCTTAGGATATTTTAAAGTCATGTTTTGAATGCTGACACTCTTAACACTTGTTAGATTAATTTGCTTTCTTATGTTCTCCACTAAAGAATAGATATTATTGCATTACCATGGTTTTGTCTGCCATTAGTAAATGTGAACTCACCTATTTTTTGAGAAATCTCCTGTTATAATTTTTTTTACATTTATTTACCTTGCTACATCTTTAATTTTAAAATATTTATTTTATAAAAAGCGCATATTTCTACCTTTTAATTCCATCAAAATAATCTGTTCTTAGAATTTAAAAAATTATAGAAAATAATGCTACAGTTTAGTTTATATATAACATCTTATATTTTTCTATAAAGGGTTTGCATTTCATTTTTCCATGTGAATTTCCTTTAGATACAATGAAATTTACTTTTCAGTGACTATGAAATAGTTTGATTATTTTTTAATTATCTTGCACTATCATAAAAAATATTAATACACATCAGTGATTTATTTATAAAATAAGCATACTCTAATAAAAGTATTATTTCTATTACTTTCTTTATACCATCCAAATGCACAAAATAGTGAATTATAATACTTTTTCTCAACTTCTGTAGCAGTATAGACTTTCTTTATGACTAATTATATAATATAACTCAGAAATTACCACAGTTATTATTTCATATTTGGTGTTTTTAAATTTTATGAATTTGTCCAATGTTGTATTATTTAATCTTTCCAGTACTTCTGTATTTCTGTTTGTGACCACTTTCTCTTTCTTTTTAGCTATTTCTTTATTAGAATTTTCTGGTTTTAAGTTGCCCCAGTTTTGTTAATTTCATAGTGTATTTGGGCCCATTAAAATTTTAATTTATGTGTAGAAATTTTAGCTAGTAGTTATTTTCTAGAACAACCATTTAAGAATTTGTTTTCTTCACCTTTTTCTGATTTCTTCCATTAGTAAACACTGAATGTCATTTTTTTGGCTGAAAATATTTTATTTATTTATTTTTACTTTTGGTAATATCATACATAAGTACTGAAGTTCCACCTCTCCTACTCTCCCTTCAATGGTAAAGCAATACCCAATGCCAAAAGGCAATCCTAAGAGATGAATCAAGCTTTGTCTTGCTGCTGATTGGTTCAGACTACAATACAGCTTTTTGTATAGTAAAGAGCTGAAGATCAGAGGTGGGGCAGGGCTGCTTGGCAGTCAGGGTCTCAGACACAGTGACACAAAGGAGGCAGAAGGGAGACAGACTGACAGAGGTGGACACAGGAGTGAGAACCATGTGGAGAGATGAGATGGTGCAGAAGTCAGGATAAGTTTAGATAGCTAGCTGAGAGACTGACCCAACAAAAGGCCAACAATTTCAAACTATAAAGATTCCTTCCTTCTTACCTTTATTTAAACTTCAAGTGGGATCTGCAGAAGTTCTGAAATACTTTAATTCTTCTTCCCATATTCCGTCTCAAGTTCATGACCTCTTCTCTTATAATGATTATCAAACACACACAAAAGCACATGCATACACACAAAAGCACTACACTGAGCTTTGTTCTTATATGCATATGCTTAGGTCTGACCACTTAGGCTGACCATTCCTGGGCCCATGCCCAAAGAAAGTGAATTCTCGCTCTATCAGCAGCCGTTGGTTTCTTGTAACTTTTCTGTTCAAGCTTGGGGCCCTGTGAAATTTCCTCCATTATGGTATCGGGTTTAGTGACTGGTACATCATTCCTGTCATGTCTAGAAGACATTCTCAGGCAGCAGGTATCCTGGTCCTCTGGTTCTTACACTCTTTCTGAGACTTTTATGAGTCTCAAGTGTAGGCGTTGCGTTGTAGATGTGCTGATTGGTATGATGCACCACATGGTCACTTACACTCTACATTTTGACCTGTTGTGGGTTTCTGTAGAAGCCTCTCCTAAAAGGCTTGAAAGATGATTGAAATACAAAAAACTTGGGAATCACAGCTAAAAGAACAAGAATTTGATTCCTCCAATTGTTTGTTTGTTTATATTTTTGTGCATTTAATTCTCAGGACATAACTTTGTAAATATGTATCCTGTAAAACTATTTTCACTTCTTTCATTGGTTTGGAAACCTTCATAAATTATCATATGTTTCAAAATGCATTTAAATTAATAAAAGCTGATACTGAAGAGGGGTAGCCTTAAAAAATGAGCATAACTTTGAACCAAGTATTTTTATCTTGATTTGTCTCTGACTTACCTTCCTTTTTCCTGGCCCATCAACTACAAATTCTGTTCTCACTATGCTTTACCTCACCACAGAAAGAACAGAGCCATTTTGCTCTTGCCTGAAACTTCTGAAACTTTTGCAAGTATGAGGTCCCACATATGAAAAGTTAGCTGAAACAGGTAGATTTATACTATTGCTCAATTTGTCAAGATTCTGAATCATTCATTTTCTGAATGCCTATGACAATTTTTTTCTCACATTTCTGAAATTTTAATTCTAATTTGTCAGGGTTTCTAGTGTGTTTAATGGCATTTTGCGTTTTTATTTCTTATGTGTGCCTGCGTCATGATTGGAGTCTAAGTAATATGTATTTTATTTTCTAAATTTACCTGTAAAAAACACTGAAGATTTTAATCTTTGATAAAATCTTTCTGAAATTCTGAAATAGTTGCTTCCATTCTCCTAAGGTAGTATCAGCAGTCAATTATTCCAAATTGTATACATAAGAAATTATGCTAAAATACATTTTACAACATGTTATGTAATTTTGTAAATATTATAAAATACTGTATCTTTTAGTTGGACACCAAGTAATGCTAATAAACATACATATAATTTCATATTGGTTGTTACCTCATCATAGATTTTATTTGTAAGTACAGAATGGAAAAATTAGTCTATCAAAAGAAACTGTAAAGCAAAGTATCTAAATAATATATTCTCCCTATAATTACTCTTGATTCTTCAGTGAGTACAAACTTTAAATATTATGCACTGAGCTCTTGGCCTATGTAAAATCAAATATTATAAGAAATGAGTTAATATACAACAATAGAAGAGAATATGAACCGTGATTCCAATAATCCAAGGAAAAGGAATCCATTCAAGAGATTAATTTTTACGTAGAAAAGTTAAGAACACTGTATTATATTCTTTAAAAATGGTAAGATAATTAAAATTAAGCATTCTTGACTTTAAAAAATAACTGTGCATATGTTTGTTAGCTAGAATTAGTCATTTCAATGTACATTTTTGTACACACCCTTCAAAATATTCTGTTATGCACAAAAATATTAATTTATTTGCAAATTTAAAGAAATGTGCTTAAAATGAAAGAATTAAGAAAGTTCCTTTCATAATTTAAAGGAAAAACAAATTACTTATGATGTGGAAAAACTTGGAAAACAAGTATTTTGTGATGTATGTCAAGCGTATCCAGATGAGTTTAAAGAGCTGGGAGGAGATGTGAAAAGCACACCAACACTTTCTGTCCCTTTCCGGCTTCCACCTCCATAGAAGGGAAGCACAACCCCATGACTGTTAGCTTTCAGTATCTCTTTAAATGCTAAGAAAAGTTGTAACTTAAAAGATTTTTATAATTACTCATAAGCAAATTTTCATTCATCTCATCATTCCTTAACTAAAAAACTGTACAATTCTTTTATCATTAAAACTTTTGAGACAAAAATTACCATAACCTTCTTTCTGGTAATTATCAAGAGTACTATCAAGGCTAGAAGTAGGGATTCTGTTACAGTTGAAAATTCACTGATGCTACTTTGACCACACAGAATATAAATGTCAGTCCTCCTTATGCTGATCTAATAGAACAAGTCCTTGCTTGAATTAAAGAAAATCCTGTCAATAACAGTACTCCAGTTTAAGCACTGATGAAGCTCCCTGTGTACTGTAAAGCCAATATACAATTTATCACAAGGAAGGCTGGAACATTCATGCAGTTCAAGGAATTCTCCATGTGACAAAGACAAATAACCAAATCAACAAAATTTAAGATAATCATGTGTCTCTGAACTTTCTTTCTTAAAAGACAAAGCATTCTTTGTGTAAAAGGGTGAAAAATACACTATCCAGACACACTGCTGTGAATTGGAGCAACTCCTGACTAAATGGTTACTTTGTTCTTTGAGTAAGAATAGAAGCTGGCTTCAGTTTACCCAGGTAGCTCTGGGAGCATTTTCACCATTACTGATTTGGAAACAAAGAGTAATTTGAAATGGAGAAATTTAAAACTTGGAATAAAAATAACTGTGGCAGAGAATGATATCTACAACTTTGGTTACCTATATATATTATTCAAACATAACTAAAGCAATTGCTTTATTGTGCATATTTGTGTTAGAACTAAACTGAATATATGAGAGAGAAACTTTAAGTCACCAATAAACTTGTTAAATCAAGCCCTTCCAACTACAAGAGTGGGTTTCCCACTGAGCACGTGGGAGGATCTATGATAAGTTGTAAATTTTCTACAGTCCCCCTTTAATTTCATGAGTACCTATGAATCTAATAATAAATATGGATCCACTTTTGGGAAAACAGTTGAACCAGGAACCCAGAAAAAGAAACAAACATCAAATCACAACCCATTAGGCACTTGTGCAACTGTCCCCAATGACATCTCAACACAAATGCCCTTCTTAAGATAATGACTATTGTCTCATGTTTATCTTCTTAACTTTGCAAAAGTTAAAACTTCATCATTTTTTACCTCATATAAAAAACTGATTCTGGAAATGCAATATCCAGTTAAGTTAAAAGGCAAAACATGCCACTTTTAAAAGCTAAGTGCATCTATTTTTGCCTAAAATTAGAACTGTATTTTCATTTGTAATTTACATTTCTGCTTTAAGCAGGATGAAACAATAATGTCTCAGTTTGGGTTGTAATGAATAAAAGTATCTCTTAGAGTGCTGTAAATTTAAAGCTTACATGTTTTAGAAATGTCACTCAACTTAAAATCATTTCCTTTCAGCAGGCAATTGAAAGGCACATTTTTTTTTATCTCTATATCATCTTAAAAACTAAAGCTAATTTTTTTAATGACTAGGTTATCAAATTCTTCCTTCATTCCACATATGCAAACTCAATCATAAGTAAGGAACACACAAGAAGATCTCATATGCTTAGTAATATTTATAGCAAAATAATAGCATACAATTTTTGTCTCTTGGATCCAATCTTATAGGATTTATGACTCTTACATTTTTGGATACATTTATTTCGGATTTTCTCATATATAATACATACACATGTACATATACATATACATGTTATTATTCTTAAAAATCCATAGAAAGTATTGAGGTACAATATAATCATTTTTTCAATAGGTAAATGTTAAAGATCCCATCTGGCAGCATTGCGGCTGGATACACAACATCTTTCCTATGCAAATTTGGCTTTATTCAAAGAAGAGAAAAGGGAGAAACACCATGCGCCTTGTTGCTCTGTGAATTCTCCAGCCGGCAAGTGTCTGAGATGCTGCCAGACCTTTGATTTGTTTTGTAATCCTCAAGCCCTTTTAAAGGACCTTGACATTCTGCTTCTATTCCTCGTTTCACATACCTATTAAGCATCAGACTTTAATGATTTTTGAACTATAAGTGGAAAATTGCTTTGCTCATCCTTCTGATGTCACAGACTTTATAATAAAATTCCTCCTTTTCCTTATTTGCTCTAGGGTGACATTGAGGGCACATACTTCAAAATCCTTATTTCCTCTCTCTCTCTCCCTTCTTCTGTTCTGTTTGGCTCTCTGAATACACAGTGCTTCTTCCAGCATGCTTATGTTCCCTCAAATTCACAAAACTGCCCTGCCCCTGACTGTAAGTCATTATCGAAAAGAAGTCATTTGGTGAGCTGATTTTCCCTCTCATGCATAGTGCATACAAAGCACCTCATTACACTTGGGCACGGCTAGTAAATCTCACAGACTTGATGACAGCTGAGGAGCCCCTGCACTCAACCATTCCTTTTCCTCCGTCCTCTCACATGTACTCCTGCAGGAAAAATAATCTCCAGCATGAAGAAGCTTTGCTGACATCTCAGATCCCACTCCCAGTCTTCAGCCCCAACCCTACTATCTCCACCCCCCTTGCTCACTCCCTTACCCCATTTTCTGCTTTTCTCCATCCTTGTCAGTAGCATCTTGTTCTCTCTTTCATCCAATACCTTCTCCTCCAAGCCAAGCTCATATTCACCACTTACTCATTCTTTGAGCCTTTGAAAGAAGCCATTTGTATTTAGTAAGCCACTTTCATATATTTTGCATCCTCTCAAAACAAGGATTTTATTGACCCATGAATGTCATGGTATTTCTAAAACGACAACAGTTAGAATTTTTAATGTGGGCAATGTTTAGTTTGGGACAAGACAGATTATAGACAGGGAACTTGTGACAAGAAATGAATCTCTCTAGCAAGGCTTAGGACACATGTAGCCCAGAAATCAACTAACTGGGCTAAAATAAAGTTGAATGGAGAAAAATATTTATTATGAAAGGGGAGAAAATCAGTAAAATTAAAGCTGAACCTTTGGATTTAGATCTGATACTTTTAAATTAAAAAATTAATTTTGTGTATATGAGTATTTCGACTACATCATGTATGTGCACCGTATGTGTTACTGGTGCTGTTGGATGCCAGAAAATGCTCACTTGAAGCTGAAGTTACAGAAGTTATGAATTACTGGATGCTGAAAATCAAACCCAGGTCCTCCAACATAGAGCGACAAATGCTTGTAACCACTGAGCCATCTCCAGCTCCTAGATCTGATCTGATACATTAATAATGAGCAATGTCAAATTCATTTTATGAGGATAATAATCACAATCATATTTATTAGTGAAAGAGTATTTCTTCTTCCACATAATAAGAAAATGGGATTTGTATGTGGGTAAAGGTTTACAAAGACATAGTCATTTTGTGCATTTTGGTATTTAATATAAATGAAAAAAGATAATAAGAGGAATGGGATAGAAAAGTTAAATTTTACTCAAATATTGGAAAAACACTGAAAAACCAGGAAAGTAAAGTGTTAAATTTATAGAAAATAATTATTTTTATTTGATTTTCTTGAACTAAATGAAAATGAAGTAATTCTTAATTGTGGTTTATAGGATTTATTGATCTTAAATTTATTGCATTTAAATATAAGGTTTGAAAATGCTATCACTCAAGGGTCTGAGGAGCAAAATTTCTCTTACTAAGATATATTACTCAGGTGTCTACTGCTGACAAACATTGGTTGCTAGATTTCCTTACATTGCAGTTTAGTTAGGTCTGTGTCTCTTATATCTATCAGTAAGCTATTCTGAAACAAGTGGTCAAAGTGCTAGTAATTTTTAGTGAGTAAGTAGTTTTGGCAAAAGATAAAAGAATGATAGGAGAAAAATAGCAAAGAATTCCACTCTAATCAATTCTGACTCCTTCCTGCATCTCATGCTTAAACAATATGAGAGCTGATCAGCACTTTCAAAATGACTCCATATGGAACATTTTTGTAAACTTTTCATGGTGGGACAGACAGCAAACTGCCTCACTTGCTGCTCAGTATTAGATGTGGGAGGGAGTAATGTTAAAATAATTTTGAGATAAATTCAAAGGCCCAAGGGGCTGTGCTTGAATCTCACTCAGAAGAGGAAATAAAATAGACAACTGAAGTAGATGGAAGAAAGGAACTGGGTGGGAGAGAGGTAGGGAGAGTAACTGGGATGGAGATCAAGTGTGGGGAAGTGGAAGAGGACCGGAAAAATGAGTGGAAATCAGTGGAGGACACCTCTGGGACAGGTGAGGCCACTGGGAGTCTAAGGGGTGGCCCTAGCTAGGATTCCTATTAATAGGGTACATGGAACCTGAAGTTGCCGCCTATACCCTGGTGGGAACTTCTAATGGAATAAGGGGGAAACCAACCTACCCATAAAACTTTTGACCCAAAATTTGTCCTGCATACAAGTAATGTAGGGATAAGGATGGAGCAGAGATTTAGCGAATGGCAAACCAATGACTGGCCTAACTTGAGACCTGCCCTACACTGGAGGACTGACTACTGTCAATATTAATGATACTTTGCTATGCTTTATCTAACAGCTGAAAGAAATAGATGCAGAGACCCAGAGCCAAACAATAGTTCAAGCTCAGGGAGTTTTGTGGAAGAGTGGGAGGAAGGATTAAGGGAACTGGAGGGTTCAAGGACACCACAAGAAGACCTTCAGAGCAAACTCACTTGGGCCCATCGGGGCTCACAGAGACTTAACCGTCAACCAAAGAGCTTGCATGGGCTGGACCTAGATCCCCTACATACCTGTAGCAGATGTGCAGCTTGATTAAACATGGGTCCTCTAAAAATGGGAGCAGGGGCTGTATCTGACTTGATGCCTGCCTCTGGATCCCTTTCCTCTAGCTGGGCTACCTTGTATGGCTTCAGTGCAAGAAATGTGCTTAGTTCTCCTGTGACTTAAGGTGCCAAGGTGGGTTGGTACCCCTTAGGGGCCACCTCTTCGCTGAGAAAAAGGAGAGGGTAAGATGAAGGGAGGAGGGAATGAGGGCAGGGCTGGGAGAAGAGGGGTGTGCAGACTAGTATCAGGCTGTAAAGTGATTAAATTTTTTAAAAATCTGATCTCAGGATAGATATTATAGGTATTTCATTCAACTAACACTTTTTTTAATTACATGGGATTAAACTTAGAGACCCTTGCATGCTAGCCAGAAGCTCTACAACTGAGCTCTATTCATGATCCTACTCCTTTTCTTTTCAAAATAAACATCATGCAATACAACAACAAATTATTATTTTTAATATTTATATTTTCAATGTTTTTCATGGTAGGTTAAAATTATAACTGAAGAAAAAATTAGAAGAGCTGGCTTGGGAGAAATCTCATTCTGGAGTAGGCTTTAGGAGGTTTCCAAGTGCTAGTCTAACAGTAGTTAGCTTTGCAGAATTATGAAAGCAATCTGACAAATACAGATAGAGCATATGTTCTAGATCGTGTGGTAGTGTTTTTCTAGGCATAAGGAAAAATTCGGTTGCTTAATGGGCTTTGGAAAGATGATGATCTGGCTGGCTTTTGTTTAAAAAAAAAAACTCTTAAATTCTTGCCACACTTCTGATCAGTTTTTATACACAAATTTTATACACAAATTATACTTACTGAACAAGTTGTAACAAGTAGAAGTGAATATTTTCCAATGCCTTTTACAGCAACTGAATAGAAATATAAATATGAGTTTGGAAAACAGTTTTATAAAATTAAATATAAATTATTTCTTGACAATTAATACCTACATAATCATACTTTATCTAAATAGTGATTGCTTATAAAACCTTTGAATTCTTGGAGTTAATTCAAATTAAGTATTTTTTAAAGCTAATTCTGAAACTGGTCAGCTTTATATGGGGAATATTTGAGCAGCTTGCTTGCTAGGGTAGATTCTGATCAAATAGAAGATAGTTTTTTAAAGTATTTACTTTAGCCACTGGACTTCAACATCCTCTCATATAAAAAGTGTCAAAGCACTAAAATGGAAAATATCCAGATGTTCAAATAATGAGGCAAACTCAGTATTTCATAAGACATTACCTGATTTCATTAGACATCACCTGATTTTCAGCATCCCAAGGACCACATTGTTGATACTGATGTGTGTACATGCTTGTACTGGGGAGGGATTACAGGTTAAAAGATCTGCTTTTTAGTTACCCAGATCACTCATGTTTGTAACAGCCACAATTTATACAGAGAAAAATCATTCTTACATCAGAAGCCTATATATAAAGAAATATTTGTAGTTCAAATGAAATTGCATAGATTGAGGATACGGCTTATTTTCTTCAGATTCTTCTCTATTTATAGCTTCCTCAGTAAAAGCAATTGCACAGGAGTGGGCCCTTACTCAACACATCTGTTCTCCATGTGTTGCTGAGTCACACATACTTTTTTGGTTACCAGAAGTAACAAATATTTATTTTCTCCTTGACAGTCCCACAGAGTTGTTGCAACAGAGGGAAAAACAGATGAGATTCCATTCAACTTTGCTCACATAAAGATCACTATTGATGCTCTGAAAAACAATTTAAGGAACACAAACCATGAGGAAAGGCAAAAAGAAAAAAAAAACTGATATGGGCCTAAAACCTTGTACAGGCTTACACATCAAATCTTCCAATAAATATAACGAGTTAAAGAACATCCTACAGATGAAATTTCTCCAAAGCAAATATTTATATGCCTGATTGTGACATCAGGAGACATTTGAAGCCACATAAAATGTCTTGAACCTCACTTTTCATGTGAGTCTGATGTGTGATCCCTTTCAAACTTTAGTCTTCTCAAATGTCTTATGAATGAGTGTCATTCTGGTTTGACTGACTAATCTTTGTGTCACAGCTTGCTTAAATCAAGCCAGACTGGCTGCTGGAATATATAGCAAACCTATCTAGTTTTAGTAGCCATTAGCTTAAAAATGTAATAATTTATTATATGTGCGTTCTAACTAGGTTTATTTATTAACTAAAAAAATGCCTGAATGAAGATTTCATATAAATCATACTGAAGCAATCTTATCTTGTCTCTTTGTCTCGTAGAAAAAACTGTGCATCTTCCCCACTGCAATTAAGGATCATTGCTAAGGAAGCAACTTTATGAACTAAGAAGATTGACTTCATACTGTGACAGTGAATATGCCTCTTTTTCAAACTGGCTTATTTGCTGTCTTAATTGCATATGTGTGAAATCAGAAACATTCACATGAGATGCTGTACAAATTCATATTTGCTGGTGTAATGATCACTTTCCTTATATAATCTGGTGATGGGCTTAGCATGGTTGCATATATTTTGAAGAAAAATTAAATTCTTCCATCAAGGTGGCCTAAATCAAAAAGAATGTGAGCTACTGTGAACATCAGCTCCGTTTCATGACCTTGATTGCATTCAGATCACCTGCATTTCCCCTTGCGTCAGAAGAACCCACATTATGTTAATGATCCAACTTCCCAAAATATCTGACTGGTTCATATCTAGCTAAGTTAGTGCTGCACCAAATGCATAGATCACCCAAATGCTCAGGTGCTCACGGAAAATGCATTCTTTCCAATATATCATTTGGCTTGCCACTGCAAGTGTTCATGCATAAAACATACAAGCTGAACCTCCTAACTTCCATGAAAATATACACCCTCAAGTATCAAATGTTATAAAATGCACATGCAAAATAATTTAGGAATACAACATATGTTACAGTATATTTAAACATGTTAAAAACTATTTTTTCTGCTTACCAATTATTCTATTGCTTAGCTAATATGATTTCTTGTATGTTCAGCTTTATACAAATGTTAAACAAAAATGAAAAATTCCTTTCACTTTTATACATAAAACTGACTTCTTGTTCAAATGCAAATTCTCCCTGTGGGATAGAAAATGCAATCTCAAAATCTAATCTCCTTTCTAGTCTTAAAAAATCATCCAACAGCTTTCCAAATTCAAAGTACGCATGCATTTCTCAAGTCAAACTCCAGGGAAAATAAACAGAATAGAGAGAAGCACCTTGCTGTCTTATCCTGCATGGGAATCGCATACGGATTCAAACATTTATTAACATTCATCTTCCAAAATTAATTCTGTGTAGTTCAAAAGTTGATGAGTTGTGTTCTCTTCATTCCTTGACATAAGCTCTCTTATCTTAAGGGTGTCTGAAGGGTTCACACATTGTATGATGTTTATCTACAGCCATTCTATACAGAGCCAACCCAAGATAAAAGCTAAACAGTATCTAAGAACCTTTCCTACTAACATAAATATTCCATCATTCAACCAGAAAAAAAGAACTGTTGAACCATTGTTTATTTCCAAAAAAGCTTTTGGTGGTTTACTAAGAACACAGGTTAAAACACTAGAGGTTAAAACACTGAACACTAGAGACTAGACCTGAAACATGCAACATCCCTAAAAAGAAAAATGTCATAAATATGTGTTAACTCAAGAAAAACCATATAAAGAAACAGTAGTAGTGGAGTCAGTATGATCAATGAAGTCATCAGATATGTGTAAACTCTCTCCCAAACATCTTCTCAAAAGCAGGATTAGAACAGAATCACCAGTTTATTCATCTACCTAGTTTTACTTTTAGAAAAGAATTCAAAATGATGAATTATACCTTCTTATTATCCAACATTTATACAATTATTTTTGTCTGAAAATAAAACTGGCAAATGTTAAAGAACAATAAAATTATAAAGATGGAAATTTTGACTATTTTATTACTTTTATGTCACATGAAACTAAATTAAGTTCATAATACCAGTAGTTGTTCAAGTGTGCAAAAAGCATGTAGAGAAAAATTTTTGTAAAGACAACTCATAGAATGAAATGGTCAAGAAAATCTCATCTTATCCAACTTAGGATTGTTAGTGTAAGAAGCTCAAAAACTAACAAATTCTGGCAGGATCTGAAGAAAGAAGAATTTTTAGAAATTGGTAGAATGAATAATTAGTAGAACAAGTAATACAAATCATATGTAGGGTATTTAAAATTTCCATGTAAAGCTACCATTTGAGACACACCCACTGCCAGGTATGTAGCCAAAGGAAATGAAATCATGGTATCAAAGAGACACCTGTATTCCTATGTTAAATGCAGAACTATTCAAACAGGGAGAATTCAGTTTAAGACATCTGTCTGTGGATGAAGAAGGGATAAAGAGACTCAGATATATGTATGCAATGTAGTATTTTTTGAGAAAAAGAAAATAGCATTCTGGCATTTGTACGAGTATAGATGGAATGAAAGCAGACTGTCACATGAAATAAGTCACAGTAAAAAAGAACACATCCTCACTCACTTGATCTCATAGAAGATATGAAGTAACAACCTCTAGAGACTGGAGACAGCAGGGATAGAGAAGAAAATTTGAGTAATAAGCATGAAAATATAGGTAGAGAGAAAGAATAGTTAATGGGAAGTTCTAATACTATCCTTGTGTTAATAATTTTGTTAATGAAAGAATCTAAGAATAAACTAAAAAAAAACCTGTGGGCAGTTTATTAGTATTTAAAAGAAAAACTGAAACCGGGGACACTATGAGTCTCAGCAGTTTGGAAGAGACAGATGGAGAAAGGGAACAGAGAAAGGCATGCCTTTTCAGTTAAGCCATGCAATAGGCAGCAACATGGCATCGTCAGAGCCTCAGGAAAGCATGCTTAAAACAGAGGTAGAAGAAAAGGAGAAAAAAAAATTCAGGAAAACAGGCAGATTTGCAAGGACATGTGGCTACAGCTCTGTAAAATGTTGAATGGAAAATTGGAATTGAGTGAGGTATCCCAGGAGCAGAAAGTTACACAAGGTATATACTCACTTATAAGTTGGGTACTAGACCAATAAGATAGGATACACATACTAAAATCTGCACACCTAAAGAAGATAAACAAGGAAGAGGACCTGGGGTAAGATGATCAATGCTCACTTAGAAAGACAAATGGGATGGACATTGGAAGTAGGAAAAAACAAGTAACAGGACAGGAGCTTACTGCAGAGGACCTCTAAAAGACTCTACCTAGCAGTGTTTCAAAGCAGATGCTGAGACTCATAACCAAACCTTTGGCAGAGTTTAGGGAATCATATGAAAGAAGGGGGAGTTAATACAACCTGGAGAGGACAGGAATTCCATCAGGACCAAACATATCTAGGCACAGGGGTCTTATATGAGACTGCTTCTCCAACCAAGGACCATATATGGATATAACCTAGAATCCCTGCTTGGATGTAGCCCATGGCAGCAGCTCAGTATCCAAATGGGTAACCTAGTAAGGGGAACAGGGACTATTTCTTACATAAACTCAATGGCTGGCTATTCAACCCTCTCCCCCCCCCCCCACCCCAAGGGAGGAGCAGCCTTGCTAGGCCACAGAGGGGGACATTGCAGCCAGTCCTGAAGATACCTGATAAGCTAAGGTCAGATGGAAGGGAAGGAGGATCTCCCCTATCAGTGGACTTAGATAGGGGCAGGGAGGAGATGAGGGAGAGAGGGTGGGGTTGGGAGGGAATGAGGGAGGAGGCTACAGCTGTCAAAGTAAATAAGTTGTGATTAATATAAAAAATAAAAATTATAAAAAAAGAAAATTGGGAATTAACTCTGGGAAGCAAAAATGAATCATAATAATTATTTCTATTATCTCTTTGGCATGACACAGGATGAACTCATCTTGCTTTTTGTATTTTGTGTTTTTTTCAACCTATATATTTTATTTTTGATTTAAATTTAGTTTTATAATTTATTTACTTCACATCCTGATTGTAGCCCCCTGCTTCATCTCCTCCCAGTCCGACCCTCCCTCCCTCTTTGCCTCTACCTCCCTCCCTCAGATCTCAGAAAGGGGGAGCCCTCTACCCCTACCATCTGACCCCAGCCTATCAAGTCTCATTAGCACTGCCTGAATCCTCTTCCTCTGTGGCCTGGCAAGAACTCCACCCCCGCCCCCCCCACACACACATAACACCAGGGGGAAATGATCAAATAGCAGACAACAGTCAGAGGCAGCACCTATGCCCCTTACTAGGGTACCCACAAGGAGGCTGAGCTGCCTATTGGCTACATTTGAGCAGGCTGTCTAGGTCTTCTCCATGCATTGTTTTTGGTTGGTGCATCAATCTCTAAAGGTCCCCCTGGGCCCAGATTTCTTGTCTTTGTTGGTCTTCTTATGGCACGCCTGTCCCTTTAGGGTCCTTCTATTCTCCCACTCTTTCCTATGACTCCTTTTGCCCTGCCTAGAGTTTCACTGTGGGTCTTAGCAAGTGCTTCAATTCCCTGCTGGTTGGAGTCTTTCAGAAGACATCCCTTTCCTGTTGCCCCTCTTCAACTGCTGCAGATGTCTATTCTATTTGTCATCCTGAGTGAGAATTAAACATACTCCCTAGGGTCCTCCTTGTTTTTTAGCTTCTTTATATCTGTGGATTGTAGTATGGTTATCGTGTATTATATGGCTAATACCTGCTTATAAGTGAGTATATACCTTTTCCCAAGCTGTAGACTGTCATTTTGTTCTGATGACAGTGTCCTTTGCTTTTCAGAAGCTTTTCATTTTCATGAAGTCCCATTTATTAATTGTTGATCTTTGAGCCTGAACTGTTGATATTCTGTGCAGGAAGTTTTCTCCTGTGCTAACGAGTTCAAAGCTCTTCCCCACTTTTTCTTCCAGTTGATTTAGTGTCTCTGGTTTTATGTTGAGGTCTTTGGTCCATTTGGACTTTAGTTTAGTGCAGGGTGATAAATATTGATCTGTTTGCATTTTTCTCCTTGTAGACATGCATTTAGACCAGCACCATTTGTTGAAGATGCTATCTTTTTTCCTTTGAATGGTTTTTGCCTCCTTTGTCAACAGTCAAATGTCCATAGGTTTGTGAGATTATTTCTGGGTCTTCAGTCTGATTCCATTGATTCATCAGTTTGTTTCTATGTGAGTACCATGCAGTTTTTATTACTGTTGCTCTATAGCACAGCTCAAGATAGGGATGGAGATACCTCCTAACGATCTTCTATCATATAATATAGTTTTAGTTATTCTGGTTTTTTGCTTGTTTTTTGTTTGCTTTTCTATATGAAGTTGAGAATTGTTCTTTAAAGATCTGGAACAAATTGTGTTGGTATTTTGTTCGGGGTTGTATTGAATCTGTAGTTTGTTTTGCCAAGATGGCCATTTTTACTATGTTGATCCTACCAATCCATGAGCATGAGAGATCTTTCCATCTTCAGATACCTTCTTCAATTTCTTTCTTCAAAGACTTGAAGTTATTTTCATATAAGTCCTTCACTTGCTTGGTTATGGTTACACCAAGATATTTTATGGGTTTTTTTGGGGGGGGGAGGGAGGGGGAACTATTGTGAAAGGTGTTGTTTCCCTAATTTCTTTCTCAGCCAATTTGTCTTTTGTATGCAGGAGGGCTACTGATTTTTCTTTTTGAATTAATTTTGAATTCAGACACTTTGCTAAAGGTGTTTGGACTCACTTTCTTTTTTTTTTAACTTTTTTTTTTAATTTATTTATTTTTATCTCAATCACAGGTTAGGTACTTTGAATCCCAGGCGTAGCCCCTCCCCCATTCCCTCCTACCCTCCCACTCCCTCCCTCATCTCCTTCTTCCCCGCCCCCTCCAAGTCCACCAACAGGGAGGACCTCCTTCCCTTCCATCCAACCCCAGCTTATCCTGTCTCCTCAGGGCTGGCTGCAAAGTCCTCCCCTGGGATCTAGCCAGTCTGTCACTCCCCGGCTTGTATGGGGGAGGGTCAAAGACTCAGCCATCAAGATCATGACTGAAACAGTCCCTGTTTCCCTGAATAGGGTCTTCAGCCCTACACCAAGTTATCATGGGCCCCATCCGTGTGGGGGTTCCAGTCCACAACCACACATGGTCCTTGATTGTAGAAACCATCTCTTACAAGACCCCTGTGCCCTGCTCAGTTTGGTCTTTGTGGACTCACTTTCTTGATGGGTGATCTTTTGACCAGATGATTGACAAGCCCAACTGAATTAACTCCAATGTTGTGGGATGTTTGCAATGCTGTTTCTCTACTCAGACCAGGAAAATAGCTTTCCCAATGGGCCTCCTCAGAAAAGGGACCAAGGCTACTGAAACAGAATTAATTTTGGTTCTCTAAAGCATACCAAGTTTCAGAATAAGTAAGGTAATACCAAAGTTCTGAATGCGTAGAAAGGAGTAATGTCTGAAATGATGGTGGTCTGATTTTGTTTGATTTGAGCATTCATTACACATTGCATAGATATCAAACAGTATACTACTATATCCTTCCTAAAATCATGCACAGATACCACATTCCAATTAAAAACTGTATTTATTACTATGTAAGAATCTTCTCCACAGAAAGTTTGGTTTTCCCTCATTAAAATACTCCAGCATAATCATGATTCTATTAGTTTTTCCTTTAACACTGTCTGTCTTTCTTCCAAAGTATTCTATGAGATTTGCCTTCTTAAGGCCTGCTGTTAAGAAAGACAAGATGCTATGTCCAACTGAACCCAACAGAAAGGTCTCTAGTCAGCCACCCCCATAAAAGTAGGGGGGTGCCCTACTTTTTTTCTTGCCATCTGCATACATAAAAATAGAGATAGGTAGGTAGATGGATAGATAGATAGATATATACATACATACACATTTAACAGACAAATAGAAATAGAGATATAGAGACAGAAATGCTGGTATCAATTTTAAGACGGAAAAAAAAACTTCAATAAAAAGTTTGGCATAAACTGTATCCTCAGGACCAGTATGGGACTTTTTGCAATCATTAGAGAGAATGAAAAATAGTGTTCTTGTTGTGAGAAAATTAATTTCTTCTTATTATAAACCATCTGTTTAAAACAATGAAACACCATAAAAATAAGTATTCCAAACTTACTTTTAATTTGCTGTTATAAATATTCAGAAATATTTTGATGTATAAAATCAAGCAGTGCATAAACATCTGCAATATCTAGTCTCAATATTATACTACAGCTACATGTTGTACATTTAGACTTTCTATGCCAAAGACTAGGCCATGAAAATTTTAAAAAAAAGCATGTATACATAACTGAAACACTGAGCAGGCTGGCTTTCATATAGTTCCTTCCTAAAAACAGAAGATGTATTTTAGAAGTATTCACTGGAGTTATTAAATTATATTCAAACTATCTCCACAGAAAAAGAAAATTTTACAAATTTGAAGTAATCTTTATTCCATTCTGAACTTCAAAGTAGAAAATTAGTAGAGACAAGAAATAAGAGCATCTGAAGGGACTCAGGCTGGGGTCAGATTGTAGAGGAGGAGGGCTCCTCCTTTCTGATAAACAGGGAAGGGGAATAGCGGGGAAGAGGGAGGGATAATGGTACGGGAGGAGATGAGTAAGGGCACTACAATCAGGATATAAAGTAAATAAATTATAAAAAATAAATTTAAATTTTAAAAAAGATGAGAAAGTTGATGTCAGTGTTAACATGCTTTGTGAGACTTATTTATTTATTGAATGAAAGCCACATCCAGAAAAAAATGATTGATTTTATTAAACAATGTGTTAGTATGAGCTTTTATATCAAAATTCACTGGACAAATACAAAACTGGAAAAATAATAATTTATTATATTAGAATGTCAAATCAATTAGACTCTGCTGATAAAAACTGAGTCTTTCTAGATATCTTCCAGTTTAGGATAAAATAATTAACTTTTATATTTTGATTGAAACACATAGGATACTTCATGAACTTCAATTTACAGTTGATTATTTATTCCACAACCTCTAAATATATAATCTTTCTAATTATGATATATGACTTTTTTCCCAAATAAGTATGAATATTTGCTTAGCCTTTCTAGAGCACTGGTGACAGATCAAGCAAACAAATAATAATAATAAAAAAGTCCAATATGACCTTCCAATGAAGTTTTTGGGATTATTTTTAAAAGTATAGGTGAGGGGCTACTTACCAAAGCAGGAATGGCACAAATTCGGCTATTTCACTGAATATTCTAACCCTGGCTGTGTGATGTCTCATTAATACTATACAACTTAAAGGTAGTGCATCATTTTAGAGGACATTGTATCTCTACAGTAGTGTTATATAAACATACAACAGTGAGGAAGATCCTTATGAACCATGTATGTATCCAGAACTTCCGGAGATTTGTGATTGTTTACATCTTGAGTCATAACAATGCTTCTAGGAAGCAATGCTTCAAGTTGGAACTTCTGCAGTCTCCCAGCCTCCCTCCAGATTACAAAGATTTTTATTTGTAGGATATTGCACAATATATTACCTTCAAAGGATTTTTAGTAGAATATCTAATCTTGCTGGCCTTATATGTGTAAGTATGTAATATACCTCTTAAAAGTGACACTTGATGGGTATGCTTCCCTCTATTTCCTCTCTACGTTTCCTCTACATGAAACTTGAATAGTGATCGTGACCATTTTTGAAATCCAGTAAATGACTCAGCTTTTGTTGTTGTTATTTATTTATTTATTTATTTATTTATTTATTTATTTATTTATTTATTTATTATCATTTTTACAAGTTATTCAATTTGTATCTCAGCTGTGGTCCCCTCCCTCATCTCCTTCCAATCTCAACCTCCCTCCCTCTTCTTCTACTATGTCCCTTCCTTAGTCCTCTGATAGAGGAGGTCCTCCTCCCCTTCTATTTGACCATAGCCTATCAGGTCTCAACAGGACATGCTGCATTGTCTTCCTCTGTGGCCTGGCAAGGCTACCCTCCCTCCCCCCCCACCAGGCGAGGTGATCAGAGAGCCTGCCACTGAGTTCATGCCAGAGAAAGCCCCTGCTCCCCTTACTAAGGACCCCACTTGACTAATGAGCCTATAGGCTACATCTGTGCAGGGGGTTTAGGTCCTCTCCATGTATTGTCCTTGCTTGGGATATCAGTCTCTGCAGGGCCACCAGGGCTTTGCTTTTAGAACAATGTTGTTCTCCTTGTGAAACTCCTGTCCCCTCCATGTTTTTCTATCTCCCTCTTTTTTCATAAGAGTCCCTGCACTCTGCCCAAAGTTTGGCTATGGGTCACAGCCTCTGCCTCAATACCTCAATCAGTAGAGTCTTTCAGAGGCTGTCTGTGGTAGGTTCTTGTCCTGTTCCCTGTCTTCTCCTGATTCTGATGTCTATCGCTTTTATCCTTCTGAACGAGGATTGGACATGCTCTCTAGCGTCTTCCTTGTTGTTTAGCTTCATTAAGAGTATAGATTTTGGTATGTTTATCTTATATTACATGGTTAATATCCACTTATGAGTGAGTATATAGCATGTGTGTCTTTCTGCTTCTGGGTTACCTAACTCAAAATCATCTTTACTAGTTCCTACCAGTTCCTTGTCTTTAATAACTGAGTAGTATTCTACTGTGTAAATGTACCACAATTTCTGTATCCATTCCTCAGTCGAGGGACATCTAGGTTGTTTCCAAGTTCTGCCTATTACGAATAGAGCTGCTATGAAAATGTTGAGTAAATGTCCTTGCTGTATAGTTGGGCATATTTTGGATAGATGCTTAGAGTGATATAGCTGAATCTTGAGGTAACACTATTTCTAACTAACTGAGGAAGCACCAGACTGACTTCCAAAGTGGTAGTACAAGGTTACATTCCCATCAGAAATAGAGGATGTTTCCCCTTTCTCCACATCCTCTCCAGCATGTGTTCTCATTTGAGTTTTTGAACTTAGCCTTTCTCATGGGTATAAGGTGAAATCTCAGGGTTATTTTGACTTGCATCTGCCTGACGACTAAGGATGTGTGTATTACTTTAAGTATTTCTCTACCATTCAATATTCCTGTATTGAGATTTCTCTGTTTAGCTCTGTACCCTATGTTTTAATTGGATTATTTGGTTTGTTGTTGTTTAACCTCTTAAATTCTTTATTTATTCTGGGTATTATCCGTCTGTCAAATACAGGGTTGGTGAAGATCTTTTCCCAATCTCTAGGTTGTCATTTTGTTCTAATGACTGTCTTTTGCTTTACAGAAGCTTTTCAGTTTCATAAGGTCTGTTTTATTGATTGTTGATCTTAGAGCCTGTGTTGTTGGTGTTCTATTCAGGAAGTTGTTTCCTGTGCCAATGAGATAAAGGCTCTTTCTCAATTTTTCTTCAAACAGGTTTAGTGTGTCTGGTTTTATGTTGAGGTCTTTGATCCACTTAGACTTTAGTTTTGAGCAGGGTGATAAGTATGGATCTATTTGCATTAACCAAGCATGTGAAAGAACTGTATTTAAAAGACTTCAAGTCTCTGAAGAAAGAAATTGGAAGAAGATATCAGAAGATAGATCTCCCATGCTCATGATTGGTAGAATTAATAGTGAAAATGACATCCTACTAATAGCAATCTAAAAATTCAATGCAATTTCCATGAAAATACCAACACAATTCTTTACAGACCTTGGAAGAACAATTCTCAATTTCATATGGAAAAACAAAAAGCCAGAATTGCTAAAACAATCCTGTACAATGGATCAGCTTCTAAAGTAGGAGGTGCAACTGTCTCTGTGTTAGTGAAGGTAAGTTAATTAGAAAAATTAGCTTTCTTTTTTTCATGTTTATACATTTTAAACAAAAATCAAGAGCTAGAAATGAAACTCAGTGGTAGAATACTTGCAACACATGCACAAGGTTTGATCCTCAGTAACACACACACATATACACACACATGCACACAAACACACATAAACACAGTTGAGGAAACATTGTAATTTAAAGAAAACATCGCAGAAAACTACAGTGCCATCATATGTATTTATTTCATAAAATTGTAACTCAATTTTATAGGAGAAAAGAGCAAACTGTGAAATATAGCAGTGAATGGTGGAGGTAATTTGAATTTTAAATTCGCTATCAAGAATGTTAAATATGTGCCTGATAGATAATCTGTTTGGGTAAGAAGCAACTTCGGGCTATTTTACAGTATTTTTATTTTATATTAAGCTAAAGTAATTTATAGATAAAAACATGAAAACATTGAGCAAAGACGTAATTGGAGTTAGTGCAAGTATCACCTGTCAATTAGCTGTTATGAAACAAAATATAATTCAAACAAACAGATTAATTCAATTTCTTTCCAAATTTGGAACAGCTATTTAAGAAATAAAAGCTATTTTGACCTACATTACTCATAATTATCATTTGTTAATAAGTCAATAACTTTTATTACATTTTAATTTATTTATTTATTACAATTTTTTCACTTTGTATCCTGTCTATAGCTCCCTCCTTCCTCTCCTCCTATTTAATCCCCATCTTCTCCCTCTGTGTCCCTTCCCTAATCCACTTATTGGGGAGGACCTCCTCCCCTTCCATCTGACCCTAGCCTATCAGGGTCTGATAGCCACTAGCCACTCATCAGGACTAGCTGCATCATGTTTCTCTGTGGCCTGGTAAGGCTGCACCACCACAGGGGGAGGTGATCAAAGAGCCAGCCACTAAATTCATGTCAGGGACAGCCCCTCTACCCCTTAGTACTAGGGGAGCCCACTTGGAAACTGAGCAGCCTATGACTTCCCCTGAGCAGGGAGTGTAGGTCCTCTATATGCCTGATCTTTGGTCAGAGTATTGGCCCAGGACAGCCTACAGAGACCGATAGATAATTCAACCAAGTCAATAACTTCTAAACAAATTATAACACCTCTGCCTACAAGAACAGAAGTCCTGAACCTTGTTAAATTGAAACCCTAATAGGTGGGCCCTCATGGCTTACATACAGTGAGTTAGAATTTCAAACTTTTGAAAAGCTCTCTTTTCAAGGATTATATTCCTAAAGAAACACTTCCTACCTAGTGTGCCCAAATATCCCACCAAAGAATCATCATAATGTATTCCAAGAAATTTTATGATAATTTGAATATCTTCTTTTCTTATTTCATATAAAAATCAACACATAATAGACAAGAAAATTACAGGCTATTCTTTACAATTTGCAGGTACATGCAAAGTTCTACACTTTTAGAAAATGAAACTAAATAGTAAAATAAAAAGTCATTTCATGCCTAATACCTGGTTAGAATTTAAATCCCTTTCACATTTATTCTAGGCAAAAGAAACTACTTAAACTCACTGTGTGATCCTACTGGGTTGTCACAGACTTCTCTGTACTCTGCAATTGTTCTGCACAAAGCATTTGGGAGACTGTGTTCACCAATGCTGTGCTTCAGTCATGTTATTCTGCCTCTCTCTTCTTATTCAAAGGTCCTTTAAATCCCCTTTCTTACCAGATTTCCATGAGTAGGAAACACAAAAGAAAGAAAACTAATCTTCCTGTCCCTGCTTTTTTTTTTCTCCACAGTACATTTCTACCATGCAGAAAAACCACTTCAGGATTAGTGTCTGCACTTCACCCTTTCCTGTCAGCACTTACATAAAATGAGCTATAAACGCTTTATCCAAAGTAGATGCTTACTTTTTTAGGCTTTATATAATTGCCTCTTTTATGTTAATTTATAGAAATCTTCTTTGTTTGATATACTTTGAGATTAAGGACACTATTATTTTGAAATAATTTGTGGCTCTCTTAAAGATATACATGTGATATAAGAAAATTTGAATTGTCTTCTCAACACAGTATTGGAAAGATTGCAAACTTAGAGCTATTTGTTTAGTTTCCGGTCTGTTGTGATTATAACTGGCTTCAAACACCAGCAAATATGAGTGGACAAAAGAATAAATACCTCATAACACTAATGTGCAATTGTAAGAAACTGGGGAAAAAAACACACACACACTTACAGAATTTCATCAAATTTAAAATCTAAATGTTGAAAAACAAGTAAAATGTATTTATTATAATATTTATTAGGGACGAATTAAATGATGATCACAACAGTTTTGTATGAAAGAGGTTTATTAGATGAAGACGAAGAGAAAGAGAGAGAGCAGAACATGATGGTAGGATCTAGAAAAGACAATCCTGAGTGAGGTATCCTAGAAGCAGAAAGACAGACATAGTATATACTCACTTATAAGTTGATACTAGACCTATAACATAGGATAAACATGCTAAAATCTGTACACCTAAAGAAGACAAACATGAAGGAGGTCCCAGAGTAAGATGATCAATCCTTACTTAGAAAGACAAATGGTGCATGTGGAGCTCCTGTCCTCTCCAGATCTTACTAACACCCCCTTCTTTCATATGATTCCCTGCACTCTTAGATCTGGGCACAAGGGTCTTTTCTGAAACTGATTCTCCAATCAAGGACCATACATGGATATAACCTAGAACCCCTGCTCGGATGGAGCCCATGGCAGCTCAGTATCCAAGTGAGTACACTAGTAAGGGGAACAGGGACTGTCTCTGACATGAACTCAGTGGCTGGCTCTTTGACTTCCCCACCCCCAAGGGAGGAGCAGCCTTGCTAGGCCACAGAGGAGGACAATGCAGCCAGTCCTGATAAGACCTGATAAACTAGGGTCAGATGGAAGGGGAGAAGGACCTCCCTTGTCAGTAGACTTAGATAGTGGCAGGGAGGAGATGAGAGAGAGAGGGTGGGATTGGGAGGGAAAGAGGAAGGGGACTACAGCTGGGATACAAAGTAAATAAACTGTAATTAATATAAAATTAATAATTATAAAAAATAAAATAAAAGAAAAAACCAAACCAAACAAAACAAAACAAAAAAACAATCCTGGACAGTCATCTGAGATGGCATTCAGGTGAATACATAGTTTATGAGATGATGGTCCCGGTATAAACAGCAGCTAGAAGGTCCTGAATTAGAATAGCACATCATTTTTCTTGCTGAAACCGTAGCTATACTGTATTTTTACATAACTGTAAGTTGTCATCCCTTTAAATTAAAAATAGAGGTTAAAGATTTTGTAGGTAGAAGCCATTACTGTATTTATGTCTCACCTTTTGTATGCCTTTTCCAAGTTTTTATCCTCAAGCAATTCTTAGAACGTTGTTTTCTGAAGTATGTCACACAGTAAATCTCAGTATCAACTTAAACACTAGCATTTCTTTTCATTCTACATTATTTCAACAAAATGTCAAGTGTCTTTTTTTTTGATAGACACTATTCTTGTTAACTGTAACACTTAACTAGTACTGTAAAGAAGTCAGATGAGCAATCTAAATTTCTGCTTGCCTTAAAGTTAGGTACTATTTACCCAAAGAGAGGCTCTGGTTTGACATTATGGTTTAGGTAACTAGAGTTTCCTTCGTGAAAGTTATTAGAGTTGACGGCTGCTGTGGCTTAAACCCACAGAATGTTTACTAAGTTTATTTATTTATACTATCTACCTATCTCTCTCTCTATAAATACACACACACACACACACACACACACACACACACACACACATATATATATATATATATATATATATATATATATATATATATATATATATATATATATATAAAGAAAGGTGCCTCAATACACAAACTAGAAAGAGTGCACCACTTACTCTTAGAGCACACCCACAGCTGCATGAGGATGCCAGGCACCATGCAATTAACACACACACATACACACACAAACAACAACAAACACAACACACAGAGAGAAAGAGAGAAAATGTATCCCAGATATACCTAAAATCTAGAAACTTAAAGTACAAGTAAATGTAATATACTGTCTTTGAAATATTCATTAATACAGTCAATTTTTAGGCAACAATACAAAGTGTGAAAACCCTAGTAGAAACCATGATTTTATGACATTGGTGCTAGGAAAGCAAGGGTATATATGGAATTTTATGTCTAAACCCTAGTAGAATTTAAATGGTCTTTTGGCTACACTTTACTAACTGAATGTAGATAATAAAAGTGTTTTATTTTCAGGTCTAGATAGTTGAAAATTGAAACACCACATGAATATCAAAGCTCAAGAAGGGTGACAGTGCTTTTTAAGTAGCTTTGCTTCTAATGAGTAACTATTTTTTTGAATTAAAACATTTTTTTCCTAACAGATGAAGGAAGCTTATAAAATTAAAGAAGCTAAAAAAAACCTTCTAAGGCTTGGAGATCAAACCAGTATAATTCACAGGACGGGTCACAGTTTCTGGAGAAATGGGGTCCTCTTTGGGTGATAGCTGTTGGCAGGTTGCACAGGCCACTCCAGGGATGTTTGAATTGTCACCCACACTTCCATGTGGTTTTGGTGTTGCAAAGGCCTTTGATTAATTTGTGTCCTTTAAACTAAATAAACTCACTGATTTAAAAAGACAGACTTGGATGGAGTCATTTCATTGGTGTATCATTGGTCTCTTATCTGAAGTGAATAGAATAGGTCACATCTACCCATGAAGAGTCAGTCAGCAGATTAAAATGACTTTCAAATAGATTTTTACCTTTAATTAGGTCTTTATTCTGACCTAAAAATTCTGTAATGCAGTGTGTTCCCCATTAAATAGTTCATTTTTTTCTGGGCACATAAAAAAGGCTATTAGGTTAAGTATATATTTCTAAGTTCCGGATAAGTGTTTGGGAACAATTATGTATTATATTTTTCAAACACTCCTTGCCTATCCCTGCATCTTCTGTGTCTTCCTATTGTTTCTGGGAACTGTATTCTGAAGATGTGAGGAATCTGTGTCTCATCATCTGTTTCAACCCACTGCTGGGTGTCCTCTCAGAGGACAGCAATGCTATGCTCCCATCTCCTAGCATAGTATCATATCAATAATAGGGGCAGGGTTGACTCTCTTCCTTGGGGTTGGTCTCCGGTTAGACCATGTGTTGGCTGAACATTCCCTCAATCTCTTCTCTATCTTTATCCCTGCACATCTTGCAGGCAGAGTAAATTCTGGATTAATGTTTTTCGTGAGTGGGTTATGTTACTTTCCCTCCACTAGGAATCCTGTCTAGTTAAAGGAGAGTATCTATGACCCCTGCTAAGAGTCACAGCTAGAGTCACTCCCATATCCTCCCAGAAGCCTACTCTGTTGTAGTTTCCAGCTTATCACACAGATGCCCCTGTTCAAGGTTTCTCTTCTCTCTGCAAGCCCTGTTTCCTCTTCCCCGGGCTCTCCTCAGGTCTGATCTGCACCCTCATTTCTCTCCCAGATCCCGTTCCGACCTTGTTCCCTCTCTTCAACCTTTCCTGATCTCTATTCTATTTCTCCTTCTGAATGAAAGTTAAGCATTCTCCCTTGGATCCTCCTTTTTTTGTTGTTTTTTTAACTTTTTAAATTATTATCATTTATTACAATTTATTCAATTTGTTTCCCGGCTGTGGCCCCTCCCTTGTCTCCTCCCAAACCCACCCTTCTAGTATACTGATAGAGGAGGTCCTCCTCCCCTTCTTTTTGACCCTAGCCTCATCAGGACTGATTGCATTGAGCCTAGATCTCCTCAGGACTGGTTGCATTGTCTTCCTCTGTGGCCTAGCAAGGTTGTACCCCCTAGGGAGAGGTGATCAAAGAGCCTGCCACTGAGTTCATATTAGAGACAACCCCAGCTCCCTTGACTATGAACCCGATTGAAAACTGAGCAGCTTATGGGCTTCATCTGAGCAGAAGGTCTAGATCCTCTCCATGGATGGTCCTTTGCTGGAGTATTGGTCTCTTCAGGGACCCAGTGCTCAGTTTTTTGGCTCTCTTGCTCTCCTTTTGGAGCTCCTGTCCCCTCCATGTCTTTCTATCTGCCTCTTCTTTTCAAAGATTTCCTGTGCTCTGCCCAAAGTTTGGCTATAAGTCTCAGCCTCTGCTTAGACATGAAACTGGGTCCTCCTTGTTACATATCTTTCGGGGGAGCAGGGAGGTCTCTGAATGTTTACCACTTAGCTGTTAAAGGCTAGGCTCACGACCAAAACATGATCTCTTCTTTTACAGAGTTGTTTGATGTCAATTGTTGAGAATTCCACAGTCATGTGACAGATAATATTTGGGTTACTAAATAGTTCCATAGAATGGAGTCAAACTTTCCAACATATTGAACTAGTTATAACACATGCATACACATTGTTAAATTTTAGAATTACTTAGAATAACAATACATTATTTTCTTAAGACTGACCATGGTAAGTTTTTAGAAACTTACTAGCTTAAAGCAACAGGAATTTACTCTCCTACAGCTCTGGAAATGAGAAATGTAATGGAAAGATTTCACAGAGTCAAGTTACCCAAATGCTCCTCAGCATGTCCTTTCTTGCCTCTCACTTTTTGGTGACTGCTGTAGTATGTAGGATTTCCTGGCTTATAGGTGCAGCAATCTAATCCTTCCCGAATTTTTGCATTTACATCTCTGTTTTGAGTCTGTCATATCTCCCTTTGCTTTCTAAATGCCATTTCTTATCATTCTGTAAATATTTAGCCTCCTATAAATACTTAGCATACTAGATCAATTAAGTTTCATGCAATGCTATACAATTTGTCCTAAGAAATATTGTTCTCCACAAAAGAAGTGAATGACTGATAAATTATAATAATCAAAATGAATTTAAGGAACACATATGTGAGAATCTTAACAGTTAAATTTTGTCATTCTCAAGTTCATTGTTATCAATAAAATCTCTCATGTAAATAAACTCACTTAAAAAGAATGCAGGGAACAGAACAGGAGTCTACCACAGAGGGCCTCTGAAAGGCTCTACCCTGCAAGGTATCAAAGCAGATGCTGAGACTTATGGCCAACCTTTGGGCAGAGTGGAGGGAATCTTATGAAAGAAGTGGGAAGCAGTAAGGCCTGAAGAGGACAGGAGCTCCACAAGGAGAGCAACAGAACCAAAAAATCTGGATACAGGGGTCTTTTCTGAGACTGATACTCCAACTAAGGACCATTCATGGAGATAACCTATAACTCCTGCACAGATGTAGCCCATGGCAACTCAGTGTCCAAGTGGGTTCCATAGTAATGGGAATAGAGACTGTCTGACATGAACTGATTGGCCGGCTTTTTGATCACCTCCCCCTGATGGGGGAGCAACCTTACCAGGCCACAGAGGAAGACAATGCAGCCACTCCTGATGAGACCTGATAGACTAGGATCAGAAGGAAGGAAAGAAAGACCTCCCCTATCAGTGGATTTGGGGAAGGGCATGTGAGGAGAAGGGGGAGGGATGGGGAGATTGGGAGAGAGGGAGCTACAGGGGGGATACAAAATGAATAAAGTATAATTAATAAAAATTAAAATAAAAAATTTTCAAAAGTGTATTCCCATGTGTAGGAGGGGAAAATACTATTATTCAGTAGAGAAGACCTTATGCAGCAAGGGGATTATCCAGAGAGTCTTGAAATCATGGTGTCAGGAAATGGATGTCACATACAGAGAATAAATATAGTCTCTGACATCTCAAAAGGGATATTTTTGCAGAGACAGCCTCAAATTTTTGACAAATAACATCAAATAGTGATTGATTTTGTCAAAATTTACTAGGCTTCATTCACATCCTTAGTATGGACAGACGAATTGGTCTCAACGTTTTCATTCCCAGCATGCCTACACAGAGTTGTGGTTCAGCGATTATCAGTGATCTAAAATAAAACAGTAAAACTGTGTGTGTGTGAGAAAGAAAGAGAGAAAGAACACAATTTTGGAGGCCCCACAGAGAATTTTATTAGACTAAAACAAAATCTTCGAACTGAAGAAAGCATTTATAATAACAGGACTCATGTCTTTAATATTTCCCAATTAAAATAAGAATGAAAACAACAATATACTTAGGAAAGTTCCTATTTTACTGAAGTTCTTTAATTTAGATGTAATCAATTTTATTTGAATGAAGAACAATATTATGAACATCCTCTCAAATAAATATATCCTCAGGACCAATTACAGTCTATTTAACCTATGTGTTTATTATAAGATTATTTTATTTTTTAAAATTCATTCATTAATAATTGCAGTTTATTCACTTTGTATCCCAGCTGTAGCCCCTTCCCTAATCCTTTCCCCTTCCCATCCTCCATCCCTTTTCTCCTCCCATTCCGCTCTCCCAGTCCACTATAGGGGAGGTCCTCCTCCCCATCCATCTGACCCTAATATATCAGGTCATATCTGGACTGGCTGCATTGTCTTTCTCTCTGGCATGGTAAGGCTGTTTCCACCTCAGGGGGAGGTGATCAAAGAGTTAGTCACTTGAGTTTTTCTCAGAGACAGTCTCTGTTCCCATTACTCTGGAACCTACTTAGAGACTGAGCTTCCATGGGCTACATCTGTGTAGGGGTTCTAGGTTATATCCATGAAAGGTCCTTGGTTGGAGTATCAGTCTCAGAAAAGACCCTTGTATCCAGATTTTTTGGTTCTGTTGTTCTCCTTGTAGAGCTCCTGTCCCCTCCAGGTCTTCCTATCTCCCTCTTCTTTCATAAGATTCCCTGCGTTCTGTCCAAAGTTTGGCTATGAGTCTCAGCATCTGCTTTGATATCCTGCAGGGTAGAATCTTTCAGGGGATGTCTGTGGTAGGATCCAGTCCTGTTCCCTGTTTTCTTCTATAGCTAGGATATAGCACACACCTTTAGTCCTAGCACTGGGGAGGCAGAAGCAAGAGGATCTCTGAGGTTGAGGCCGGCTTCTTCTCCAGACAGAGTTCCAAGAAAACCAATACTGCATACAGAAATCCTGACTCAAAAACACAAAAACAAAAGCAAAGAATTTTGTAATATAATATTATATTAATTTTATATGACATTATTGCATTTAACCTCTATGTTTATTTTAAGAATATTTCTAGACCTTAATTCATAATACTTTAAATGAATTCATATATATTTTAAATTGAACATTATTTTAACAAACAAGTTTTTAGCATATGGAAAATATGAATTTAGATATAATAACCAGAATAATCTCATTCTTATGACTGTATTTATGTCCAAAATTTTCATAAAGTCAGGACATGGAAAGAAAATAAGCACATTATTGATGTTAATGTTAATTTATCTTTTATTTCCAAATCTACAAATCTTATTTGGTAATTATGCTTTTGTAAGGGATCTAGTCAAAATACTGTATATTTTTCTTTATATGTTTATACAACTTTCCTTTTAATGGGGTAATCAGATAATAAGGTTATAAATGGGAATATTATGATTTTGATACATTTCAACTCCCATTTCAGCCATTAAAGGAAACATAATTCTACTTTTCTCATGGTTCTGTTCACTGACTGACAGTCAATTATACATTAAATGACAATGAATCTTTCAAATTCCTTTATCTTTTCTATTTGATCATAGTAAATAATTCATTTCTTTTTTATTGTATAAAAGCCAACCTCTTAAACAAAATTTCCACGTTGTAACTCCTGGTCATTGAAGGTTAATTTTTTGTTGCAAACCTTCATCAAAACTTGAAAACTTTTGGATGAAATAAATATGTTGATTTAGTTAGTATGAAGTGTGACCAGCAATTAAAAATTTCTAACAATCTCCTTGGTGATTCCAATATTGCTGGTTTAGGAACCACAATAGAAAAGGAGCTTTATTGATTTCAAGCAAATATTTAATTTTCTTCTAATTAAAGTCTAACTCTGCCAATAGTTAGAGAATCATGAAGTATTTACCTAAAATTACAACAATGGCATAAAAATTCATACAAAAGAAGATTCATATAAAATGGGATACTTTTATGCCTTTAATGATCCATTTCAGACATGATTTACATATACTAACCATGAAACAAACTAGTAAAAAACCCATCCGTTTCAAGTACATGAACATTTCACAACCACATCATCACTTTTTTAAACACAAGCTTTCTGTACATCATACTCATTTATTTTAATATTTTTTGGGCTTCATTAAAACTCTTGAGAGTTCAGCAAGACCTTATCTCTGTTTTTTAAATTAATTTATTTTAATAATTTGTTCACATTGTATCCCAGCTGTATCTCCCTCCCTCATCTGCTCCCAATCCCACACACCCTCCCTCTTGTCTTCCCATGCCCCTCTCCAAGTCCACTAATAGGGAGGTCCTCCTCCCCTTCCCTCTGACCCTAGTCTATCGGGTCTCATCAGGAGTGGCTGCATTGTCCTCCTCTATGGCAGGGGGAGGTGATCAAAGAGAGAGCCACTGAGTTCATGTTAGAGACAGCCCCTGTTCCCTTTTCATAAAGTGTTTGGATCCACTTCTGGCAGGATCTAATGGATTGTTTACCATCACTTTGCCTTTTGCAGTTGCAAACAGCTCAGCTACCTTTCGCAGCTTCTTTTACGTTTAGCTGCTTGTCCAAGTTCTGGCCAATAAGACAGTTGGTAGATGTCATCTCTGGTATTTAACTTTCCTCACTCAACTTGCTTTCTTTTCCTCATCTTTAAGCTTGAATTTGAGCTCCACAGAATGATCTAGAAGTCTCTATTTCAAGATGTCCTGTAGAATTTTTACTATAAGGAAAATGATTGATGTTTGCATATTTCAATAATTTAATATTTAATAAATAAAGCTACTGGACAGTTATAATACAGCCTTTGCTTCTGAAAAAATGAAATTTTATTTTTGTCAATGACTCTATGTAACTAATGATTCCCCCCTATATTAAGCTGCACAGCTCCAGGGAAAAGCAAAAATACTAGAAGGAAGGAACATGTCTCATGAGCTAGATATACAATTTTACCATACTAATTACAGATGCTGGTGTCATTTGATGGAACTGTTAGCCTACTCTAACAAGGGCTAAATAAAGCAGAAGTCAGTTTTTAAACTTCAGATTAGGTTTATGTAGCTTTAACTCTTGCTGTCTAACTTTATAATATTAGACATGTCATCTAATCATCTAATCATTTCTTTTGTCTATAAATTAGGACTGTTCTAAAATATGTTAATAATGTTATTTCAAACTTCAAAAAAAGCCATAGTAATAGCTAAAGCACAAAAATATTTAAAGTAATTAAAAAATTATACTTGAAATTGTCATTGACCAGTCAGCAACCGAAAATATACTAGTCAGAAAAACACCTCAAAAGCCATTCTTACTTTGAGAATTGGTTATGAAAAAAATGTTTATATGGGAACAAGGAATTAAAATAAGCCACAGTCAAATACACTTCAACGGGATGTATTATTAACAGTAGACCACTTTCGTGGATTATCTCTGTGCCTTTTTAATGAACTGAATAACAAGAAATACGGAGAAGAAACTCCAAACTATGCCATAAAAAATGATTAAGAGATAAGGACTTCCTCCAAGAGACAAGCTAGTTAATAATAAGTCAAGGCATAGTTGAGAAGCATTCTAAGGGCATAACACAGCATGAAGTTTTAAAAGAGCTTGACTATACCCACCAGTTCACCTTGATCATAATTTGTTGGGACACAGCATTTACAATACTCCTGACCATAGATGTCTATGCAGTCACTGGGGGAAAAAAAGAGTAGAAATTGAGGGAGAGTGTGGAATTTATGACAGGACTCTTACATTAAATAAAATGCAAATTAAGCAGATTACTGTGGAAGTGTGAAATTTCCATAATAATTTAACAAATTACCATGAGCATAATTTCATATGCACTTTAAAGCCACATTTATCATCAATTTAGAAATGCTTTATTTCATCTAATTAAAGTGAAGCTTAATACATTTTGTGGTAGAAATTTATACCAAGAAACAATGCAATTGAAACTCGTTATATCTTAATGCGGGTTACTTAATTTTTTTGTAAAGAACAGATCACTATTCCAAATGTTAACTTTTTTCATTTTCTATTACATTATTAAAAGTTGGAAAATAAAACAAAACAAAAAATGTAAACTATTAGAGTAGCAGGTTATGTTCCCCAGATAAACAAAAGAAGATTTGTTTTTGTTAGTTTTAAAATTAGCTTATCATCAAAATCCAAATTCAAATACTGATTTAAGGTACACCTTTTTATATGTTTTGAAATAAAAGTCACCTAAAAAAATCATAGGAACTGTAAATAATATTTCCTTTACCAATGAATTTTCAAGCACTTAATATTCTGGGCATCATTGATTGCTGTTTTTGTGGTTTTTTGTTGATCCCATTTCTGAACCTAAAACATGACATCTTCCTTAGAATAGCTCACCTAGTTCCATGAATTAATTACAGTAAAAATTCCAGTGCCTTTAATTTTGATTCACTCTTTCCTCAGTCAACCATGTAAGGAACACTTGGTTCTTACGCTTGCTATTGGAATGTTTCAGTTAACATAACTGGCCAGAGTGGCTTAGCCTCAGATATCTTCCCATCTCAGACCTTAGGTTTAAAAAGTAAAATACTGAGACATATAACCTTACCATAGAGAACAGATCTGACCTCAAGAGTGTAGGCATATGCTTGAAGTTTCTGCTCTTAAAAGGAAGATTTCAATTTGCTTAGATCTTATTATTCAAAAATATTCATGTGTCCAAGATGAGTTCTGTGCATACAGAAATATGATAAAAGAGGAAAAAATGGAACACATACCCCATCCAAAGCACAAAGCCTTCCCCAAATTCTGGATTCCTAAGTACCCTGGTTGTTCTTGGTCACTTGAGGTGGAAATTAACTCATATCTCATTACATCAAATGCCAACTGGAACCTGTTCTAGCCATTTTCTATTAAGGTGCCAAAACATCATGACTGAAGTAACTTTAAAAAAAAAGAAAGTTTAATTGAGCTTATGTTTTCAGAGAATCAAAGTCTATGATGGTATCTTAGAGGCAGCAGAGATGGCAGATGCAACAAAAAGCTGAGATCCACATCTTGAAATTTAATTATGAAGTAGAAAGAGAACAGAGAAGACAGAGAGAAATGTAAATAAATGATGGTGATAAATTGATGGATACATACATACAAACATACATACATACATACATACATACATACATATATAGACAGACAGTCAGATGATAGATTAACTCAAAATTATGCTAGTCTTTAAACTCTCAGAGCTTGCCTTCATATACAAGCTTCCTCCTACCAGGTTACACTTACTAAGCCTTCTCAAACAGTGCTACCAACCAAGTGTTCAAGTGTTCAGATGCTATTGGGACATCTCATAAAAACTACCACAGAACTTGTGGTCCCCGGTACCGTTGCTATGTTGCAGTTTACTGGCATGTCTTTCCATTTTGTAAATGACACTATTAGCTGATCTATATTCCTGACCAACATCTCCTTAGCAGGGCATGCTGTGTTTACAGATCCAATTCTGACCACCAGATTGCTTTTTAGAGTGGGAAGGAACTGATGATTTGTGTATTTGTAAGTATTTATATTATGAAGCCCTTCAAAAATATACAGTAGATGTCACAGTATACCAAATTCTATGTAGCTGACTTTGGTTTTCAGTCTGGACAATCCTATTTCACTAAAATCCACTGGTCTCCAACAGCACAGCACATCCCCAGATGTTTCTTGAACAAATTTCTGATATATTATATAACTACTGATATTACTGTATAAAAAGGACATCATGTTTAAACCATCAAATGAATCACCTTTCTTACATATACATGAATTCTGGAATCAAGTCTAATTTTTTCTAATATCTATACCTATGTCCACCCCTGTCTCTCTGAACAAGTTTCTTTCTTGCTGTCTTTGCTTTCATTCAACATGGTAGAATTTCTTTTAATCTAGTATTTCCTTTATTTTCAAAGTCCTCCATTTGCAATGTTCCCATGTCTATCTTCTTATTCTTATCCTTTTTTAAAAATAAAGGCACAGCTTTTTTTTTCAGAAACCTTGCTATGATTTTGGCTGTTTTTTTAAATCATATTCACTGCTAACCATTCATTCTAAAATGTTTTAAACTTTTTGTGGAGATGTTTCTTTTACTTCTATAACATTACTTCTAGAACACTGCCCTTTCCTTGGTATATAGCTGTGACAGTAACAAATCCTGGTTCTATGCACCATAAATTATATACTACTTCAATTAAAATCATTCATATTTTCATCTACAGGATTAAATCAGTTCCATTAAGTCATGTGGTTTTTGAGAAATATAAATGATGATATATATATATATATATATATATATATATATGTCCAAGATTTAGAGCAGTAGTACAGAAAGGGAGAAATGTCATCTCCCCATTTCAAATTAAATATATTGATATATGGTTCTTATTTAATTGAAGAATGAGGTGTGTGGACTCAATTACTGAATGCATAGGACACTGAGGAGCAGGGAGAGACAATTACAGACACTTTGAAGAATGTGAAAACAAAGATTTTTTAAAATTTGAGGCGTTTACAACTTGAGCACTTTTGAACATGTACAATTAGTTTTATATGGTTATTGTTAATTAGCTTACTTCTCAGCATAACACACTGAAAATCACAATCAAATCCTTAACCATACTGAAGCAGAATGGACAAATAATTAAATAAAATATACAAACAATAGGTATATGGAAACATAAGAAGTACCTGACCATATCTGCAGACATGGCTTGTTCTTCTTGTCTATTTGAGAATGTCCTTCAGTATACCACCTTTTCAGAGGCAACAGTTTCTACTACTCTCTAACCAAATTACCTTTTTGCAAGTTGTTGTTGATAAAAAATTAGGAGCTGCTAAATAAATGAGCTGCTAAGTTAAAGATATTTTGTAACTACAAATTCATTACATTAAACAAAGATCAGAGTAGAAATGTCTCTCAAATACTTTTCAAATGGATAACAAAAAGGCTAGTGAAATTCTTTCCTTATACCTTCATTTTTCATCAAGGAAAACTCTCTTTCCAACAGATGGAGACCGACAGAAAACAACAACCAATCAAAAAGCAGAGGTGTGGAGCCCAATAAAAGGTAATACATCTATAATGGATCCCCTGTGCTTTGGAAACAGGGAACTTTGTATAAAAGGAGGCAATAATATTGTAATATCCAGAGTATCAGGAGGATACTGTAAGAGTACGTCTCCAAGAATCTCAAAAGCTACACCCATAAGGTCTCAAAAACATGGCTGATTAGGCATGATCTGAACAAGAATGATACCTATAGAAATATCAAAGTGGTTTGTCAAGAAAATTATTTTCATTGGCATCAAAGCATGAAGTGGGATGCCCTGTTTAGAACTGAACATGCAACAATCTTTTATTCTCCACATTTGACCAGATGTTTGTTTCTGTATTAATTGACATCTACTTTACAAAGGGAGTTGAGAACTATACTAATACTTGGGGTACAAAGATAAGAAGACTGATGGGGAATTTATTACTATCTCCATACCTTTGTTCTCTGAGGTCCAGGGATCATTGTAAAAGTAGGCACAAAAAAAGTTTGTAAAAGACAGAGAGGGTGAATTTCTAGAACAAAACAATATTTTCTAGACTTCCCATTTTCACATGTGAACTCTCAATAGCTGCAACTTCATTCCCACATCTTGCACAAGATAAGCCAGCAAATATCCCTTCATTGATGCAGGGAGGGTTCATGAAGCCCCACTCCTAGCTGAGTTGCTATGGTTAGAAATATCTGCTGAGAGAAGAGTCAAGTTTATTTTAGCTGTGAAGACCCTGAGAGGCTTTTCATCAATGTTCCAATAGATAGTCCTGGATCCCACGCATATACAGGCAATACTGAATGGACTCAGTGGGCATTGAATTTTGAAAGGAAGAGAAAACATCTTGTTAGGAGAATAAAACTGGGGGAGGTGGAACAGTTGGAGGAGAAGGAATTAGGGTGATTGTATCCAATCGCAGTATATTATGAATATTTTATTATGAATATTATATAAAGTTTTAAGTGAAATTACACAATGTTATCACCTATCCTTTCATATTAACAACATATATTCCAAAAAAAGTAAGATAAATGTTATGGTAATTCCATTTCTCAAATTCCTTATGTTTCTATTTATTAAAACTCTAAATATTTCCATATGAATATCTTCATTGCTGAATGTCCTTCCCAGGTCACCTACAGAATTCAAAAAAAAATAACTACTATGGCTTGGTCATCAATTTATTTTCTTGACTCTTCTTGTCTTGGTACTTAACACTTTGGATTTTTGCTACCCTTTACTGTTAATAAGGCACTTCTCTTAATTTAATCATTTATTAATGCATAATAATCTTTACTGTCAATGGCATAAAGTGATGTCATTTAAGTTTACGTCATGTTCTTATGCTCATTTAAAGAACTGTACTGTGTGCTATACTGGCACAAGCATAATTGGAGCCTTCCCAGAATGTAGTCTCAACTGTAGCTGACCAATTTAATGTACAAAATTTTAATGAACTTGGATTTAATAAGAAATTGTAGTAGATAGTTTTATGTTAACTTGACACAAACTAGAGTCACCTGAGAAGAGGGAGCCTCATTTGAGAAATTGCTTTTATAAGATAGGGCTGAAAGCAAACTCACAGAAACCTTTCGCACTTATTGATTGATGTAGCAGCACTCAAGTGTTTTGTGAGTAGAGCTATCCTGGCATGGTGTTCTTGGGTGCTATAAGAAAGCAGTATGAGGAGCAAACCAGCAAGGAACAACACCCCGCCCCCCCTCCCATGGGCTCCCTGGTTTCCCTCAATGTACTGTGACTCTGGATATGTAAGCTAAGTGAACCTTTTCCTTTCCAAGTTGCTTTTGGTCATGGTGTTTCAATACACCAACAATAACTGTAATTAAGAGAGGACCATTACTATTTTCCATAATGTTCATATCAATCAAGAATGAGTAATCATTCATTAATATAGTTTAAATGAAACTGAAATTTTTCAAAATATTATAGCCACGGTAATTATCAAAGCCATTTTGCAGCAATTATGATTTTAAAGAAAAGCCAGAAAAAGCTAGTGTGTTCCTTACCATATGAAATTCGAAACTAAGGACAAAATCATCTTGTAAATTTATAAAAAGAAAAAGCAGCCCACTACATAGCAATTAGTATAATTTTGTTGACTTATATTTCCAAGGTGGCTTTCAGATTCAAACTCACTTGAATTTCACAAGTCACTCTAGAAACACTCAGAGTGATACATTTTCATTGAAGTGATAAATGATTAGGCTCAGGAGAAGTGCAATATTTACTTGAGGTCATAAATCACAGACACGAAAAGAGATAGTAGTGTGTGTTCTGAATAATAACTTTAGGGTCTTCTATTTACTAATCACCTCAAAATTACTATAGCAAAATCTGGATGAGAATAACCTCACAGAAAGATGAGAAGTATGTACTTCTAGCACAGCTCACTTAACACTCTGATAATAGTTGAAAACGTCTCATAGATAGAAATAGTCAAGGGTTCAAAAGATTATAACTTTCTGAATAATATATGATTCAATGTATTCTCAGAGTTGTACTCAATTCTTAATAATTCTTTCATAGTTCTATTTACATACTAAAATGATTACTAATCTACTTTTCTGGTATTTTGAAAATATAACAAATTCTTCTTTTTTGAAATGTCATAAATCATAGTATCCAAATCATAATTAAAATGAATTTATTGAATGCAAATTTGTAGTTCTTCAATAAGTGTTGCTTATTCTTTTTTAACTGGATTGTATAATATAGAAATTAAAAAGAGCTTTTATAAAAATTATGCTAAAATGATACAGATACATGTGACAGTTTAGTTTTCACAGATTTTCAAAATTTTGAGCAAATACAAAATTCATTACAATTATTCAACTAAAACTAAAGGGTAGAAAAGATGAGTTTAATTTCTATAAGCAAGATACTGGAATTACTTGAAACAGGCTTGTGGTGGGTAGTCTCAGGGGAATATAGTTGTTAACTCAATAAAACCAAGTCCAGAGATAGAGGGGGAGAAAAACAAACCAATCAAAGCTAATGGTTCCTGATGAACCCAGATTAAATACAGAGATTGGACTGGTTTAAATATACTCAAGGGAACAGTCCTTCAGATAAGAGTATCAATTTTCACTCTGGGTCAATAGGATGAACAGTGTCTGGTTAAAATCAGATATTGCAAATGTATACAGCTTGAGGCAGACGCCTATTGGAGAAAAAGACACTTGGCAATCAAAAGCAACACTGAGAATACATGAAGATTTAAAATTACTTTAACCAAGTCAAGTTTAATAAAATAAATAAGAGAATTTAGCAAGACACATAGTTTTAAAACAAATCTACAAAAGTCGGTAACTTATCTGTATATTTATATCTTACATAATGGAAAATCATGACAAAAACAAAAATCCTTATGGATAATTTTTTTCAATTCAAACATTTTTTTCTTCTATGTATTTATATATTTATATATTTGTTTGTTTATTACAATTTATTCACCCTGTATCCCTGCTGCAGCCCCCTCCATTGTCTCTTCCCAGTCTTCCCTCCTCCTTCCCCCCCCCCCCATGTTCTTCCCTTAGCCCACTGATAGGGGAAGACCTCCTCCCTTTTATCTGACCCTAGCCTATCATGTCACATCAAAGCTGGCTGCATCATCTTCCTCTGTGACCTGCCAAGGCTGCACCCTCAAGGGGGAGGTGATCAAAGAGCCTACCACTGTACCCCTTATTAATAACCCACTTGGAAACAGAGTAGCCTATGGGCTTCCTCTGAACAGGGGTTTAGGTCCTTTCTATGAATGGACCTTGGTTAGAATATCAGTCTCTGCAGGCACCCCTGGGCCTAGGTATTTTGGCTCTATTGTTCTCCTTGTGGAGTTCTTATCCCTTCTGGGTCTTTCTTTCTCCCTCTTCTTTCATAAGGTTTCCTGCACTCTGTCCAAAGTTTGGTTAGTATCTCCTTCGATAACCTGGTGGGTAGACTCTTTCAGAGGTCTTCTGTGGAAGATTCCTGTCTTGTTCCTGGTCTTCTCCTATTTCTAATGTCTATCTTGTTTGCCTTTCTGAATGAGGATTAAGCATCTTCCCTAGGGGTCCTTCTTCTTGTTTAGCTTCTTTAAGAGTAGAGATTTTAGTAGGTTTATCCTATATTATATGGCTAAAATCCACTTATAAGTGAATATATACCATATGTGTCTTTTTGCTTCAGGGTTGCCTCACATAGAATGATTTTTTTCCCACCATTTGCCTGCAAATTTCATGATTTCCTTGTTTTTAGTTGTGTAAATGTACCACACTTTCTGTATCCATTCCTTCGTTGAGGGACATCTGGGTTTTTTCCAGATTCTGGCTATTACAAATAAACCTGCTATGAATATAGTTGAGTAAATATCCTTATGAATGGTGGAGTATCTTTTGGGGATATACACAGGAGTGGTATAGTTGGATCTTGAGGAAGCACTATTCCTAACTTTCTGAGGAACCACCAGATTGATTTCCAAAGTGGTTGTACAAGGTTACATTCCCACCAGCAATGGAGGAGGGTTCCCCTTTCTCCACAACCTCATCAGCATGCATCATCACTTGAGTTTTTTATCTTAGCCATTCTGATGGGTGTGAAGTGAAATCTCAGGATTCTTTTGAGTTCTATTTCCACAGTGAGCATTCGCTATTCCTCTGCTGAGACTCCTCTGTTTAGCTCTGTTCCCCATTTTTTCATTGGATTACTTGATTTGTCGGGGTTTAACTTCTTGAGTTCTTTATATATTCTGGATATTAGCCCTCTGTCAGATGTAGGGTTGGTGAAGATCTTTTCCCAGTCTGTAGGCTGTCATTTTGTTCTGATGACACTGTCCTTTGCTTTACAGAAGTTTTTCAGTTTCATGTAGTCTCATTTATTAATTGTTGATCTTAGAGACTGTGCTGTTGGTGTTCTGTTCAGGAAGTTGCCTCCTGTTCCAATGATGTCAAGGTTCTTCCCCCCTTTTTCTTCTAACAGATTTAGTATGTCTGGTTTTATAAAGTGAAGGAAATTTTGCAAGTACTATGGAGGTGTTTCAATGGTTAAGGCTGATCTCTTGCTGCTTTTCAAAATGACCCAAGTTTGGTCTGCAGCATCCATGTCATGTGACTCATAATTATCTTTTATTCCATCTTCATGGGATCCAAAGCTCCTCTCCACCTACATACAGGTAGTAGATACTCACAGAGTCTCTCTCTCTCTCTCTCTCTCTCACACACACACACACACACACACACACACACACACACACACACATATATATATATATTTATGATAATTAACTAGCTAGGTAAATAAATTCAATTGTTAAAAAATATTTTAAAAATAAGTGTTGAATTAGGTAAGTACTTAGATAAATAAAAATCATCACCATAAGTGGGCAGTTAGGTTTAAACACTGAAGATTAAAATATTTCTCCAAATTAATGTCCAGGTTTCTAGAAAGTATGATAAAATATCAGTATTATGTTTTACTTAAAATAATACAAATTTTTAGCTTATAAAGTGATTTATTGAGAAAAACAATTAGATTCTTAGAGGATGCTAAACATAGCATTGCTTAAATTACAAAACTCTATTTTAAATATATAATTTAATTATATACCACCTGGTAGTTACAATAAAAATAAATACATTGTTACATAGGGCATGAAGAATAATGTGGTATATGATAGTGATTTCAATTTTGAAAATGCTTCAGAAATACACTGTACTTTTTATTACAGCACATATGTACTTGTTTACCTGGCTATAAAACCACTAGTTGAGAATGGATGAAAAGACTGTGAACTACATTGTTTTGAGCAATCTCTGTCACACATGAGCAGACACTACAATTCATTTCTGAGTTCATGTCTTCCTCAGTCTCCTACCATATCATTTGGATGTGGAAAACTACAAGTTTTTTTTTTTTCCTATATGGTAGACAGAGAAAGAGAGGTAATGGAAAGGAAAGCTGCTGCACACATTAATCCAGAGACCTTATAGCAAAACTGAAGAATATATTGGAAATAGACTTTGTTGATACCAGTTAACTCGTTACCTTCATATTTACTGTGTTTATAATTGGGTCATGTACTAATTGGTCTATTTACTAATCACCTCCAAATTACCACAGCAAAGTCTGGATGAGAGTTTTAACTTTACAGGGTGAAATTACACACTTGTAGCTCAGCTCACTTGCCATTCTTATAATGGTTGCAAACGTCTCTTTCATTGAAATTCTCCATGGTTTAGTAGATTCCTTGTCTATTAGTGGGGAAATAAATCCTACTAGTCAAGAGAATAGAATCTCTGGCCTGAGTGGAGACTTAACATTTTTGTTGGTCCAGTCATTCCTGGCTCGAGGACCAACCCTTAGGAAAGGGAGGACACTCCTAGGAATGTGCATTCAGAGAAGTAAAATAGTTATGCCTTTGATGCCATCCTATACTTTCTTTTCCTCCAGATCTTCTCCACTAAAAGTACAAGAAAGAGGTTCTGAGTTCTTAGCAAGGTACAATTTTTCCTTTTTTAAAATCTTTTCCTTTTAAGTTCTGGCAATATCTGAAGTATATATTTCCTGATATTTTAGTCTACCTTACTTTTTTTCTAAAGCCTCAGACTTGATTATGTGTCTTCTGCTGTTCTGTGGAAGATCCCCATAGCAGTTACATGAGTTTTATGTCTTTTTTTTCCCCCCTTTCCTCCTTCATGTTTTAGGGAGCTGCTGAGTTATGCATTGCCTGTTCTGAGGGTGTTTTTATTCAAATGAAATTGTCATTGAGCTTAAAAAGAAAGAAAAGAAAGAAGTAAGGAAGAAAGGAAAGAACAAGAGAGGAAGAGAGGAAGGAAGGAAGGCAGGGAGGGAGGGTGTGAGGAAGGAAGAAAGAAAGGAAAGAACAAGAGAGGGAGAGAGGAAGGAAGGAAGGAAGGAAGGAAGGAAAGACAGAGAAGGAAAGAGAGAGGGACAGAGGGAGGGAGGAAGGGGAGAAAAGAAGGAAGCGAAGGACCTGTATTCCTACGATTGTGAGCTTATATTATAATAATTGAACACAATATTTGTGCATAACTTCTTTGGGAATAAAATTTCAAAGGTTTTTGCTACCCTTTGCTACAGCCTTGCACAGAAATACTCAGTGAAACCCATGGTAAATTAAACTCAAGAGGGTAAGAGTGACTTGTTCTCCACCTGAATCCCATTTTTGGGGTCATATTATACATTTGTTTACTCTAAACTCTGAATATTTTCTTGAAAAGCAAAGTAGCAGTTCTTAATTCTACAATGATTCATGACAAGCCACATCTGCAAAAAATAATAGTCTTTAACATACCTGAACTTAACTAATGTTGTTACTGGAATTTTCTTCATTAACATTATTTTTCAACAATTTCTTTATAGACAAAAATAATGTTGGCTTTATTCTATGTTTCTTCAAGTAGATCTGATTACAATGCCATTCAGTTGTCTTATTTATGTTAAAGAAATAATTATTTTCTGTCTGTAAAGGATTTTAAGTAAGTGAGGCAATCTGGTTATTGTTGACTGCTTTTTTTTTTCCCAGACAAAGACAAATAGATCACAGGCTAGACTCAAATTCACTCCATAGCCAAAGATGACATCACTCTGGATTCTCCCTCAACTTCTCTTCAAGAGCTATGATTGCAGGCATGTGCCGCTGTGTTCTGTGGCAAGGTGGTTATTCATCTTAGACAACAGTTATGCCTTCTTAACTGAGGCTAGTGATTGAGGACCATGGATCTCTGGACAAAAAGAAATTTCATTAAAGTGTGTACATTTGTTTTTATATTATCTCAGGAGACATTTTTTAAATGTAATTTATTTACTTTTATATTAATCATAGGTTAGGTACTTTGTATTCCAGTCGTCTGAAATTCGCAGGCAAATGGTGGGACCTGGAAACGATCATCCTGAGTGAGGTATCCCAAAAGCAGAAAGAAACATATGGTATATTCTCACTTACATAGACCTATAGGATAAGAAGGTCATGCTGGAATCTATACACCTAGGGAAGATAAACAAGAAGGAGGACACAGGTTGGGATGATCAATGCTCACTTAGATGGACAAATGGACATCCTGCATTTTTGTGGTCTCTCTGAAAATACAATGTGTATGGGTCAGAATTGTAATGTGTACCCTTTATGTCCTGACATAGATTTACAAGAATTTATTACTGGCGAGAATGTTTACATTCTACAAAGAGCTCCAATAAGTACGTATAAAAAACTTTCTGATCAGACTAGACTGCTGATTGATTTCCCAAAGACCCACTGCCTTTGATTTTTCAGTGATAATGTGTTTTCCTAAAGTCAATGTGCTTCTCTTAATTTGTTAGCAGGAAAATTAGCCTCTTTCACCTTCTCAAATCAAAATTTTTAATCAATGGCTATGTTCTAAATGGAACTCAGAAATGTCTTTATAAACTCATGGGCAGTTTATATGAATATTTTTTAAGTATGCTGTTCCTCTAGGAATTTCTCATTAGCAATAAATAGTAGTGAATTCTTTCATTCTCCTTTGCATCTATCTACAAACTAATGTACATTCTACTACTGTAGTCCAAACTTTACAGAGCAGTCAGATGCTATGAATATATTTTGTTTCAAAAAACCTATTTCTAAATGATTCTTGTGATCTTTGAAAACATAGGCATTAGAATTTTACTGTTTGGCTTATTAAGTAAATATTCATTATCTGCATGTGGGGAAAGAAGGCCTCTTAAGTGATTAAAAGATCTGCCTTGAGTAGGTTCCTAAACCTGGAATTGACTGTCAAAATTGTTTAAGACTTATTAGTCATCCACACAGCATAGGATAAACTACGACCTTCATAATTGAGTACTTGTTCCACACAACAATTCCTCTTTCACAGAGATCAGTTAGTAAAAATACACTCTGATTTTATTTGGACTGTACTTTACTTGAGCCATTTAAGTGTGACTGCTGCAGTACATCTAATCAGTAAAAGCCCTGAAGATAAATCCTTGAATTCAAACATATACCATTAAAAAATTGGCACGCTTGATTTGTTTTTCTTAAAAACCATTCCTTAAAAGCAAGAAATGCCACAACCTGTTGTTCCTAATCAGTCTTATGTCCTATTCATTCACTCATTCTGTCTATATCCCATTGCTACTGCAGACTTTGTTTTAAGAGGTAGGGAACATCAGAGAAAAGAAAAGGCTCAGCATTCCATGTGTTCATGGTGCTTCGATGTTCAATACATCAATGCCCACAAATAAAAAGTTATACACTACAAAACCATATACACTCACACACATACACACATACATATGCATTAAACTGCTTGAATCAAAGCAATATATGTTCTCTAGATTCCACCTTGTACGACATCTCAAAAATGCTTTAACTTCGGTATAATATGTTAGAATTACAAAATGAGAGAAGGAATTTTCTTAGAGATCATCTATATTCACACTTACAAGAGTAACTTTTCTGAATTTGTTAGTAATGGGATTAATATAAGATCCAGTATTTTAAAATGCTGGTCTTGTGCTTAGATACATGTCACACTTTTCACTAGCCATAGGCTAGACTTACATTTAAGGATTATAGCATTACCTTCAAAAGAATATTAGAATAAAACTCAGTAAATGAGGATACTTAAATTCCAAGAGATCATGAGATTGTGAACAAATATTAATCTCTGTGTTCATTTTCTTCCCAACTAACAAATGTGGATAAGCTTTTTAATTAAATATGAAGGATTATCTAAAAAATTCTGTTTATTTCAATTTTAATGTACAGGCACTGTGATAAGTGTAAAGGTGTATTTAAGAGGGCAAATGTTAAGTAATTTATTACACATGTTACAAAGTGGAAGCCATCTCCTCTCTATAGGAAAAATAAGGAATTCTAAAAATTAGTCATAGGTGTAAAAGAGAGGTAGAGGTTAGTGAAAATACTGTCATATTTGGATCTTTAAAGTTACTCAGGGGAAAGACACCAATCTGCTATATGACAACAGAAATGGAAGTCATATTATTATAACATAGTATCAAAACACTCACAGCGAACCCTAATCCCCATTTCAGTGATATATATGTGAGTGGAAGTAAAGGGACTGGATACCGCATCATTACGTGAATCTACCAATTTAAGTTTTAGAGAAAGGGTGAGCAGAGAGAAGTCCTGTAGAGAAATGAGAAACAGCTGGTGGAGGTATCTCTGTGACAAATTGGAGACCTAAGTCCAGGTAGGCTCCTGGAAGGATATGACGGGTGTTCAAGCAGAGACTTCTAGTAGCAGAAATCATAAAGACTGACGAGGGTACCTTCTCACTAGAGTGACCTCCTAGTTGAGGAAGGGGAACTCCAACCCACCCAAAACACTTCAACCCCAAATTTATCCTGCCTACAAAATGTAAAGAGAGAAAGATAGAGAAGATCGAGCAAAGACTGAAGGAATGTCCTAGTAATGCCTAGCCCAACCAAAGACCTGCCTTATGGGAGAGTGCCAACAACTGACACCAGGAACGATGCTCTGCTAAGCTTGCAGACAGGAGTCTGACAGAGTTGTCCTCTAAAAGACTCTACCCAGAAGTGCCTCAAAACACATGCTAAGACTCACAGCCAATCATTGGGCCATGCTGAGGGAGTCTTGTGGAAAAGTGGAAGGAAAGAGAAAAGGACCTGTAGATGACAGGAGCTCCACAAGAAGACCAACAGAGCCAACTAACCAGGGCCCAAAGAGGCCTGTGGAGACTGAAGCACCAAACAAGGACCATGCATGAACTGGACATAGGCCCCCTACAAAGATGTAGCAGATGGACAGCTTAAGCTTCATGTGGGTTCCCTAGTAAGGGAAGTGGGGGTGTGTATTGGACAAGGACCCACTTCTTAGCTTTTGATCACTTCCCCCCTGGAGGTCTGCCTTACCAAGCCACAGGGAAGAGGACATGTTCAGTTCTGATGCAACTTGATGAGCCGGGTGGATGGGAAAGGGAGCCCCCCTTTTCTGAGGTATAGGTAAGAGGGAGAGGTAGAGTGGGAGAGGGGAAGGGATGGGGTTACCACCAGGATGTAAAGTGAATAAAAAATAAATTAATTTTTAAAATATTTAGTGGATATTTTGTCTTATGGTTGTTTGGGGTATAAATGATTAATATCCCTAGCCCCTTTGCTTTGCATTTTTTGCTTATCTCATTTTCCTTTCTCAATCAACCAGACTAGTTACTATAATCATGAACATAAAGAAGTAACTGATATTGTTCAGTACTGTACTTAAGTCCTTCTTCGATGCGCAGAAGGTAGATATAAATTCTCTTCTCCCTAAAAAGTCATCTAGTGATAAGAAAAATGAGCTATTAATTTCTCTGTTATCTTTGTTATTCTAAATGCATACATTGTAGAAAAATGATCATTTTACCACTTCTCTAATTTGATTTAAATATAACGTTTTGGTGATAAATAGAAACTTATCCACATACACACATTCTCCCTCTCTCTCTGCACACCAGTGAAAGAACAAAGAAATAAGAATTTCATGACCCAGAATAGCTGCATCAATTTTCCATTAAAAGCTTCACAATTTAACTAATCTTATGTAGTAATAACCTAATTAGTGAAAGTAAGAAAATAATAACATTAATTAATCTATTATCTTTTATATAAATTATATAATGAAATTCATTTGCGCCCATAAGAAAGCAGGTTATAAATGAGTCTGATAATGTGTTAACGCACGGAGAAACCCAATTTAACCTGTAAGCTCATGCTTCTTCTCTGCAGTTGCTCAAAATCCATTCATCAAATTGTTCCATCTATATTTATTTCTTACTTATGAGAAAAAAAAAGCCAAGAGGGGAAGAGCGGAACTAGAGGATAAAGGAGAAAAAGAAGGAATTTCTATTCACATTTCCTGCTCTACAATCTTAAAAATAGGACACAAAATGGGACCAATAACCTTTTGGTTAACATAACCAATATTGGTTCTTGCCTCCAGTTTCAAAGTCTAAGAACTAGTTATTTGTTTTATATAGTATCATGTGATTAACACTTGTGTGGTATTAAGATGCTATAGAGCTTTGGTTCTAGGTAAAATTATAGATATACTAATTTATCGGTTTGCTTGAAGACCAACCAAAGAAGAGTCTATCTCATCATGTACATAATGACAGTTATAAAGAAACTAATCAGACCTCAAACTCCTCATCCTCAGCTGTGAAGCCTTTCATTAGAATCCACCTGGGTTATAATGAGCATCCTTATTGGTATTAACACTTGTACATCATCATTAATATTTCTTAACATTAGACTCTACAGAGATGTAGTACCGTTTTTAAAAAACTTGATTTTTAGCATTACCTATGAAAGTCCTATGAAATAACAAACAGAGTAAAAACAGCAATAGACTTGAAACAACCTCCACAATACCTCACAAAGCTCAAAGGAACAGAGAGCTTGGGCATTGCCCAATGCAAGGCCATGCAGAATTATTTTTACAAAAGGAAAAAGGAATGAATAGGAGGGTAGTCCATCACTCTCATCCTCTCGCTCTTTCTGCCTGAATGGGCACACTATCATTAAAGTTCTTTACAATTCAGGTTAGACAGAGTCCTGTGGGATCCACTCCCTGTCATGTGGCTGCCTGGCTGAGCCATACATTTCTATTGGCCCTATTGATTAGGCATCTGCTTCTGCCGTGAGAGTGGTTTGCTCTTGTGGAACCGTATTTAGCAGCTGTTACAGTTCAGATGAGTGTTGACAGGATGAAAATTAAATTAACACCCAATAACATTTTAACACCTGGTCCAACAACTGCAATATCATTGAATTTCACCTTTTTGAAATTGCTTTGGGAGTTAATTCATCCTTACTTTGACTTTGACCTGAAGAGACATTTCTATAGTTTTACCACAAAATACTCTCCCTTGACTGTTATTTATAAACTCCATGAACCTCTATCTAATCCATGTTCAGTGACTATATGGGCAGCCCTTGGGAAATATTTAGTAACTATATCATTTTAGAAGAAACACTCTTCCTGATAATAGTTGAAGAGGTAGCAAAGATGAAGCACATTAGCCAAAGAGGAAGAATACCACACTGCAGCACAGAACTGATGGGTAAATAACCATATTTGCACAACAAAAAAATCTGACAAAAATCCAAGTTTTGCATATCTTCGATTTGCTTATGATGATCACATATGGGATAATGTCAAAGCCAGGTCTTTAGGCTGACAACCTGAGGCCAGAATACTAGGTTTAAAAGTAAACTCTCATGTTCCATAAGCATTTATAATTTATACAAGACACACAAATCATTTAGCTTCAGTTTCTCCATAAGACCCAGCTAACAAGTGAAGCATCTGCTTCACTGGACTTTCTGGTGATTATATAATTCCTGAAAAAGTGTTAAGGTGACAGTACCAATGTACCTTTTATTTTATATCAAATTCACAGATTTGCCTCGCTGAGAGTTTTTAAAGATCATTCGATCTTGTTCTTAGATTTTACTGTTAAATAAGTGTGAGAAGGAACTACAGATTCTGAAGGATAAGTACATACAAAGTCAATATGGAATGGGGAAATCAGCTAAATTTCATTAAGATTTGGAATTTCTTTTTATGACTAACACTTTCTAATAGGCTATGTATTGGGGAAAGAATCTGAGTCTATTTTAAGCAAATCAGTCATTTAAGTTTTTATTTTTCTTTCATCTATAGGAAAGAGAATAGTGTTATTTACTATTTTCCAGAACTACATAGATAATATCACTACGATGCTATCATTTGCATTTAAGGATCCTATCAGGTGCTAGATGTTCTAGTAAATATAAATACAGAACATAACAAATTACATGAAGGAAAGGAAAACCATGCAGCGACATTAACAAAACAATTCATTAACCGTTTTGAAAATGGAAAATGGCTACTTGTTTTAAAGATTTTCTTGTTTCCATTGTCTTCCATGTTATTACCCACTATGTTTGTAAGAAAGTGTGTGCCAGCAGAAAGGAAAATTGTATCTTTTTTATTTTTTTTATGTGCATTAGTGTGAAGTTGTCAGATCCCTGGGAACTGGCAGTACAGACAGTTGTGAGCTGCCTTGTGGGTGCTAGGAATTGAGCTTTTGGAAGAGTGAACAGTGCTCTTAGCCACTGAGCCATCTCTTTAGCCCCTGAGAATTCATCTTCTAATTTGTTCAGTTTTGCTCATATTAACAACTTATGGCAAATGAGTTGTATTTATAGACATTAATTTTGAAAACTGTAATAAGATGGTAGGTTTAAGTGTAAATTGTATTTATTCATCCATGATTCTTTAAAATTTGGGTTTCTTCCCTACACTCAGAGAAAAAGAGACTCTAGATTTCTTCTTCAAGCTGTTTTCTGGTAGATTACCCAAACCCACTTTTGTTTTCTCTCTTCGTGACCATGTTAGAGTAACGATATAGACAAATTTGTAAAATAAAATTGAATAAGGTAACAGTAAGTGCTTTTATAAGTTTTGCTTACAAGTTATTTTATTTATTTTAAATAAATTGTCTAAAATTAAATTTCCAAAATGTAACATAAGCATTAGCTTTTCATGAATAAAGCATATTTTGTGAAACTATATCATTTTTTGGAATAAAGAATAATAGATAAGAGGGATTTAAAAAACTAATTTGCTAGTATGACAAAAATTGTCTTCTAGAAATGGAAATCAAATCGAGAGGAGCACAGAATACTTTTAAAATGCTGCATAATTGTTCAGTTGCCTCACCTCTTGCAAGCTCCCTTTGTCACCTCAGGCAATTAAAGTCTTCATTACATTAATGCTAGCAAAATTCTAATTGCCTTAAGAAGAGTATGCACAATAATTTGAATGATTTTATCATTAATTTAATGCTTTTATCATTCAGTAATTCCAGGCAACATATTTATATTTATATTTCTGATTCCACTGTCTTTTCCAGGTAAGGATATACCTACCCAAAGACAAGTGTATTATTCAGTAAAAGTTGTAAAACTAATATACTAAAAAAGTTGTTCCTCCACTTAAGACCTTGCATCTACAAGAAGAAGAAAAATTACATGATTCTAAAGTTTTCACAAAGTTAACAGTGTTGCTGTTTTAATCTAATGTCACAGACCAATTATTCAGCATTGGAAGGCATTTCCAACAAAGTAATATATTCACACAATGCTTGTAATTATCTTTTTAGTGTTGTTTGAAGAAAGAAAAAATAAGAATGTGTATAAGCCTTCAAATTAAGTTGAACTTTCTTCCGGAGCCATGATAGTGGTAGTCAAGGTTATTCAGCCCTTAAATGTTCTGATTCTGCATACAAAGGTCTGTGGTCATTTGGGAAAGAGATGTTCCTACCCTATGAGGAACAGAAGCAAGAAAAAAGTAGAGGAAAAAGCAGGACAAATCATTTTGTCCTTATTCACAGATATCAAGTTACATTTCGTGAAGTCATAGAACTGGAACATGGCTCAGTATTTCATTCAATCCACACCCATAAATCCTGGATAGAAACAGAAAATAGAAAATCTTGTATAACTCTTGTATTAAAAAATACAATTCATCAGTCTCTGAATAGATTTATAAATATATATGATCCCAGCAGTAAGAATTACTGCTGGGAATTATCAAATATGAGGACTCACTTTACAGACGTGGAACTGATATGGCAACAGTAATGGCAGCAAGCTTACAGCCCTTGCTCACAGCAGGTAGTCAGGAAAAGATCAAAATTCAAATGTTGAAACATTATGTGCCAGGTCAGCATCTATTTTACCACACCAGGATGGTTTGTACACCTTACTTTATGATGTGTTATCAACAATTACATAGAAGTAGCAATTATTTTACAAAGAGAGTGAGAATCCTAGGTTCTAGGGTATGTGTCAGATCTAATGAGAAAGCGTTTGATTAACTGGATTGCATATGACACATGGTTGTGTAAAAGTTCAAATGTATAGATTTTGTGTTGGTGTATATATTACAAAAGAAAGTACATGTATGTATTTAATAGTAAGATTTAAATTTTTTTACACTTTTAAATAACTAATATACTAACTGCTTTTACCTTAAATAAAGTGGTGAGGCTAATACTTGAAGCTTTCATTGTCTGCTTTTGGTGGGCCTATAAAATAAGAAACAGATTTATGATCTCTATTTAGACACTATTTTGCACTAGTTTCCTAAAGCATTTTACTTGCTTTCCTGATTTCACTCTTGGAGTGAGGTGATCTTACTAAGTTTTCTAGACTAGCTTTGAATTTGGTTTCACCTACCTCAAGTTGGTGAAGATTGAGATTACAGATTATATAACCCTTATTCTATTTATATTATTTTCCAGTGTAAGACAGCATTACCAAAAAGAAAAGCTAGAAAACATATTTCCCTATGGTCACTTGAATGTAAACATATCTCAAGTATTGACAACCACAAAGAAAGCAAAATTTGTCTTTTAACACAGGTGTTTGGGTTAGAAATACCAAAAACTATAGTCTTGACCTGAAAACTCAGAGGCAAGTATGGCATTCAAAGCCATCTTGACTCTGAATCAAGATACTTTGTTATATGACTCATCATGTCTACCTGCTTGTGAGGTACAAGAAGAAAATGAAGTAGTGAAAGAGTCACCCTTTGGCTGATTTATTCATTCTATCACTACCAATGTTAAGTAAACAAGGAAACAGATTTTGTTTTCTCTTTAACCAGGAGCAAAGAATCCTTTTTATAGTTTGATATGTAGTTTTATTGTTAAAGTGGGAAGGGAATATAGCCACTGTATCCAGGCTTTGGGATATTAATTTTTTTAAATCTACTATCCTTCTTCAGCCCAGTCCATTCTAACCCCCCCCCAAGACTAGGTAGGAGAGAACAAAAAGTATACAGGGGAAAGGGGGCATAGATATCTTTAGATTTTAATGATTAAGGACATCAAGTTTCTTGAGGCAAGTCCAGTCTTAGTCGGGGTATCTCCAACCAGCAACCAGGGTTCCGGCAAACAGCAAAAGTAATCAGCAACCACTAAAGGGAGCAGCAGCTTCTGCCACCAGAGCATTATAACCCTCTAAAGAGCCTCCAGATCTCCAAACATAAACTATCTTCAAGTGACAAAATTACTCCTCTGTAGAGCACAAGGCAAATAACAGCTGCTGTAGATAATCTGAAGCATCACCATATCCTATACCTGGGACTGAAACAAAGACATATTCACATAATATTTCTATGTTTAAAAAAAATTTATCTTACCCAGGGTTATCCTTCTTGCTTAGCTTCTTTAGGTGTACAGATTTTAATATGATTATCCTATATTATGTCTAATATCCATTTATAAGTGAGTATATACCATGTGTATCTTTCTGCTTCTGGGATATCTCACTCAGGATGATCTGATGATCTTTTCTAGATCCCACTATTTGCCTGCAAATTTCATGATTTCCTCATTTTTAATTGCTGAGTAGTATTCCATTGTGTAAATGTACCACAATTTCTGTATCCATCCCTCAGTTGAGGGCATCTAGGTTGTTTCCAGCTTCTGGCTATTACAAATAAAGCTGCTATGAATATAGTTGAGCAAATGTCCTTGTTGTGTACTTGAGCATATTTTGGATATATGCCTAGGAGTGGTATAGCTGGCTCTTGAGGTAGTAAAGAACAAGACAGGAGCTTACCACAGAGGGCCTCTGAGAGACTCTACCCAGCAGAGTATTAAAGCAATGCTGAGACTCATAGCCAAACTTTTTGCAGAGTGCAGGGAATTTTATGAAAGAAAGAGGAGATAGAAAGACCTGGAAGGGTCTGGAGCTCCTCAAGTAGAACTACAGAACCAAAAAATCTGGGCATAGGGGTCTTTTCTGAGACTGATACTCCAACCAAGGACCATTCATGGAGATAACCTGGACCTGCTGCACAGAGGTAGCTCATGGCAGCTCAGTATCCAAATAGGCTCCCTAATAAGGAGAGCAGGGGCTGTCTCTGACATGAACTCAGTGGCTGGCTCTTTGATCACCTCCCCAAGAGGGAGGAGCAGCCTGACCAGGCCACAGAGGAAGACAATGCAGCCAGTCCTGATGAGACCTGATAGGCTAGAGTTAGATGGAAGGGGAGGAGGCTCTCCACTATCAGTGGACTGGGGAAAAAGCATGGGATGAGATGAGGGCAGAATTGGGAGGGAACAAGAGTGGGGTTACAGCTGGGATACAAAGCAAATAAACTGTAATAATTAAAAAATTGCAAAAAATTGCATTTAAAAAACTGTATCACTACAAGCCACATTTGCTTTCAGAAAAGAGAAAAACTATAGATACTGAAGGTTAGACTCAGCACAGTTTTTTTTTAATTTTTTTAATTTATTTATTTTTATCTCAATCACAGGTTAGGTACTTTGAATCCCAGGCGTAGCCCCTCCCTCATTCCCTCCTACCCTCCCACTCTCTCCCTCATCTCCCTCCTCCCCGCCCCCTCCAAGTCCACCAACAGGGGAGGACCTCCTCCCCTTCCATCCAACCCCAGCTTATCCTGTCTCCTCAGGGCTGGCTGCAATGTCCTCCCCTGGGATCTAGCCAGTATGTCACTCCACAGCTTGTATGGGGGAGGGTCAAAGAGTCAGCCATCAAGATCATGACTGAAACAGTCCCTGTTCCCCTCACTAGGGTCTTCAGTCCTACACCGAGCTATCATGGGCCCCATCCATGCGGGGGTTCCAGGCCACATCCACACATGGTCCTTGATTGTAGAAACCGTCTC
>CM053751.1:26173653-26193415 GCA_028658305.1 Pachyuromys duprasi
CCTTTTGTCTTTGGTGTACAGGAGGGCTTCTGATTTTTTTTTGAGTTGATTTTGTATCCAGCCACTTTATTGAAGGTGTTTATCAGTTGAAGGAGTTCTCTGGTTGAAGTTTTGGGATCACTCATGCATATTATCATATCATCTACTCAGCACAGTTTATAAAATATAAAATTAAATGAAATTGCCTTTGGAACCAGTTATACACTAGAATAAATCTCAGATAAGCCATGAGAGCAGGAAAAAGAACTCCAGAAAATATATTTATTTGGGTAAATAAAAAATAACAGAGCATAAAGTTGTCATCCAAGGGATTTTTAAATTATTGCTTTTACCTTAGTTATTATACTCAAAATAAATAAATACTGAAATTTTTTTCACCTAAGAAACTGGTATTTTATGCACAGAAGGAATAAATTGTCAACTTCAAAAAATTGCTCTATCAATAGCTTAAAACTTTTAATACAATTTTCACAGAAAAAGGGCCTCTATTTTATTTACTTAGGTACTGTACAAGTTTATTAAATAACATAACGTTGGTGTAATGTGCATTGTTGAGGAATGGCTTGAGTCATTGCATTGAGTTGAGGCAATGTATTGAGTCAACAGCAACATTACACAGTATCGCACAGTTCCCTCAGTAAGGAAGAATGCCAATAGCAGAGTGAGACTTTGATCATATGTGTCTGGATGGTTACCACCTTACTCTGCTCTAAAAGATGTATTTCAGCTTACTTTCTAATATTGTTTCATCTCCAAATCTCCATGACTTTCTTAAAACAATTAATTTTGGAATAATTTTACTTTTTAAAATTTTAATCAGTTTCTTTTCTTAGGGGAAAACAATTGCAGGCTCACTCAAAACAATTTATAATTGCAGTCTCTTTAAGGCCATTGTAGCTCATTGGATCATCTGGAAAAAAAGGAAACTAAAAGGACACATTTATTTTAGAGATTCTTTGGGCAATATCTGTGAAGAACAAACAAAAAGGAAAGATGCTTCCAGGAGTCTTTAGAGAACAGTAGAGTGTGGAAGGAAAAGACAAGAAATGAGCATGACCTGAGACTCAAACAACAGTTTCACTATAAGGAAATCTCAGGCAGAAGAACTTTCTTAGTACAGAAGTCCTGTGTTCCACCAGCATGCCCAGTCATCTAACTGATCACTGACTAGCAGCTGGGAGCATCCTGGGAAGCATTGCTCAGAGGCACAGCAGGTAGATATGGCCATGCTTTCTCTAGCAAGCCTTCTCAATAGTTCCTTTCCATGAGCTGAACATCAAAGAGAAACTCTGAATTTTACCTAGACCAAGGTGGCAATAATGAATATGTTAATTTACCTTCAGTTGGAGATAAGGATTCAGTCATATGGCAGTCACAACAGGACTGGACGTTACTACTTTCTGCAGAGCATTGTCCTTGGATAAATACTTTAATCACTTAAACTAATAAAAGCCAATAGACTTTAGTTCGCTATTCTTAAGTGCATGTTTTCGTCTTTCTCTTGGTTGAACAAATGCATCTTACAGTATTTCTTTCAGTAAATTACAGCATTGTTCTTTGGAATATTAAATAATTTCTCTTTTTTTCTTTGCCTCTTACAAGACATCAGCATAATCCACAATAAAGAAACTGTAGTTTAGTTAAGGATGGTCCCGGAAGGTGAGACTCATTTGTCTCTTCTGTGGCATTAGTAATGCATACAATAGAGCTAAGCGGCTGATAACCTGGGGGTGAGAGGCTCCAGGGCCACATAGGGAAAGCTGACAAGACGAACTTAACTATCTAGAAATTATGGCAGCTACCTGAATTTGCTTTCTCCTACTCTTTTTCCTCTTATTCAGAGGTGAGAAAGCTGACAATCATGATGTTTAGATTCTTAAGGAGGCAGTTACTACATCTTGGAACAATGGTGAATACCAGGCCAGCTCTGACAGCAGCTTTTCTGCCTTATACAAAGCTGAAAAGGTTACTCTCTTGTCACCAACCTTTGGGGTGTGTGGTAGTACTGATAGCATGTTTTTTTCTGTCTTTATTGAAAGCAGGATGGTGTAATTTTGCATTAAAAAACTGCCAGTAACAACTTGCTCCAAGTAGTTTTGTAAGCACTGATTCCCCAAGGAAATCTTTCTGTGTGCTTTCAATTTTCTGAGCAAAACCCAGACACAATGATCACAGTACATTGTGATGTGAATTGTACAATAGAGAGGCCAATAGGCTGAAATTACAAAGAACGGGTTGTGGAGGAAACATTTGGATCAAGATGGAAGGCTTTTATGGAAGAACCACCATACGCTCTGTCAAAAGCCAGGGATCTTCCAAAGAAAGGCAGCTTATGGAGGCATTCCATTTCCTTCTGTAGAAATGTTGTGCTTCTAGCTTCAGTGGTTATTTCTGATGCAATTAGGGAGAAAACATATTTTTAAAAAATACCTACTGTTTCACAATAGCGTGTTCTTAGGCTGTCTTTGTAACACATTGGATTCTTTAGTTAGTGGCCTCAATAAATCTGTCATCAAAAACATTAATACTTCTGGTTGTTAGATAAGGATACCAAAGATCCAAGAGATTTTCATAGCCAGCAAGTGATGGAATCTCTACAGAAAAAAACAAAAACAAAAACAAAAACAAAAAACAACTTTGTTTTTACTGTTAGTGTATTTTCTGTGATATAATTTAATCTCATCACCATGATCCACCCCACGAAAGAGGAAAGGTTTATAAAAATAAAATTCAGCCAATTGATGCATCAAACTTCTTATTTATCTCTTAAATAAATAACAACAACAACTTCTTTTCCCTTGTCCGTGTGATAACAAGTATACCTAACAAGGACCACATTTTCTTCTGCTAAAGAGTCTATGAAAGCTTTTATTTTATTTCATGATCTTTGGACACTGCATTTCCTAGTATGTAGGGATATTTTCATGAACCACATATTCCTACTCTTGGTGATCATACCTCTTATATTCACAGTTGTGGAGTGTAGTTAATTCATAGTTATCAAACTTTTACATTACTGGGTATCATGCAAGGTTACTATGTGGAATTTTAGTATCAGGTGGTAATGTGAAGAGCACAAAGGCACTGTGAGTTATGTGATACATCTGTATGAACTGAATATATTTCAAGGTAAGCTACAGTAGAAAAGCAAGTCAGAGAACTATGCTATCTGATACAGCTTGTCTAACATAGACAGCCAAAAATTATTACAATTTTTTAAAAATTGCACCAGGAAATAACTCTACATATTAGACTGTTTTTAAGATGATTTGGGTTCTTCCACTTCCATCCCCAGGCAATTCGGGAGCTGTAGTGACTATGCAGACATGGTCAACTCCAAGAAACACATGAAAATTCAGTTCCCTAAAGCACTTAAATATCAAGAAACCCCACTTACAAAAAAGTGAATCTCTTAAAGAAATGGACCCAATTTTCCAAAGACCATGTGTTTTGCCAAGAAGCAGATTAAGTCAGGCCTAGAGAAGATACAGACAAGCAATACCAATGCCTTATTAAGTGGGTTGAGCCTTTAAAGGCCCTTATAAAGCTCGGAGGGACTAGCCCTGAGGTCTCAGGAGCATCAGTTCCATCCAAGTCCTGTAGCATAGCTTTTCTTGACTATCCCAGACTTGTAGAGTGTAGTTTGTCCACATGCCATCAGTCACAGACTCAGTCTACCAAAAGCTAAGGAAGTGGTTCTCAACCTTCTTTTTTTCTTTTATTATTATTATTATTATTATTATTATTATTATTATTACTTACAACTTATTCACTTTGTATCCCAGTTGTAGCCCCCTCCCTCATCTCTTCCCTGTCCCAGTCTCCCTCCTTCTTCTTCCCCTATCTCTCTTCTCTAGTTCACTCAAAGGGGAAATCCTCCCCTACTGTCTGATCCTAGCCTATCAGATCCAATCAAGACTGTCTGGATCCTCTTGCTCTTTGGGTTGGCTAGGTCAGTCAACCAGGGAGAAGTGATCAAAGAGCAGGTAACCAAGTTCATGTCAGAGATAGTCTCTTCTCCCCTTACTAGGGAACCCACATGGAGAATGGGCTGTCTATGAGCTACATCTGAGCAGGTCCTTTCTATATATGGTCTCTGGTTGATGCATCAATCTCTGCAGTCACTGTAGCCCCTGTTTGTTGTTGTTGTTCTGTTTGTTTGTTTGATTGTTTGTCTTGCTGGTCTCATTCTGTGGCTTTTATATACTCCAGGTGCTTTTATATCTGCCTTTTTCAATAAGGCTCCCTGTTCTCTGTCCAAAATTTGGCTGTGAGTCTCTTCATGTGCTTTGATCCCTGCTGGTTGGAGTCTTTTAAAGGACATCTGTGGAAGACTCCAGTCCTGTTTCCTTTTTTCTAAGGCTTCTTGTATCTGTCCTGTTTTACCTTCTGAATGAGAATTAAGCATCTTTCCTACAATCCTCCTTGTCACTTAGGTCTGTAGATTTTAGTATGTTTATCCTAAATAATAAGGGCAAATATCTAATTATAAGTGAGTATGTCTTTCTGTTTCTGGGATACTTCATCAGCATGATCTTTTCTAGTTCCATCAATTTGCCTGCAAATTTCATGTTTTCCTTGTTTTTAATAGCTGAGTAGTATTCCATTGGGTTGCCTGCAAATTTCATGTTTTCCTTGTTTTTAATAGCTGAGTAGTATTCCATTGGGTAAATGTACCACAGTTTCTGTATCCATTCCTCCACTGAGGGAAATTTAGGTTGTTTCCAGGTTTTAGCTATTACGAATAAAACTGCTAAGAACATGGTTGAGCAAATGTCCTTGTTGTAGGGATAAATATCTTTTGGGTATATGCCCAGGAGTGGTATAGCTGGGTATTGAAGCAACAATATTCCCAGTTTTCTGAGAAAGTGCCAGATGGCTTTCCAAAGTGGTTGTATAAGTTTACATTCCCACCAGCAATGGAGGAGGGTTCCCCTTTCTCTACATCCTCTCCAGCATTCATTGTCACTTGAGTATTTGATCTTAGCCATTCTGATAGGTATAAGGTGAATTCTCAATTATATTCCTAGCTATATAAAGTTTACTCTTGAAAATAGTGTGCGAAGTAGATGGAGTTTGACTTACAACTTCACAGGTCATGTACAACAATAAAGGTCTGCAGTAAAAGAGTTTACAGACAATGGTGACTTAATGCTTATGAGGCCAATGTGGCAACAGTGAGTAGACATAAGCCATCTTCAGGGTTCCGGCCATAGAGAAAAAGTCTTCAGGGACATAAGAAACAACATGTAGGAGGAATTTGCAATTATTTTTTTCTTGCCCACTGGATAATGATTGTCATAAATATTGATTAAATCCAAGAAACCTGATTTATCACAACATTACATGTATTGTACATAAATGGTTTCTTTTGCCATATGATAATATTTTTCTGATTATCCCATTAGTAAATGGCCCAACTTAAAGTCAGTAAAATAATCTTTTAAAAATTTTGTCTCTTTAAACTGCACTTCCTATTATTGTGTTTGCTTATTTATAACTATATCCTCTGGCATATAAGTTTTCCAGTACTGTGGAAAAAAATTATCACAGATAGAAAAGCTGAAGATGGCCTCTTCATAATGTCATCATCATGGAGGAAGAAGAGATGACTGTTGAGCAAATGCAATGTATTGGTAGGCCAGGCTCTTCCCTGCAGTTTGTCAGGCATGATCCACTGATGTAATCATTCAGGCTGTCCTCAGAGTTCACTGGTTTGTCATTGTAGGACCAGAATCTGTTTTACTGGTGGCTGTTAAACAGAAGAGATTCTCAGCTTTGAAATGGTACACGAATACTTTAATTGTTCTATTTATTTACTATTTTTAAAGATTTATTTTATTTTTGTTCTCTTTATTTATTTTGGTTTTGATTTTTGGATTTTTGAGATAAGGTTTCTCTACCTAGTTCTAGCTGTCCTGGAACTCATTCTGTGGGCCAGGCTGGCCTCAAACTCACTGAGATCTACCTGCCTCTGCCTCCCAAATGTTATATTTTATTTTTCACTATGTGTACTTCTGTGTGTATATCTGTCAATGAATGGATACATGGGTAGAGGTGCACCTGAATCCCTGAATCTGGAGTTACAGGTGGTTTTCAGGAATCTATTATGGTTGTTCTTAACCAAGCTTGGGTTTTCTGCAAGGGAAACAAGTCTTTCTGTGAAGCCTCTCTTTAGCCCCAATCTTATTTGCTCTTAAACTTATTATTAACTACTAGATAAAAACAAATAAGAAAACACGTACACATTGAATAAATAAATTTATGTAATTTAACTTTGGTTAAGCGCATATCCTCAAAATTTAATCATTTTTATATTGAGCACTATTTTTATTATTGTCTATAGCCAACCTTCTATGTGTTACAGTACAACAGAATATCTTGATTTTATCTTTTGATAATTATAATTCTACTCTCTATTTCCAAAAAAGATAAACTGGTTTTAGATCCTACATATGTCTGAAATTTGCACTTGCATTATTCCAATTATTGCGCTGATGTCTAACTCCATAACAATATTGAAAATGATAAATGTTCATCCTTTGTAAGTCTGAGTATGATAAGTCCAAAGTATAGGAAAAAAAATCTGTAAAAGAGCTATCTGTCCTCTCATGTTCACGAAATCACATTGATAATAAAAGTGAAGAGATAGAAGCATTCTGGATGTTCATCAACCTATAGAAGAGCCCAATGTAGTACACAGAATACTATGATAAGTAGTTTGTTTATAATCTATATTTAAAGTATAACCCATGAAATTAGAAAGATATTAGGGAAGGGAAAGTAGATATCAAGATGAGTGAGAGAGGAGAAAGAGTAATGGGAAATCTGATCAAAATATACAATACATATGTTTGAAAGTGAAATAATGAAGCCATTATTTTGTACAAGAAACACAGACTAATAATAAAAAGAAATAATCAGTAGTTTCACTTATTGTAAGATATCTCTCCATGCTCAATGAGTTTATGAGCATTATGATTATGTAATAAATGAACACTGGGTGATAGCTTATTCCAATCATTCCTCAAGGGAGATCATATTGATTTAATATATCATAACCAGCATTGGCCATAAAAAGTTAAATTGAATGGAATAACAAGATTTAATCACAGAAGATTTGTTCTATAAATGCATTCAATTTGTCATAAATGTGCGTGTTGCTTGTGATATGGTTGCTAGTGTTCTACGGCTTTTATCAGGATCAACACATGTCCTAACAATGACCTTTACTGACAAACGGACAGGCACACAGCTACTGGGACATGACATGACATGAGAGCTACTGGGAACCTATGCACCCAGGTCAGTGTTCTCCTGTACTTTACTGGTGCCTTTTGTTGTTGTGGCTGATTTTCATTGGTTTTATGTCAGATATATATGATAAATAATCTCCTAGGTAAGGCCTTTGTCCAGATGAAGATTTCAGTACAATTCTTTGCTAAGCCACAACAGAGTTTATCAGGTAACTTGCACAGAATTACTTCAGAGATGCTCTACTTATGTGAAAATGATATTGTAATGGAGGTTACCTAGATAGCCATTTCCTAAAGCAATTCCAGTCCATTAAAAAACAAGTCTGTTGCTTTTAGATTCAAAATATTTTAAAACCCATTTAAATAGTCCTGTGGTCTTAATGTTGCACACAGAGAACTCAGATGACTTTTAATGATTATTTAGGTTTAAAGTAGTACAGGAATTCACTGAGGCAAAGAAATTTTACTCCCCAGATTCAATTATACTCATGGAAGCAGGAGTAAATGGTATTAAGTATATACTATAAAATATATGGTAGCATGTGGAAGCTGCAAACCAAATTATTCTCAGCAACATAAAATGGTATTAAAAACATACTCTTAAGTAAAAAAAATAAGAAATGATTAAAATAAAAGACACAGTACTATTTAGGCAAAGAAAAGGAACACACACACACACACACACACACACACATATATATATATATATATATGAGAAATCAATTGATAAAATGTCATTTTCCCAAAGTGCATACTTGATTATAATTTATTAAGAACATCTAAAGTTCAAATGAATATTAAAATTCAAAAATACTATAGCAACAGTTTAGAAATGATATGATGCCATGTGGCTACACACATCTTCTGTGGAGATTTTCTAAGTCCTGGCAGTCTTTTGGAAATTGTAGCTTCCACCTTGAGATGAATTTTAGTTATTTCCTCCTGTCTGCTTCTCCTGTGATGGATCTGCACCCTCCTGATTCCTGACCATTATTCAGCCATCAAGTGAAAGCCTCATTATTTTACCACTCTACACAGTTTATCTGTAAACTCCCTAGAAAGCTCTCTATCAATACAAAGCTACCTTATTTTAATTGTGCTACCTGTGATATCAATGATCACATCTGGATTTTACACATTGCTGCTTTGATTACCACTGAATTTTGATACTTGCACGGTTTCTACAATGGTACATTTTGAGCTTTGTCCCCAGAATGGTGCTATTAGCAGAAAGTAAAGACCTTAAGGAGTGAGTCCTGATAGGAAATGCTTAGTCACTGAATACATGCACTCAGAGGAATTCTGGGGCCCTGGTCCTCTCTGTTCTCTTAGTCATCTTCCTCTTTTTCTCCCTTCACCTCCATCTTCCTCATTATGTCCTGCCTTCCAGCCATGACATTCTTTCTACTTTACTAATTCCCCAAACTCAATAGGAACAACCAATTGTGGACTGAAGCCACTAAGAATATGAACAAAAATAAATTTTGCCCCTTCAAAAATTACCATTGGCAGGTATTTCACAGTAATGAGAGCTACATAACACATTTAGAAATTTCCATCCAAATTAAAAGTTTGGAACCATTATTAATTAACACAAATTCTCATATATACAAAATATAACTGTAGTTTTTAAGGTCTTAGCAAAGATTGCTATAATTATTGATTCATTTTTAAATTTTCATCAATAAAAGTTATGGGGTATTTGTGGGAATTCACATCAAATGTCTATATCTTTGAAAATCATTTATTATTAATAATGAATCAAAGATTTCCTGAATGAATTTCTGGAAGTCACTTGTAAAAAATGATTATGTGCAAATAGTTTAGCCAAAATAACTCAATTATAAAACAGAATATCTCAGTCTCTAACGCAAAGAAATAACAGCCATGACAACATTATCTCTGCCAGTCACTTACTATAATAATATTAAAAACATTTCAGATTCTTGCTACACCAAAATAGCATCACCATTGGGTGAGATTATTTTACTTAACAGAAGCCATGTGAAAAATCTTTACTGAACACGCACACACACATATGCTATTTAAATGTATACATTAAGCAACTAAATACAGCTGAATAGGGAACAAGGTTCTTTGTGATTTCTGGTTGGGTAGGGGATCCCTAATTTGAGCTGCAAAAGGTTACAACAACGCAAAGAGTATAACATGTTCTTAGGTCCAATTTAGTTCCTAATTATGAAAAGAGATTTCTAAGAGTTTTCATTTAAAAACAAAACATTCCTTCAGCCAGGCGTAGTGATGCATGCCTGTAATTCCAACATTCAAGGAGGCAGAGGCAGACAGATCTCTTTAAGTTCAAGATCAGCCTGGTCTACAGAAATAAGTCCAGAACAGCTAAGGCTAACAGAGAAACTCTATCTTAAAAAAAACAAAAAAACAAAAAAAAAAAAACCAGAAACAAAACAAACAAACAAAAAAACCTAAAAGAACAAAAACAAAAACCATATCCTCAAGAATTTTCAAAAAAACAATAATCAAAATTGAGCTTTTAACAATGAATATAACTTATCTTTATGTCTACTTAAATGAAGGAAGGAAAACAAATAACAGAACACTTAAAATTATAACAGTTTGATTCTGTATGTAAGCAGATACACAGGACTTTACAGAAGTTGAGTCACCCATAGGTGGTCCCACGCTCTCTGATAGTAAGAAAACTCTCAAAAAGTCTATTTTTTCCTAGGTATGGTTATGTTATGCCACATAATAAATTTATGAATAAGATCAAGACACTAAAATTATTTAATCAAAATAGTCTTATGAACAATATTTCAAAAATAACCATAATTTGACACACAGGGAAATACATGTTTTGAGCCTGCTATCTTACAAGAATGTGATTAATATCCATTTTGGTAAATAAACTTCAGAAACAAATCATGTTTTGATCAATATGTTCCCTAATTAATTCTTGTACAGTGTGTCTGTCTATTCAGATGAACTCTGTAGTGCTCTCCTTTAAATTGACAAAGGGAATAACAATTGGTTGAAACTTAGCAAACAAGCTAATTTGAGACAAAAGATGTTATAAACCAAGTATTCAACTGGCTTAAAGTATGAAATATGTTAGCATGAATTCGAATAAAAAGTTAATAATCGCAAAAGGAAGGAAAGGAAGACCTCCCCTATCAGTGGACTTGGGGAGGGGCATATGTGGAGAAAGGGGAGTAAAGGTGGGATTGGGAGGGGAGGAGGGAGGGGCTTACAGGGGGATACAAAGTGAATAAAGTGTAATTAATAATTTTTTTAAAGTTAATAATCCTTCTAAAAGACTGTCCTACTACAACTCTCTCTTTATTTTCATTCTTTATTGCCAAATAAGTCTTGTCACAGCATTCAAACTCTTATCCTGAAGGTTAACAATGACTTGGTATCAAGTCTTTCATGATTTTTGAACATTTAATGATGGCTTTGGTATTCAGTTCCCTGATCTTGTCCCTTTCAGACTCTCCTCTGTCTATGTCTGTATATCCCCTTTTATGCATTAGTATCTTATTTGATTCTCAAGTTGCATCTCTATTAGTATATCAGTGTCTTCTTCACTTTTGCTAGCAAAATCTCCAACTACAATTCTCAGAATCTTGCTTTGCACATGACATAAATACCAGTACTATTTTCCTACAAAGAAGACAAATTTAAGTAAGTATAATTTGTTAATGACACAGTTCGTTTTAATGAATAATTTTTTAAGTTTATTTCTTTATTCACTTTACATACTGAACTCAGTCCCATAGCTCCTCTCCTTCTGGCCTCACCATTCCAACTTCCCTCTCTGTCCCCTCCTGGTTCTTCTCAGAAAAAAGAAGCCCCCTCCTCAATCAACCACCCCAGCACATCAAGTTGCATCAGGACTAAGCTTATCCACTTCCACTGAGGTCAGACAAGGCAGTCCCATTAGGGGGAAGTAATCCAAGAGCAGGCAATAAAATGCATGTCAGAAACATCTTCAATTTGCTAGGGGACCCACATGTGTTATATATATGTAGAGAACCTAAGTCCAGCCCATGCATGCTGTTTGGTTTATGTTTCAGTCTCTGTAAACTCACATGAGCCTACATTAGTTGACTGTTGATCTTTGTGTGGAGTTCTGGTCCTTTACAGGTCCTTCTGTCCTTACCTCCATACTTCCACAAGACTCCAAGAGCTACCAGCTGTGCCCCATGTTTGGCTGTAAGTCATAGCATGAGCCTCTCAGAGGACAGTTATGCTAGATCCCTGTCTGAAGCATAGCAGAGTATCACTAATAGTGTCAGGGTTGGCTTTCTACTGTGGGGTGGGTCTCTGGTTGGGCCAGTCATTAGTTGAACATTCCCTCAATCTCTGCTCCCTCTTCACCCCTGCACTTCTTATGGCAGGACAAATTTGGAGACTAATGTTTTGTAGGTGGGTTGTTCCCCTCCTCCCACTAGGAGACCTGAACTGGCTAGGAGGCCACCTCAGTCTCCATGTTGTATTATGTTAAAAGTTATTATTTATTATTTTTTATTTATTTACGTTGCTGTTGTTTTCAATAGATCCAAATCACAATTTTTCCTGTTTCTGTTCCTCTTCATCCCTCCTTCCCCCAAACTCATTCTTCCTCCACTTTTCTTCAGAAAAGAACAGGCTTTTGAGGGATATCAGCCTAACATAACAATATACAATAAAAGTAAGTATAAACTTAGTCTATCAAGGCTGGGCAAAGGAAGCCAGTAGACAGAAAAGGGTCCCAAGAACAGGCAAAAGACCCAGAGATAATCTCACTTCCGATGTTAGATGCTGCACGAAAACACTAAGGTACACAATCATAGCCCACATGCAGAAGACCTAAGCATAGACCAATCCAGGTTCTCTGTTTGCCACTTCAGTCCCTGTGAACCTGTATGAGCCCTCCGCAATTGATTCTATGAACTCTAATGCTTTGGCTCCTTTCATTGTTATTGAAGTTGATTGATTTCTGTAGCCTCTCTGCCTCTCCACCTCTTTCCCTAGAATTATACATTCTTCTCTTCACCTCACAGAAGCGTCTCCAGAACTGACCATATATGTGGTCACAAAACAAGCATCAAGAGATAAGAAAATTGAAATAATACCTTGTATCTTATCAGACCACCATGGATTAAAGGTAAATTTCAACAACAACAGAAACAAGAGAAAACCTACAAACTCATGGAAACTGAAAAAACTCTCTACTCAGTGACCACTGGGTCAGAGAAAAAAATAAAAAAGAAATGAAAAACTTGCTAGAATTCAATGAAAATGAAGGTACAACAAACACAAGCTTATGAAACACAATAAAAGCAGGGGAAAGTTCACAACTCTAAGTGCCTTCATAAAGAAATTGGAGAATTTTCATACTAGCAATATAAAAACACAACTAAAAGCTATATAACAAAAAGGAGCAAACACACACAAGAGGAGTAGATGGCATTAAATAAGCAAACTCAGTTCTGAAATCAATAAATTAGAAACAAAGAGAACAATACAAATAATCAATGAAACAAAGAGCTAGTTCTTTGAGAAAATCAATCAGACAAACCAAACCCCTAGCTAAATTAAAAGACAGAAAGACAGTTCCCAAATTAACAAAATCAGAAATGGGGACATAACAACAGACAATGATGAAATCCAAAGAATCATTAGGCCTTACTTCAAAATTCTATATTCTACAGAACTGGAAAATATAAAAGAAATGGATGATTTTCTTGATAGATTTCATTTACCGAAATTAAATCAAGATCAGGTAAGCAGTTTAAACCATCCTATACCTCTAAGGAAATAGAAGCTCTCATCAAAAGTCTCCCAACAACAACAAAACAAGGGAAGATAGTTTTAAAATAGAATTATACAATATTTTCAAAGAACTAATACCAACACTCCTCAAACTATTTCACAAAATAGAAATGAAAGGAACATTGGAAAACTAATTCTATGAAGCTATAGTCACCCTTATACTGAAACCGCACAAAGACTCAACAAAAAGAGAGAATTTCAGGTCAATTTCTCTCATGAGCATTGATGCAAAAACACTCAATAAAATACTTGCAAACCCAATATAGGAACACACCAAAAAATATCATCGACCATGATCAAGTAGGCCTCATTCCAGGAATGGTTCGACACTCAAAAATCCATCAATGTAATCAACCATATAAACAAACTGAAAGAAAATATCACATGATCATTTCATTAGATGCAAAAAAAAAAAAACCCCACAAAAAATAAAGCTTCAAAAATCCAACATCCCTTCAGGATAAAAGTCTTCGAGAGATCAGGGATATAAGGCCTATACTTATGTTAATGAAGGCAATATACAGTAAGCCAATACCCAGCATCAAATTAAATTGAGAGTTACTCAAAACAATTCAACTAAAATTAGAAATAAGGCTGCCCACTCTCTCCATATCACTTCAGTATAGTACTTGAAGTTCTAGCAAGCTCAATAAGACAAAGGAGATCAATGAGATATAAACTGGAAAAAATAAAATTAAAGTATCCATATTTGCAAACAATATGGTAGTATAGATAAACGACCAACAAACTTCTACCAGAGAACTCATACCACTCCACAGCTGATAAACACCTTCAGCAAAGTGGTAGATTACAAAATTTGCTCAAAAATATAATAATAGTTCTCCTGTACACAAATGCCAAATTAGCTGAGAAAGAAATTAGGGAAACAGCACCCTTCACAATAGTTACAAATAATATAAAGTATCTTGCTATAATTCTAACCAAAAAAGCAAAAGACCTATATGAAAAGAACTTCAAGTCTCTGAAAAAAGAAACTGAAAAATATCTCAGAAAATGGATTGGTAGGATTAACATAGTAAAACTGGCCATCTTAACAAGAGCAATCTATAGATTCAATGCAGTTCTCATCAAAATACCAGCACAATCCTATACAACTAAAGAAATTCTGGAGATATCTTTATCACGGACTTCAAGCTATCCTACAGAGCCAGAATAATAAAAGTGACATGGTATTGGCATAGAAACACACAGGATGATTAATGGAATCAAATCAAAGAACCAGAAATAAACCCACATATTTGATTTTTTTACAAAGAAGCTAAAACCATACAATGAAAAAAAATAAAGCACCTTAAACAAATGTGGCTAGTCTAACTGGATCTCTACATGTAGAAGAATACAAAAAGATCCATATTTATCACCCTGCACAAAACTCAGGTCAAAGTGGGCCAGAAACACTAAATCTTTTAAAAGAAGAAGTGGGAATAAACCTTGAATTCATTGGCACAGAAGACAAATTCCAGAATAGACCACATACAGGTCAGGCTCTAAGATCAACAATAAATGGGACCTCATATAAGAGAAAAGCTTCTGTAAGGCAAACAACACTGGCAGCCTACAGATTAAGAAAAGATCTTCACCAGCCGTACATCTGACAAAAGGTTAATACCTAAAATACATAAAGAACTCAAGAAATTAAACATCAACAAACCCATTAATCCAATTTAAAAATGGGGTACAGAGCTAAACAGAGAATTCTCAGCAGAGGAATCTTGAATGGCCAAGAAGCACTTAAAGAAATCCTCATACCCAAACCTTTGGCATGGTGCAAGAAGGAGAAGTTAATATGACCTGGAGAGGAAAGGAGCTCCACAAGCACCAAATATATCTGGGCACAGGGGTCTTTTATGAGACTGTATCTCTAACCAAGGACCATGTGTGGATATAACCTAGAAACCCTGCTCGGATATAGCCCATGGTAGCTCAGAATCCAAGTGGGTAAACTAGTAAGGGGAACAGGGACTATTTCTGACATGAACTCAATTGCTGGCTCTTTGACCTCCTCCGACCTCTGAGGGAGGAGCAGCCTTACTAGGCCACAGAGGAGGACATTGCAGCCAGACCTGAAGAAACCTGATAAGCTAGGGTCAGATGGAAGGGGAGGAGGACCTCCTGTATCAGTGAACTTATAGAGGGGCAGGGAGGAGATGAGGGATGGAGTTGGGATTGGGAGGGAATGAGGGAGTGGGCTACAGCTGGGATACAAAGTTAATAAACTGTAACTAATATTAAAAATATAAATTTAATTAAAAAATAAAAAGAAATCTTCAATGTCATTAGTCATCAGAGATATGCAAATCAAAATGACTCTGAGATTCCATGTACACTTGTCAGAATGGCTAAGATCAGAAACTCAAGTGACAGGATATGCTGGTGAGAATGTGGAGAAAGGGGAACCCTCTTTCTTTGCTAATAGGAGTACAAACATGTACAATCACTCTGGAAATCCATCTGTCACTTCCTTAGAAAATTGGGAATAGTTCTGCCTCAACACCCCACTGTACCTGAGTATATACCCAAAAGATGTCCTACCATAGAACAAGTACCTTGTTCATGGCAGCTTTATTTATAATAGCCAGATGTCCAGATGTCCCTCATTTGGAGAATGGATAAAGAAACTGTAGTACATTTACACAATTAAATACTACTTAATTATTAAAAACAGAAAAATCAGTACATTTACAGACAAATGGATGGAACAAGAAAAGATGATCCTGAGTGTGGTAACCCAGACCCAGAAACACACATGGTATATACTCAATTTAGAATCCGATATTAGCCATATATTACAGGATACCTATACTACAACTTACAGACCTAAAGAAGTTAAATAACAAGGAAGTCCCAAGGAAGGATGTTTGAATCTCACTCAGAAAGGGAAATAGACACACACATTGGAAGTGGTGTGAAGAGAAAAATCAGAATCGGAGAGGGAGTCCTGAGGGAAATGAGGGGGGGGGGGGGATCAGATGTGGGAGGGTGGGAATGGTTAAACAGAGGCCATTCAGAGAGAAGAAAAAAACTGTAGGTGGAGTCATCTCTAAGAAAAGCTGGAGACAGGGTAGGATCCTGGGAGGATATGGACGGAACTCTAGCTGAGACCCCCTACTAGTGGGGATTATAGAGACTGAAGAGGACATCCTGTAACTACACAGGAATCCTAATGGAGGGAATGGAACACCAATTCACCCAAAAAAATTACCCTGCCTACAACAAGGATAAAGATAGAGCAGAGGTTGAGGGAATAGCCAACCAATATGTGGCCCAACCTGTGAATAACACCAAGGGAAAGAACCAACCACTGACACCATTAATAACATTCTGCTATGCTTGCAGATGGCAGCCTAGCATATGTGTCCTCTGAGAAGCACCACCCAGCATCATATTGAAATAGATGCTGAGACTCAAAGCCCAAGATTGGGCAGAATGCAGGAAGGGAGCCTTGCAGAAGAATGGGGAAGGATAAAAGGACCTGGAGAGGACAGGAACTCCACAAGAAGACCAACAGAGCCAACTAATCAGGGCCCAGGGGAGCTTGTGGAGACTGAAGCACTGACCAAGCACAGTGCATGGACTGGACATAGGCAGATGTACCTTATGGGCAGCTTGGTCTTCATCTGGGTAACTAAGCAAGGGAAGTAGAAGCTCTCTTTAACAAAGACTTTCTTCCTTTTGATCACTTCCTTCTAAAGGGGCTATCTTGTCAGGCCATGAAAGAAAAGGATGAGTCAGTCCTGATCTGACTTGATGTGCTGACTGTGTTAGTGGGGGAAGGGTTCCTTTTAATGAGGGGCAAAGGAGAGGTGATGGGGGAAAATGGAGGGAGGGTGGGACTGGGAGGAAAAGAGTGAGGGACAACAATTGGAATGTAAACTGAAGAAATAAAAAATTCAATTTTAAATTTTTCATCATCATTATTATTAATTACAACTTATTTATTCACTTTGTAACCCAATTGTAGCACCCTCCCTCATCTCCTCCTGGTCCCACCTTCTCTCCCTCTTTCCTCCCTATGTCCCTCACCTAGTCCACTGAACCTCCCCTACTAACTGATCCTAACCTATCAGGTTTCAACAGGACTGTTTGTATCTTCTTTTTCTGTGGTCTAGTAAGACCACCTCACCAGGGAGAGGTTATCAAAGAGCTGAACCAAGTTCATGCCAGTGATTGTCCCTGCTCCCCTTAATAGGAACCCACATGAAGACTGAGCTGTCCCAGGCTTATATCTATGGAGGGGGTCTGGGTCCTTAGTTGATTCATCAGTCACTGCAGGACCCCCTGTGATAGAGCTAAATAGAGAATTCTCAACAGAGGAATATTGAATGGCAGAGAAACGGTTAAAGAAATGCTCAACATGCTTAGTCATAATTGAAATGCAATGTGAAATGACCCTGAGGTTTCACCTCACACCCGTAAGAATGGCTAAGATCAAACACTCAAGGGAAGACACATGCTGGAGGGGTTGTGTTAAAAGGGGAGCCTTCCTCCATTGCTGGTGGGAATGTAAGCCTGTACAACCACTTTAGAAATCTATCTGGAGCTTTCTCAGAAAATTAGGAATAGTGCTACCTCAAGATCCAGTTATACCACTCCTGGGCATATATCTGAAAGAGGCTCACCCATACCACAAGGACATTTGCTCAACTCTGTTCGTAGCAGTTTTATTCATAATAGCCAGAATCTGGAATCAACCTAGATGTCCCTCAACCAAAGAACTGATACAGAAATTCTGGTACATTTACACAATGGAATACTACTCACAATGGAATACTGTTAAAAATAACAAAATCATGAAATTTGCAGACAAATGGTGGGAACTAGAAAAGATCATCCTGAGTGAGGTAACCCAGAGGCAGATAGACACACATTATATACTCAATTATAAGTGGATGCTAGCCATTTTATATAGGATAAACATACGATAATCTGAAGTCCTAAAGAAACTAAACAAGAAGGAGGACTCTAGGGAAGATGCTTAATCCTCATTCAGAAGGGCAAACAGGATAGATATATAAGTAGAAGATAGGGAACAGGAGAAGAGCCTTCTACAGCGGACCTCTGAAAGACGCTACCCAGCAGGCTATCAAAGCAAATGCTGAGACTCATAACCAAACTGTGGTCAGAGTACAGGGAATCTTATGAAAGAAGGAGGAGACAGAAAAAACTAGAAGGGATAGGAGTCCCAGAAGAAGACCAACAGAATCATAAAAAATAATTAAAAAATAAAATTTCATGTAGAAAAATGCAAATAGATCCAAACTTATCACCTTGCAAAAAAATAAAGGCCAGGTGGAAGAAAGACCTCAACATAAAACCAGATGCATTAAATCGGTTAGAAGAAGAAGTCGGGAAGAACCTTGACCTCATTGGCACAGTACACAACTTCCTGAACAGAACACCAACAGCACAGGCTCTAAGACAACAATCAATAAATGGAACCTCATGAAACTGAAAAGCTTCTGTAAAGCAAAGGACACTGTCATCAGAAAAAAACGACTGCCTACAGATTGGGAAAGAATCTTCACCAGCCCTATATCTGACAGAGGGCTAATATCCAGTATATATAAAGAACTACAGAAGTTAAACAGCAGCAAATCAAGTAATCCAATTAAAAAATGGGGTACAGAGGTAAACAGAGAATTCTCAGTACAGGAATATCGAATGGCAAAGAAAGACTTAAAGAAATGTTCAATGTCCTTATTCATGAGGGAAATGCAAATCAAAACGACCCTGGGATTTCACCTTACAACCATCAGAATGGCTAAGATGAATAACTCAAGTGACAACACATGAAGGAGAGGATGTGGAGAAAGGGGAACCCTCCTCCACTCCTGGTGGGAATGTAAACTTATACAACCACTTTGGAAATCAATCTGGCACTTACTCAGACAGTTAGGAATAGCGCTTCCTCAAGACCCAGCTATACCACTGCTAGGCATATATCCAAAAGACTCCCAAGTATACAACAAGGACATCTGCTCAACCATGTTTGTAGCAGCTTTAGTTGTAATAGCCAGAAGCTGGAAACAGCCCAGATGCCCCTCAGTTGAGGAATGGATACAGAAATTGTGGTACATCTACACAATGGAATATTACTCAGCAATAAAAAACAAGGAAATCATGAAATTTGCAGGTAAATGGTGGGAACTGGAAAAGATCATCCTGAGTGAGGTATCCCAGAAGCAAAAAGACACACAGGGTATACACTCACTCATAACTGGATACTAGACATACAATATAGGATAAACATGCTAAAATCTGTACACCTAAGGAAGCTAATCAAGAAGGAGGACTCAGCTAAGATGTTCAATCCCCATTCAGAAAGGCAAAGAGGATGGACCTCAGAGGAGGGAGAAAACAGGGAACAGGACAGGAGCCTACCACAGAGGGCCTCTGAAAGGCTCTACCCTGCAGAGTATCAAGGCAGATGCTGAGACTCATAGGCACATTTTGAGCTGAGTGCAGGGAATCTTATAAAAGAAGTTGGATACAGTAAGACCTGGAGAGGACAGGAGCTCCACAAGGAGAACAACAGATCCAAAAAGTTTGGGCACAGGGGTCTTTCCTGAGACTGATACTCCAGCCAAGGACCACTTATGGAGATATCCTGGAACCCCTGCACAGAGGTACCCATGGCAGTTCATTGTCCAAGTGGGTTCAAAGTAATGGGATCAGGGACTGTCTCTGTC
>CM053751.1:26193515-26213601 GCA_028658305.1 Pachyuromys duprasi
GGAAGGGGGTGAGGACCTCCCTTATCAGTGGACTGGGACAGGGACATGGGTGGGGAAGATGGAGGGTGGGATTGTGAGGGGAGGAGGGAGGGAGGTACAGGGGGGGACACAATGTTAATAAACTATAATTAATAAAATAATTATAAAAAATTTTAAAATTTCTAAAATATCAAATTTTACTTAAGTCTTTTCCTGGCCATTTCAATGGTCTTTCTGTAGGTTCTAATCACCTTCTTCAGGGAAATTCTGTGTGCAGCAGACTGACAATGGAATGCCAAGATTTACTAAAGGAAATAATAGAAAAAATATTGAGTAAGTTGAAGGGTTCATCCTCAATTATTAAATGGGTTACCTTGTCTCATCCATATTTTCATTCTCCTTAAATAGGTATGCCAGTTTACATTGTCTTACCATAAAATTTATAAGCTTCTACGTTTATGGTAGTAAAGCAACAACAACAACAACAAAAAAAACCAAATAAAAAATGTTTCAAACCCAGTGTGAGTAAAATTATACCAGCCCAGTTTGCATTTACAGCAATTCGTGTCTAAGTGCACCACATATGTTCAATGGAGGCAGAGGCTAGATGAGAGCTTTTTATTCCGTTAAACTGAAGATACAACTACTTAGAGAAAACATCCTGAGTTATAATTCCATTTCCACACCTACATACAGACACAATTTTTAAACAATTATATATGTCAGTATATGCATACATATACAATTATATATAACATATATAATTATATATGTACTATTTATTATATAATCATTACATGTGATCACATATATGCAATCATTATGATTATGTAAAATATCAATATATTACATAAATGTAATCATTATCCACCCCACACACCATGCTCTTTTTCTAGGCATTGTCTTCATTGTCAAAGATTTCAAATCTGAGCTTTATGCACAAGGCCAGAGGGGGGTAGGAAACATTTCTTAACAAAAACTGCACAAAACATATTTAAAGAGGGAGATTTGTTCTTCTTGTTGTTTTTCTTTTTATCTTTTATTTACTTTTTCCAAAGAGAAATTTCATGCCTCACAGTCTAAAATGCTCCAGGCATGGCCATACATTAGCTAATGTCACTCTTAGAGAGATTCTTTGGAAACCTCTTTTTCAAATGAGCAAAATTGTGACTATTTTGACCAAGAAACTATGCTTATTGCTTTCTGAGCTAGATCACACACATTTACACAGTTCTCATTTTCTTTCCTAGAACTTTGGAAGCTGTGAACCACAGTGGAGCTGTACAGGACTTTCTACCTAGCAAGCATCCTCCTTAGAGCCCATACTTTACCCATCCATTCTAGCCACCAAAGCCGTGAGTGGCATGTTCAAAGGGCATTCTCCAGCCCAATGTCACTCCAGGAACTGAGTTAAACTATGAGCATGAACTGTGTGTGTGCTTATATACATGTGTACTTGTGTGTAAGTGTACCATGTATGTTGAATGGAGGCAGAGGCTAGATGAGAGCTTTTTATTCCATTAAACTGAAGATACAAGCAATTTTTAGAGACTTGATAAGGATGCCAGGACCCAAACTAAAATCTTCTGTAAGAGCAGCAACTTTTCTTAATCACTGAGCTAATCTCTTTATGCCCTTAAGATCTTAAAATTTCTTGTAGATTGTCAAACAAAAATAAATAACTGAAACCCAACCCGAAACATCAGCTAGTTCTTTTTTTCTTTCTGAGAAACCTATTCATCAAAAAAACCCAATTATAAGCACTTATGATTTCTACTGGGTATGATAAACTTTAAATAAAATAGTAGTGGGTGAAACATTATAGCTTCTGAATGTCCAACTTACTACAAAATAAGGAGAATATACTATGTAATCTTTTAGGAGCCTTTCTATTTAACTTTTTGGAACTTTCAAGATGTTTAAAGCACCAGTGGAGGCCAATAGGCATGATTTATTTTCAAAATATGCAGCTCATACATTTTATTACCATCCTTATAAGTTTCCTTGAACATAACTTTTAAAGAAGATGTTAATTGTTCATTTTTAAGGTAGAGTTGTTTAACTTCCTTTAATTATTCTTACAAAGACATCTGGTCTCTTAACTGAAAGAGTACATTTACTTTCCTACTGGATTCAGATCAGTGGTTGTTTCAAAAACACACCAGCATCCATTCAATGGGTGGCCTACTGGGTTTGAAATAAATCTACACATGTTTAGGCAAATAAAAATGTATAATTTGTCGTGTTGTCTTGCTACTGTCATTTAATCCATTGGCAAAGATGACAATATTTTCATGACTATTTCTTCCTTAAACAATATTTTAAGCCTGGATATTTATTCACTAAATTTTGCATTAGCTATCTGAAGAAGTTCTTCCTCTTTTTTTTTTTTTTCGAGATTTTCCTTGTTGGTGATAGACCACTGAGCCTTACTGAAGAAACTAAGGAAGTCAGGTCATGGGAACAGGAAAGGAAAAAGTATAGCAGTTAACCAACTTAGTTTAACTGCTGAAGCTTAACTAGGTGCTGAAATTCCTAAAGTAACCTTCATACCACAGATTGCAAATGTTGTTCTTTTGAAAATGAAAACGGAGAATGACATTAAAATAACTATAGAATTATTTTTTTTCCTGAGAGCATATTGAAACTTATCATTATCCAACCCTGGTACTTTGACCAAAATGTGTAATACATTTACTAAGGAAGTGAAGTTCTCAGTAAGTAGCCCTGCTTAGTCACAGGGTGATTATTGACCTTCTGTGCTTAAAGCAGGTGCTTCTCTGTGAAGATAAAGGCTTTTCTCCCACGTTCCTCTTTATGGTACATAATGGAGTTACATGTGCATATTGGGAAGAGAATAGATCTTAATTTGCGATATTAAGGAACCTAGACACATAAAAACTTCATTAAAACATTAAAAGTTGGCTAAACCACTAAGAACTGAGAAATGTGTTCCTAAGGGATGAAAATTCCAACCTCAAGCTCTTTTCTTATTTCAACTTCAAATATTTGTTAATAAGAAAGAAGCCAGAAACATAGAAAGTCCTAGTTGTCTAATGTCTACTAGAGTGCTACTAGACTGCCCAGAGATTAATACATGCTCTGCTTTCTGCAGAACACAACAACAGGGTACAATAAACAATCATGGGATGGCTTAAAATGCCAAGCAACAAATGCAGTTCTCATCTTTTGTCATCTTGAGCTAAGTGGTAGGAAAACAATACCTTTACTTCTTCAGCTTCCACAGAGCCGTTGATAGCCTAATCACAGCTGTGGGCTTATAGCAATGTCAATGGATAGTTGAATGTTCCTATTTTTAACCTGCATTTGGGAACATCTACTGTCTCTATAACAGGTAGAGTGGAGGGCTTCTGAGTCTGTATTTTTGGTTTTTTTTTAAACCTGTATATAGGTTTAAAACACTATATAGAGACTATTTTTATATGAGTTAATTTAGTTTTCATAACTAAAACTATAAATGTCTGAACACTTTCAAATATCTAATTAAAATAAATGTGGTTTTAAATGCATGTGCTTTTTCTCTTAAAAATACACAGAAAAGCTTAATGAAGGTTAAGGAAGGGGGAATTATGTAATTCCATTATATTCTTCAAAATTAAAAAAGCTTAAAAGAAGGTGAAGGAAGGGGAAATTATATAATTCCATTATATTTTTCAAAATTAAAAATAAAGTTAATTCTATTAACAAAATTACTAATAGTTACTAAATATTAGTGCTACATAAATGACTTTGATATTTATTCATATCTATCTTGAGACATTGTTTTGATACCTAAAAGCTACGTGATATCTCAGGATCCATCACAGTTCATGAAGCAGTCAGATCACAATAAGCATTAAGAACTCTTTAATTAATAAATAAATGGGCCAAACATTTAAATATGGAGATATTTTAATAGTATCTGATAAAGCTGGGCTGAAATATCAAGGAATGCTCCAGTATTGAGCTAATGCATGTGTCTATAGAACTACAGAAATGAGTATATACATTAGCAACAAAGAAAGTTATATGCTGTAATTAGTGTGGTGGTACTCTAGGGTTTTCATAACAAAGTATCACAGATTGAATTTGCAAGAGAAATTTATTTTGTAACTGGTTTGGAAACTTGATATAAATGAGCAAGACATTGGTGCAGCTGTCTCTGCTCCGAGTTGCGTTCCTGGAGGAAAGGTGGTGCTTCTTCTCCTGTGCCTGTTCCTATGCTCATTCACACACTGCAGCACCTTCCAGTGTATTCTGTTTCCTTTCTTTCTTTCTTTCTTTCTTTCTTTCTTTCTTTCTTTCTTTCTTTCTTTCTTTCTTTCTTTCTTTCTCTTTCTTTTTCTTTCTTTCTTTCTCTTTCTTTTTCTTTCTTTCTTTCTTTTTGCTTACAATTTTTTATTTTTATAATTTTATATTTATATATTAATCACAGGTTATTTACTTTGTATCCCAGCTTAGCCCCCTCCCTCATTCCCTCCCAAACCCACCCTCTCTCCCTCATCTCCTCCCTGGCCCTTTCCAAGTCCACCAGTTTCGTTTCTTAATAATACACCTTACACCCATCAGAATGGCTAAGATCAAAAACTCAAGAGGCAACACATGCTGGAGAGATTGTGGAGAAAGGGGAACACTCCTCCACTGCTGGTGGGAATGTAAATTTGTACAACCACTTTGGAAATCAATCTAGCACTTTCTCAGACAGTTAGGAATAGTGCTTCCTCAAGATCCAGCTATACCACTGCTAGGCATATATCCAAAAGACTCCCAAGTATACAACAAGGACATCTGCTCAACCATGTTTGTAGCAGCTTTAGTTGTAATAGCCAGAAGCTGGAAACAACCCAGATGCCCCTCAACTGAGGGATGGATACAGAAATTGTGGTACATCTACACAATGGAATATTATTCAGCAATAAAAAAACAAGGAAATCATGAAATTTGCAAGTAAATGGTGGGAACTGGAAAAGATCATCCTGAGTGAGGTATCCCAGAAGCAGAAAGACACACAGGGTAAATACTCATAACTGATATTAGACATATAATATAGGATAAACCACTAAAATCTGTACACCTAAGGAAACTAATCAAGAAGGAGTACTCTGGCTAAAATGCTCAATCCCCATTCAGAAAGGCAAAGAGGATGGACATCAGAAGAAGGAGAAAACAGGGAACAAGTCAGGAGCCTGCCACATGGGACCTCTGAAAGGCTCTGCCCTGCAGACTATCAAAGCAGATGCTGAGACTTATGGCCAGCCTTTGGGCAGAATGCAGGGAATCTTATGAAAAAAGTGGGAAATAATAAGATCTGGAGAGGACAGGAACTCCTCAAGGAGAGCAACAGAACCAAAAAATTTGAGCACAGGGGTCTTTCCTGAGACTGATATTCCAAACAAGAACCATGCATGGAGATAACTTAGGACCTGCACAGATGTAGCCCATGGCAGTTCAGTGTCCAAGTGGGTTCCACAGTAATGGGAACAGAGACTGTCTCTGACATGAACTGATTGGCCAGCTCTTTGATGACCTCCCCCTGAGGGGGAAGCAGCCTTACCAAGCCACAGAAAAAGAAAATGCAGCCAATCCTGATAGACTAGGATCAGAAGGAAGGAAAAGAAGAACTCCCTATCAGTGGACTTTGGGAGGGGCATGCATGGAGAAGGGGGAGGAAGGGAGGGATTGGAAAGGGAAGAAGGAGGGAACTACAAGGGGATACAAAGTAAATGAAGTTTAATTAATAAAAATCACACCATTAATGAATTAATAAATAATAAAAGTTACACCTGCACTATTTTGTGGTTAGAAAGACCTGGAGAGGAGAGGAGCTCCACAAGGAGAGCAACAGAGCCAAATTACCTGGACACAGGAGTCTTTTCTGAGACTGATACTACAACCAACAACCATTGATGGTTATAACCTAGAACCCCTGCTCAGGTGTAGCCCATCAGCTCACTATCCAAATGGGGAAGGGGAACAGGGACTGTACCTGATCTGAACTCATTGTTGAGTGACTGCCTCCCCTGGATGGGGGAGCAGCCTTGCCAAGCCACAGAGGAGGAAAATGCAGCCAGTTTGGACGAGACTGGATAAACTAAGGTCAGATGGAAGGGGAGGAGGACCTCCCTTATCCATGGACTTGGAGCAGGGCATAGGAGGAGATGAGCAAGGGAGAATGGGATAGGGAGGGGAAGGAAGAGGAGGTTACAGCTGGAATACAAAGTGAATAAACTGTAATTAATATAAAAATAAAAATTTAATTAAAAAAGAAGCTAACTTAAACAAAGACCATTCCTGGAGCGGGGAGGGGGAAGAATATACCATTTAGAATAAATAAGATTTCATTCTAAAAGCATTCATTTTAAACTTAGTGATCTCTATGATTACTTTTTTTTCCTAATGTAATCCATCTCACATACTGAAAATTACAGTTTCCATATATGAACGGAAGGGATAAAATGCAGGCTGTAATGACTGATTCAACATTTGGAAAACCCAAGAGAGAACCATGATGCTAAAGTGGGAATTTTGAAGAAATCTGGGGGTTTTTTTGTTTGTTTTGTGTAGAGAAAGTGTTTGAGTTTTTTGGTGACCCAGAAACTATAAATTTTAAACTATAAATAAACTACAAATTTATAAATAAACTGTAAATTTTAAAAGGGATACAAAGTATGCAACCAGTAAGATCAGGTTTTGTATCAACTGCAGAAACAGCAAGTTAAGTCATGGTCCTATACTAAAATAACAAATAATCACACCACTAACGATTTTTCAAGCTGTTTCGAAAACAACTTGGGAGAAGAGGATAAAGGATAAGATTTCAATTAAGTCAAATTCAAATTGATGGTTCTACATGGAACCTCCTAGAAGACAGACACTGTTGCTTAGGAAAAAGGAAGAATTAAATGCCACTTTACCAGTGTGAGGTTTACACGTTCCCAAAAACCATCAGTGCTATCATCCCTAATACATAAGTTTATTGTCTAGTTTTTCCATAATTGTCCCAATGCATGCCTGTGGTTTAGCAATATTATGTCAAGTTGGCATTCTCCTGACTCAAAATTGTCCCTGTCAGATAATGTGATAATTCGTCTATACTTGTGGCTCCTTCAAAATCAGCAGATGACACCTATACCCATGCTTGCTTACCAAATTATTTCCCTTTCACCACTGAAAGAAGCTGAAGGATCTAAAATCCTGTTCTTCCCATCCTTGATCATAAGCTTAAGTTCTGGAGAGAAAAACTTCCATAAAATTTCTCAAATTCTCAAAATGTACACATCAGAGTAGATGGAGAAAGTGTAGGCATCAGAATCCTGGAGTCTACTTTTTTATTTACTAATCTTGAGAATGAATTTATCAATTAAGCTGTTTTAAACCTCATTTTCTTTTTTAATTAAATTTTTATTTTTTTACATTAATTACATTTTATTTGCTTTGTATCCCAATTGTAGTCCTCTCCCTCATTCCCTCCCAGCCCCACCCTCACTCCCTCATCTCCTCCCATGCCCCTCTCTAAGTCCACTGATAGGGCAGGACCTCCTCCCTTTCCATCTGACCCTAGCTTATCAGGTCTTATCAGGACTGGTTGCATTGTCCTTTTCTGTGGCCTGGCAAGGCTTCTCCCCCCTCTGTGTGTGTGTTGGGGGGGGCATCAAAGAGCCAGCCACTGAGTTCATGTCAGAGACAGACCCTGTTCCCCTTACTATGGTATCCACTTGGATACTGAGCTGCCATGGACTACATCTGAGCAGGGGTTTTAGGTAATATCCATGAATGGTCCTTGTGAACCTCTTTTTTTTAATTTATATCAAGAAAGTAGGGTCAACATGGTTGTTTAATGTTCATCTTGCCCATTTTGAGTTCAAAAGAATCAACTACTGACTGAATACGTAAGTATCGTGTAACTGAAAACCCTGATATTCTAGTGTTTCAGAAAAAAAATACAGCATGAACATTAAATAAATATCTGTTGAACTTACCCAGGACAGTGAGGATGCTCACGTGATGGCTTCTTTCTTATTTATCTGGCCTCAGATAAGTTCACTTGATTACATGGGTTTTGTTGGCTGTCATCTGGTGGCCTGTCTAGGTGGTAGCTATACCACCTTAGGTCTGCTTCATGATTCTCTCACTTACAAACTACTTTATCTATTCTTGAGGACGAAGTAAATGAATGAAAGCAGAAATAACACCGCCTCTTTCTTATCTCCCATCCTGAACAATATTCCAGCTGTTTATATGTTTCTCAACTTAATAATTTCCCTCAGTTCACAATTTTTCTCTACCATGATATTGCCAACAGATCTTACCATGTGTCTGCTTTATTGTCTAAGTCTATATTTCTGTTTAAAGTCAATTCTTGAGACATAATTGCTAATATTCAGCTTGATAAAAAAAATCATACAGTTAAACTCCAAATCTAGACACAGAGAAATAAACTCCACCTTTTCATAGGGATGATTGAAAAAATACCAAGCAAACAGTTATGTGTAATCAGAAGGAAAAACACTTAGATTTCTGTTTTTTGGCTAATTGTCTTCCCAGCTTGTAGTAGGTAAAAACTGTTCCTTTATTATTACTATCATTATTATTATTATTATTATTTACAATTTATGCACGTTGTGTCCCAGTTGTAGTCCCTTCCCTCATCTCCTCTCTGTCCCACTGTCCCTCCCTATTTCTCTCCTATCTCTCTTTCCTAGTCCACTGATGGGAGAAGTCCTGTTCCTCTACTTTCTGACCCCAACCCATAAGGTCCTATCAGGACTGCCTGAATCCTCTACCTCTGTGGGTTGGCTAGGTTACCCTACCATGGAGAAGTGACCAAGGAACAGATAACACAGTTCATGTCAGAGACTGTCCCTTCTTTTACTGGGGAACTCACATGGAGACTGAGATGTCTATGGGCTATATCTGAGTTGCGGATCTAAGACCTCTCTATGTATGGCCTTTGGTTGATGCCTCAGTCTCTTCAGTCCCCCCTGGGCCCTGCTACCTTTTTTTTTTTTTTTTTTTTTTTTGCTTTGTTAGTCCCCTTCTGTGGCTCCTGTCCCTTTATATCCCCCTTCTTTCATAAGGCTCTCTGTGCTTTGTCCAAAGTTTGGCTGTGAGTCTCTGCATCTGATTCAATGCCATGCTGGCTGGAGTCTTTTACAGGACACATGTGGTAGGCTCCCATCCTGGTCACTTTCTTCTACAACTTCCAGTGTCTATCCTGTTTTCCCTTCTAAATGAGAATTAAGCATCATCCCTAGGGTCTTCCTTGTTGTTTAGCATCGTTAGGTCTGTACATTTTAGTAGGTATATCCTATATAATATAACTAATATCCACTTGTAAGTGAGTATGTACCATGTGTGTCTTTCTGTTTCTGGGTTACCTTACTCAGGATGATCTTTTTGAGTTCCATCTGTTTGCCTGCAAATTTCATGATTTCCTTATTTTTAATAGTGGAGTAGTATTCCATTGTGTAAATGTACCACAATTTCTGTATCAGTTCTTTGGTTGAGGGACATCTAGCTTGTTTCCATATTCTGCCTATGTGAATAAAGCTGCAAATGTTGAGCATTTGTTGAGCAAATGTCATTTTTGAATGAACATAGTTGCACAAATGTCCTTGTTGAATGGTGGAGCATCTTTCGGGTATAGCTAAGTCTTGAGGTAGCACTATTCCCAGGTTTCACAGAGAGCACCAGAAAGATCTTCTCTTGATATCTCTATACCTATACCTCATCATCTCAGGTTTTGCTATAGAGCAACAGTAACAAAAACAGCATGGTTCTGAAGGAAAAACAGACTGCAAGATAAATGGATTCAAATTGAAGACCCTGAAAAAAGCCACACACCTATTGACACCTGATTTTAAACGAAAATGCCAAAACCATACAATGGAAAAAAGATAGCATTTTCAACAAATGGTATTGATATAACTGGATGTCTACATGTAGAAAAATGCAAATAGAGCCATATTTATTACCCTGCACAAAAGTAAAGTCCAAGCGGATCAAAAACCTTAACATAACCAGACAAGCTAAATCTGTTAGAAGAAATCATGCAGAAGAGTCTTGAACACCTTGGCACACCAGTTTTTCCTGAATAGAACACTAAGAGCTCAGGCTCTAAGATCAATAAATGGGACCTCATGAAACTAAAAAGCTTCTGTAAAGCAAAGAACACAGTCAACAGAACAAAATGACAGCCTACAGACTGGGAAAAGATCTTCACCAACCCTATATCCGACAGAGGGCTATATAAAGAATATATAAAGAACTCAAGAAATTAAACACAAACAAACCAAATAATCCAATTAAAAATGGGGTACAAAGCTAAACAGAGAACTCTTAATAGAGGAATACCGAATGGCAGAGAAACACTTAAAGAAATGTTCAATGTCCTTAGTCATGAGGGAAATGCAAATCAAAATGACCCTGGGATTTTACACCTATCAGAATGGCTAAGATGAATAACTCTAGTGACAACACATGCAGGAGAAGATGTGGAAAAAGAGGAACCCTCCTCCACTGCTGGTGGGAATGTAAACTTGTACAACCACTTTGGAAATCAATCTGGCACTTACTCAGACAATTAGGAATAGTGCTTCCTCAAGATCCAGCTATACCACTGCTAGGCATATATCCAAAAGACTCCCAAGTATACAACAAGGACATCTGCTCAACCATGTTTGTAGCAGCTTTAGTTGTAATAGCCAGAAGCTGGAAACAGCCCAGATGCCCCTCAGTTGAGGAATGGATACAGAAATTGTGGTACATCTACACAATGGAATATTACTCAGCAATAAAAAACAAGGAAATCATGAAATTTGCAGGTAAATGATAGGAACTGGAAAAGATCATCCTGAGTGAGGTATCCCAGAAGCAAAAAGACACACAGGGTATACACTCACTCATAACTGGATACTAGACAGACAATATAGGATAAACATGCTAAAATCTGTACACCTAAGGAAGCTAATCAAGGAGGACTCAGCTAAGATGTTCAATCCCCATTCAGAAAGGCAAAGAGGATGGACCTCAGAGGAGGGAGAAAACAGGGAACAGGACAGGAGCCTACCACAGAGGGCCTCTGAAAGGCTCTACCCTGCAGAGTATCAAGGCAGATGCTGAGACTCATAGGCACATTTTGAGCTGAGTGCAGGGAATCTTATAAAAGAAGTTGGATACAGTAAGACCTGGAGAGGACAGGAGCTCCACAAGGAGAACAACAGATCCAAAAAGTTTGGGCACAGGGGTCCTTCCTGAGACTGATACTCCAGCCAAGGACCACTTATGGAGATATCCTGGAACCCCTGCACAGAGGTACCCATGGCAGTTCATTGTCCAAGTGGGTTCAAAGTAATGGGGACAGGGACTGTCTCTGTTGGGAACTGATTGGCCTGCTCTTTGATCACCTTCCCCTGAGTGGGAAGCAGCCTTACCAGGCCACAGAGGAAGACAATTCAGCTACTCCTGATGAGACCTGATAGATTAGGATCAGAGGGAAGGGGGTGAGGACCTCCCTTATCAGTGGACTGGGACAGGGACATGGGTGGGGAAGACGGAGGGTGGGATTGTGAGGGGAGGAGGGAGGGAGGTACAGGGGGGGACACAATGTTAATAAACTATAATTAATAAAAATAATTATAAAAAATTTAAAATTTTCTAAAATATCAAATTTTACTTAAGTCTTTTCCTGGCCATTTCAATGGTCTTTCTGTAGGTTCTAATCACCTTCAGGGAAATTCTGTGTGCAGCAGACTGACAATGGAATGCCAAGATTTACTAAAGGAAATAATAGAAAAAATATTGAGTAAGTTGAAGGGTTCATCCTCAATTATTAAATGGGTTACCTTGTCTCATCCATATTTTCATTCTCCTTAAATAGGTATACCAGTTTACATTCTTACCATAAAATTTATAAGCTTCTACGTTTATGGTAGTAAAGCAACAACAACAACAACAACAAACCAAATAAAAAATGTTTCAAACCCAGTGTGAGTAAAATTATACCAGCCCAGTTTGCATTTACAGCAATTTGTGTCTAAGTACACCACATATGTTCAATGGAGGCAGAGGCTAGATGAGAGCTTTTTATTCCGTTAAACTGAAGATACAACTACTTAGAGAAAACATCCTGAGTTATAATTCCATTTCCACACCTACATACAGACACAATTTTTAAACAATTATATATGTAAGTATATGCATACATATATAATTATATGTAACATATATAATTATATATGTACTATTTATTATATAATCATTACATATGATCACATATATGCAATCATTATGATTATGTAAAATATCAATATATTACATAAATGTAATCATTATCCACCCCACACACCATGCTCTTTTTCTAGGCATTGCCTTCATTGTCAAAGATTTCAAATCTGAGCTTTATGCACAAGGCCAGAGGGGGGTAGGAAACATTTCTTAACAAAAACTGCACAAAACATATTTAAAGAGGGAGATTTGTTCTTCTTGTTGTTTTTCTTTTTATCTTTTATTTACTTTTTCCAAAGAGAAATTTCATGCCTCACAGTCTAAAATGCTTCAGTGGACTGCGGGAGGGGTATAGGTGGGGAAGAGGGATGGAGGGTGGGATTGGGAAGGGAAGAGGGAGGGAGCTACAGGGGAGATACAAAGTGAATAAACTGTAAATAATAAAAATAATTTTAAAAAACAAAAAGTGAGGTACAGAGCTAAACAGAGAATTCTCATAAAAGGAATAAAGAAAGGTGAAGAAACACTTAAAGAAATGTTCAATATCCTTAGTCATCAGGGAAATGCAAATCAAATAATTCCGAGATTCCCATCTCATACCAATCAGAATGGCTAAGATCAAATACTCAAGTGACAACAGGTGCTGGAGAGGATGTGGTGAAAGAGAAACACTCCTCCAATGCTGGTAGGATTGTAAACTTCTACAACCACTTTGAAACTTATTTTAAATGGTCCATGTTTCATTCCTCATACTCTCCTTCTTGACTCCATTTCTTCTGTTCTAATCTTTATTCATAGTTACAGTTAATCTCTTATTTTCTTACACCTGTCTTTTCTTGTTTTTTACTAATATCCCCTTATTTAAATGAGTTATTGATATTTTAACTGATAGCCTAGAATTAATATATGAAATGTCTAAATAAAATCATAGGCAGTTGATAGGAAGAGTTTTCCATTGAAAAGAGAAAGGTTGCAAGTTAGTCTGAATGTATGCATATTTTCTTGATAATAAATAAAACAGATTGGAGAAATTTAAAGTCTTTCTCTTTCTAAGACTCTTTCCAGGTGTCCAAAATGATATTGGTTATCCTGGACAATACAGATTGCCACCCAAACTCAGCTCCAAATGGAATTAAGCCAGTCATAATGACAGCCTGGTGGGAGGGTATAACCAACTCTATAAGTTATCCCCTGACTTTTGCAATAGCTCCATGGTACATGCATGAACTCACACTGGGCATAGTAAGTATTTTCAAATAGGTAAAATAAATCAGAGTATAACAAAAGACATATCTGTGGCCATCTTTAAGCAATACTATCTGCCAGTCTGCAAAAATTAAAACATGGGCTAGTGATATGGCTCACCATGCACAGCCCTGCATGCCTGCTTGATCCCTGGAACCCCCCATGGAATAAAGACAGAACCAACAGATTTGTCCTCTGAGCCCCAATGCACTGCACACAATGGCACGGGCACTCACACACACACACACACACACACACACACACACTCACACACACACAGACACGCACAGAGAGAGAGAGAGAGAGAGAGAGAAGGAGAGAGAGAGAGAGAGAGAGAGAGAGAGAGAGAGAGACTAAATAAAGTGTTTAAAATGAGAAAGTAACATTTTGTACACTTACATATTTCTACAGTGTCAATACTATATCTGTTATACAGTGGATACTTAAATGTGCTATATTCTTCTCCATCGAGGTTTGAAATATTTCTAGTACTACATAGTTTTTAAAAGATTAAATTTCTTCTATGAAAAGACACTACCTACAAAGGTGGTTTCAAATTCCATATTTGAGGAGGTCATTTTATGCTTTGGGATTTCTGAGATGAACAGGACTGAGAAACACCATCTCATGAAAGTCTGTTTTGTGGGCTTTGTTTATTACTTCATGACTGAATTTGATGCTTCAGTGTAGGCAGTACACACCTCACCTGAGTTTTTTGGGTCTCTCTTCAAAGAATGCCTATGATTTATTTTGAAAAGGTTCTTGAAGTACTTTCAGCACACAAGTTCATTAAAATAAATAAAAAGCAGCCCTCAGTAGTCTAAATAAAGGGTCTCTTGTTGATTGTTGCCAGGGAGACTTCATTGGAAGCCTCTCTCAGTACTTGACATGCATTGGCTCATATTCATCAGTATTGATACTCTCACATATGTCAGTGTCCTGAAAAATCCTATGCAACCCTTTTCCATATTGATTAGTTGCTTATCTGAGCTTCACAGACACCTTCCCTGCTTGTCTCAGAAGTCCAGTATTAGAATGATGACCCTTCTTTCTCTCTAGCCTCATGGCTTTTAAGTACACACATCTTTGATCTTAGCTATTTTATTTGAATCTTTCTGGAAACGAAATCAAGAAATTTTCTTCTACTTTGCTGTACTGTTAATGCTCAGGCAGCCAACTACCCCATCTATAACCAGGCCCCAACCCTTTACCTCAACTGACACTGGCAAAAATGGCCTGAGCTAAACTGAAATGCCTCTAAATAACAGGCACAGAAGAAATTCCACGAGCATACACACAAGCCCTGTTTTCTGCCTGACTTGCCTCCATTTCCTGAAAACAATAACATTAGTTAAATGGAACTAGCATAAAGTCATTAGATCTGGTTCAGCAAATCAGCTTTATGACACATCAACTAGAAATTGGGAGGGAAAGGAGAAGCTTGTGCCCAAAGCAGTCATGAGCTTTGCTCAAGGATTCCAGCTGTACTGAAATTCCTGAAAAAAAAAATGAACACATTGAGCCCACCAGCAACTATTTAACTTTCATATCTACCTAGAAAATATGTTCCACTTATAGATGAGGCGTTCTCTATGATAAGGATGTCAATTTGAAATTAAGAGGCAGTTAGGAATAGGTGCTGTGTTCTTCAATCCAGCCTCTTGGAATCACATTCAGGTCCCAGGTAATCTGACTTCAAGAAAAAAAAATGAGAGAAGTTTTCAGAAAACTCTCCATGTGGGAATTGAAACATAAAATTCCTACCATGGATGCTTGAATCTGGAGCACACATACACCAGCAGCTCACAAATGAAAGGGAAAGCAGCTTCTCTCTCCTTAAACAGTAAGCAAATTGGTCTCATGGAGAGATCTCACTAAAGGCAATGACTATGAGTTTGCTAAAGAAAGACACTTTAATGTAGTAAGATATGAGCATAACTCAATAGAAAGATCAATAGGTTTTTTTTTCCTTTGAAGGGCTGTGTTGACCTGAAAGGGTTTAACTCTTTATCTCAGTTTAGAAACACAGAGAAAGAGGTAATGTCAAGAAGAGAGGTGAAGGAAACTAATCATTATATGAGACTTCCCAAAATATTTGAGGAAGACATTGAGATGAGATGCTAGTCTCAGAAAAACCTACTGAAAGAATTTTAAATACACATTACTTGGTATTTCTAATCTTTGTTTACTTAGGTTTATTACCTTTATTAAAGAGGAAGCCGTGATTTAAGATATAGAATCTTGGAAAGCAAAGTAGCATAGGGGGTAAATAGATATTTGGAAAAAATATATTCCCATTTATATAAAGCTGAACCATTTAGTCTTCCAGAGATCCAGGAAAAATCACAATAATATTAAAACAATCATCCTTAGAAGACAAAATGTAAATGAGTCATACAAACAGCAATGTTCCCATAATATAGGAATACATGCTGAAGGCTCACTTTCTTGGTTTGACTTCTTTTTTTTTATCTCTCCCTGCTTACTTTTACTTGTTTATAAATATGTAAGATATTGGGTGCAGCACTTTGTCTATATCTTTACAAAAAGACCTGACACAAACATGAAATGGAGAAGACACTTGAAAAAGATGGCATACATAAATTTGAAATAACCACTGAAAAGCTTTGGTAAAGACACAATCAACAAAACAAAATGACAATCTACAGACTGGGAAAAGATCTTCACCAATCCTACATCTGAAAGAGGGCTAATATCCAGAATATATAAAGAACTCAAGAAGTTAAACACCAACAAACCAAATAATCCAATTAAAAAATGGGGACAGAGCTAAACAGAGAATTCTCAACAGAAGAATATCGGATGGCAGAGAAATACTTAATGAAATGCTCAGTATACTTAGTCATCAGAGAAATGTACATCAAAACAACCTGAGATTTCACCTTACAGCCATCAGAATGGTTAAAATCAAAAACTCAAGGGAAGATGCACGCTGGAGAGGTTGTGTTAAAAGAGGAACCCTCCTCCATTGCTGGTGGGAATGTAAACTTGTACAACCACTTTGGAAATCAATCTGGAGCTTTCTTAGACAATTAAGAATAGTGCTACCTCAAGACCCAGCTATATCACTCTGAGGCATACATCCAAAATACGCCCAAGTATACAACAAGGATATTTGTTCAACTAAGTTCATAGCAGTTTTATTCATAATAGCCAGAATCTGGAAACAACCTAGATGTCCCTCAACCAAAAAACTGTTACAGAAATTGTGGTACATTTGCACAATGGAATACCACTCAGCTATTAAAAACAAGGAAATCAATAAATTTGCAGGCAATAGATGGAACTAGAAAAGATCATCCTGAGTGAGGTAATCCAGAAGCAGAAAGACACACATTATATACTCAAAAGTGGATATCAGCCATATTATATAGGATAAACATGCTAAAAATCTACAGGCATAAAGAAGGTAAATGGCAAGGAGGATCCTAGGGAAGAGGCTTAATCCTCATTCAGAAGGGCAAACAGGATAGACATGGGAAGTAGGATAAGACAGGGAACAAGACAGAAGCCTTCCACAGAAGACCTCTGAAAGACTCTACCCATTAGAGTATCAAAGCAGACACTAAAACTCACAGCCAAACTTTGGGCAAAGAGCAGGAAATGTTATGGAAGAAGGAGGAGATAGTAAGGTGGAGGGAATAAGAGCTCCACAAGGAGACCAATAGAGCCTTGGTTGATGAATCAACCAAGGACCATGCATGGAAAGGACATAAACCTCTGCTCAGATGTAGCCCATTGGCATCTCAGTCACCACGTGTTTTCTCTAGAAAGGGAAACAGATTGTCTCTGACATGTACTCACTGGCAGGTCCTTTGATCACCTCCCCCTGATGAAGAGGCCTAACAAGGCCACAAAGAAAGAGTATCCAGTCCTGATGAGACCTGATTGGCAGGGGCCGATAATAGAAGAGGAGGGCCTCCTTATCAGTGGACTAGGAGAGGGTCAGGTGCCTTCAAGTTGTTTTTTATATCTGGATACTACCAGCCTCATTCACTGTTAGCAATTTACCAAAAAATTCAAGTAGTATGTCACATGAGATTTTGTGAAATAAAACTTAATCATATAGTTTTAATTCATTGCATATATTTTCCTAAAATAAAGCATACCATCCTTAAAGAAATTAATTCTAAAATATAATCAAAGAAGAACAAGCTGCATCCTATTGAAACACAAAGAATTCAGCAAAGCATATTTCTCATTCATATGAACAAAGGTAAATAAAATTTTGTGTAGTTTATTATTTTCGTTGCCCTTTGACAGGAAATCATATGTTTATAAACCATATATATATGGTTTTCTTTTCTATCAGAACCTTGTTTTAAAATGGTATTTCCTCAAGACAAAGAAACCTCACATATAATTGGCAGGAGTATGCTATGGGAAATTGAATTGTGTTAGCTGCCATTCCTCTAATTGCCATTTTTTCCATGGGCATCTAGTTTCAACAATAATATTAGAAAATAATTAATACCTTCAGGACGAAAACCTGAACTTTATGCAAATATAGAGTAGAGAAATCCAAATTATTTTTTAATGAGCTATATGTATTATGTCTTTCTATCTAGAGTTCATCTGGACTACGGTATTAAATAAGCTTAGAGTTAATTAAGCGTATTATAACCATTCCTGGCTTCTGCATTTATGAGTATGAATCAACAAGCTCAGAGGCACTCAGCAAACAGGAAAATACTTTATCAACACCCCACTCCAAAACACCTTGAAATATTTCAAACCCAACTATACTCTTGGGATAATTCTAGAAGATCTATTGGAGTTTTTTATGTAATGTATCACTGTTCTATTTATATAAATATGAATTGCTGGAACTGGGAAAGCTTTCTTTGTTAATGTTGATTTATATTAATAAGTGGTATCGTCAAACAACTGCTTGCACATGTGGAGGTAGGGATATCTCTCTCTGCAGAGATACTGGCTCAGGCAGCAGATTAAATGAGCAGATTGACTTTGCATTTCAGTGTGCTAAATTGAATACAGTCATAATAGAAAACCTCCACATGCAAATGAAATCAAAAGAGCTTCTCTAATTTTCAGGAGTGAATGAGCGAATCACTCAGTTAAAAAAAAAATCCTCAGATCACACATTAATAGCTGCTCATATTTTGGCACCAGCCAAACTAATGTAATTTTTACCTACTTGAAGGTTGTGTTATTGAGAATCTGTTGGAACTAACCCTATTAGAATCTACCCTATATTTAAAGGAAACATCAATTACATGAGCTAATCCTATGAAAGTAAAATACCATGAATATCAAGAGAAAAGAAATCGAAATTCACTTTCCATTAGGGACTCAGCAGGGAAAGAAAAAGAAGCAAAATCAAGCTGTATTTTCCATGGTCTGGGTCAGATACTATCACACACCCTAAGGCCATATTCCCATAGTTGTGTCAAAAACCTTTAAGAAAGTATGAGCTGACACTTGAAGACTTTCTCAGTCTCTTCCATGTAATTCTTTCATGAATCAACAAACTCAGACACCCTGAAGAAGGAATGGGATGTCAAAAAGGAATGGTCCATTCAAAATGGACCTTAAATAAATCTTTGCTATCTAGTCACTGCATTAATTACTTTAAAAAGCAGATAAATGTTCCTAGACTATTTTTTAAAAACATCAATGAGAACTCACTGCACAAATAGCTGTTGAAAACAAAACAAGGACATTTGTTCAACCATGTTCATAGCAGCTGTATTCCTAATAGCCCAGAATCTGGAAACAGCCTAGATGTCCCTCAACGGTGGAATGAACACAAAATATTGTGGTACATTTACACAATGGAATATTATTCAGCTTTTAAAAATAAGGAAACCATGAAATTTGCAGGCAAATGGGTGGAACTACAAAAAAAAATCATTCTGCGTGAGGTAACCCAGAAACAAAAAGACAAGCATGGTATACACTCACTTATAAGCGGATATTAGTCGCATAATATAAGACAGCCATCTATAGACCTAAAGAAGCCAAACACTAAAGAGGACCCTAGGGATGATACTCAAATCTCATTCAGCAGGTAGACACCAGAAGCTGTAGAAGAGAGGAAACAGAATGGGAGTCTGCTATAGAGAGTCCCCTGAAAGGCTCCACCCAAACAGTGGGTCTAAGCAGATGCTGAGACTCAGGGCCAAAATTTGGGCAGATCTCAGGAAGTCTTACAGAGAAAGAGAGGGGTGGGATTAGAGGGACATGGAAGGGACAGGAGCCCCCCAAGGAGACCAACAAAACAAAAAGATCTGAACCCAAGGGGTCCTGCGGAGACTGATACACAAATTGAGGACCATGCATGGAAAGGACCTAGACCCCCTGCTCAGATGTGGCTGATTGGCAGCTCAGTCTCCATGTGGATCTCTGAATGAGGGAAACAGGGCCTGACTCTATCATGAACTCAGTTGACTGCTCTCTGATCACTCCTTCCTGATGATGCAGCCTTGCCAAGCCACAGAGGAAGTGATCCAAGAAGTCTTTTTTTTAAATCTTTTTTTAAAATTTATTTATTTTTATCTCAATCACAGGTTAGGTACTTTGAATCCCAGGTGTAGCCCCCTCCCTCAGTCCCTCCTACCCTCCCACTCCCTCCCTCATCTCCCTCCTCCCCGCC
>CM053751.1:26214101-26238726 GCA_028658305.1 Pachyuromys duprasi
CCATAGGTGTGTGGGTTCATTTCTGGGTCTTCTATTAGGTTCCATTGATCCACTATTCTGTTATTATGCCAATACCATGCAGTTTTTATTACTATTGCTCTGTAGTACAGCTTGAGGTCGGGGATGGAGATACCTCCAGATGATCTTGATGAGACTTAACAAGCTATGGGCAGCTAGCAATAATGGAGAACTTCCCCCTTTCAGTGGACTAGGGAGGGGGCTTCAATTGGGATATATAATGAATAAATTGTGAAGAAAAAAAGATTAAAAAAATAAAGAAATCATGAAGTTTGCAGGCAAATGGTGGGAACTAGAAAAGATCTTCCTGAGTGAGGTATCGCAGAAGCAGAAAGACATACATGGTATATATTCATTTATAAGTGGATATTAGACATATAAAAAGGATAAACATACTAAAATCTGTACACCTAAAAAAGGTAAACAAGACGGAGGGCTCTAGGGAAGATGCTCAGTCTTCATTCAGAAGGGCAAATGGGACAGATATTGGAATCAAGAGAAAACAGGCAAAAGGGCAGAAGCCTACCATAGACAGCCTGTGAAACTCTACCCAGCAGGGTAACAAAACAGATGCTGAGACTCATAGGCAAATTTTGGACAGAGTGCAGGAAATCTTATGAAAGAAGGGGGACATAGAAAGACCTGGAAGGGACAGGAGCTCCACAAGGAGAGCAACAGAGTCAAGAAATCTGGGCCCAGGCATCTTTTCTGAGACCGATACTCCAGTCAAGGACCATGCATGGAGATAACCTAGAACCCCTGCACAGAGGTAGCCCATGGCACCTCAGTCTCCAAGTGGGTTCCCTAGTAATGGGAACAGGGGCTGTCTCTAAAATGAATTCAGAGGCTTGCTCTTTGATCACCTCCCCCCGATGGGGGAGCAGCCTTACCAGGCCACAGAGGAAGACAATGCAGCCAGTCCTGATCAGATCTGATAGGCTAGGGTCAGATAGAAGGGGAGGAGGACCTCACCTATCATTGGAATACAGGAGGGGCATAGGGGGAGAACAGTATGGGAGGGTGGGACTGGGAGGAGATGAGAGAGGGGGCTATAGCTGGGATACAAAGTGAACAAATTGTATAAAATTTTTAAAAATTGAAAAGAAAAGAAATGAAGGCACCTAGATTTCCTGATCCATATTGGCACTCAAAATTATTTGTTCACTATCTTCATCTTTTTTCAAACATTATGTATATTCTCTCATTTTCTGTGCTATAAGTTGCTACTCAGAACCTTCGGGTTGTTTAATGTGATTTATACTTTTTTCCCTAATGTTCTGTTTTCCTCTCCAAGTTCAGCAGCTTAATGACATGCTTTATCTTTTGAAATACTTCAAGTATTTATCTCACCACAACTTCATTTTCCCTTTTTTATTTTTGAGTGAAAGAAGAGAGTGGTAGTAAAAAGGGATCAGGATTTTTGAGATTCTGCTGTCAGGGTAGAGCTTCTATTGGGAAGAAAAAAGAATCATGAAGATAGCTGGGACCAGTTATATAGATATTTGTAACTCAGAACTCATTTACAGTTTCTGCTTTTGGTTGACAGGCTATCCATGTTGAAAAGGGCATTTTTACCATGATCCTAACCTGAAAGGAAGGGTCCAGATGAAGAAAGCAAGCAGCAATAATCAAGGATATTCCCACTGTGTAGATTTGAGTTTCTCACCAATTTAATTGTATACCTTTTCATGTCTTTAGAAGTAAACAAAGGGAAACACTAATCGAAATCATTACAAGCCATTATAAATTAAGCACATTTTATTGTACAATAAATAGTAAAAATGTATCTTGATACTTTGTCAAATAGTTGAATGACTCTTAATAAGAAATTTCATTTGTAGAAATAGTATCATTTTACACAAGCTAAAGATCAAAAATCAAATTAAAGAAAGAATTAAAGTCTTTGTAATTCAAATTGTCTTAAATCCTAAATGGTTATACTGCATTTCTTTATCCCCAAAATGATTAACAACATTCACTCTTCTCTTTGACAGTTAGAACTTTTGTTTTTATAAATATGAATTTATGCTTACAGAGCAATGAAACAGCCTTTGTGAGATGTTTTTTTCTCCAATGCCTTAATTTTTTTTAAAGTAGCCACTGCTTAGATATATGGGTCAGGATTTGTTGCTCAGATTCATTTTTATGCTTCCAACAGAAAGGGTTGCATATCCTAGAATCTTCTGTACCTGTTAGTCTCAAAGAAAAATGTAGACCTAAAACTTTATTTTGTTATTAATATTAAAAGCAGATTTGTGAAGCTCTTCAAAGTAGTATACTAATGTGAAAATCAAATAATATGTATTTGGTAAGGGAATTAGCTTTTATAATAATTATTATATATAATTATATGTACAATATATATACAATATATAATAATACATTTCAGTAATTCACCATGTAGATATGTTTGTATTTCACTTCTATTTGGACTTTAATAAAGTTTTGTTTTTATGTTTTATTGCATTTTTCTTGTCTCTGGTTTGGGGGCAATTCATGAATATGCAAATAAGCTGCAGAAGTAGAGTCAGTCATTGGACACCAATATTAACACTAAATTGGACTATTTAATATCCTACAAAGAACAAATCAGAATCTATCTGTAGTAACATATAATATAGGAAAACGCAAAACAAAGAATCCAAACCAGAATACCATGAATTCTCTGATGTATATTCTCTGCTGCAAAACTAATATAAAAGAATCCTGCCTCTGTAAAAACAAAGTTGAATTTGAAAGTATTTCAGAAACAGTGCAATTGCAAACACTTACATTAATCTTCAAACATTAATTGCAGAAATGTAAACAAAGGCAGCTTAAAGTTTTTTTATTTTACATTAGTGAATATTCAAATATTTTCTTTCAACTTCATAAGTTTGCCAACCAAACCCAGAAAGGACACAAGATTCTTATAATACATGCTATAAAATTTTTGTGAAATCACATTCCTTGTTTAAAATTATATGACATGTTCTAGATAAAAGTCTTTTTTCTGTTTCAAGGTTATCTTATTACCATATTTTCCATAATTTATCATCTTTAAACTTGACTGCAACTTACAGGCAATGACATTTCCCAGTAGGACAGAATTTCTTCTTGTTTTCTTTCCTAGTACTAGTGATAAGTGTATATGAAAATCTGATGCCATTTAAGATTGACAAATGTATGACATTATTTTGCACATAAAATAAAGTAGATATGCTTTAGTTGATCTATCATTATACCACACGGTGATAAGGAAATGGTAATCACGAAGCAGTATGAGGAAATTATAACCTAGGGTGGGATAATGGCTCAGAAGTCAAAGATCCCTAACAGTTCTTGCAAAGGACCTTGGTTCCATTTTCATCACCAACATGGAGGCTCACCACCCTCTGTAACCTTGGTTTCAGGGATCCAATGCCCTTTCCTGACCCCAGCAGGCACCAGGCATCCATGTGCCAAGAGACAAACATACCACACAAAGTACCCATACACATAAAGTAATATTTTCTAAATGAAACCATAACATAGCAGTATGGATTGAGAAATCTAATAACTCTTTGCTAATTCACTTAAAAAGACCGAATGACAGCTTATAGATATGAAAGATATGTAGAAAACCTATCTGTGCAGTCATAAATCTGAAAGAATTTCTCCATTATTTGTAGGTGAAATATAATATCCCTCCTGCCACCAATGCAACTTAACAGATTCATGCAGTTTTCATGCTAAAAAATATACTGTAGATTAGTGTATATCTAATAAATTAATGACACGCGTTTAAAAATTATCATGATCCCCAAAATCTGACAGGCATCAGATTGTGTCATGCTTCTACAGGAGCATGGAAAGGTGACTGTTCCTAGAAGCCTCTGCTAACCTTTCAGATCTTCCACTCACCTGGTATGGCCTGGTGCTGAAATGTTGTTTATAATTTGCATAGCTGAGGCTTCACTTAAGAGTCAGTATTACTTTAGGATAAATGAACCTAATAGATTAGTTGTCTACTAACAAATGGCTTCCTAAGAAACAGTAAATACTTTGACTAACAAAGAAACTGTAGCCCAGGCTCATATCAGATTCTACCACAAATCAATCATGCAGGGAAGAATAATGAGGAAGTGAGATCAATGAGGGCGTGTGTCAGAAATCAGCTCCAGATAGATTGAGACCAGATACACTAGGCTAAAGGGTAGAATTGACAGGATCAAGATCTGACACTGATAAGAAAATCAAAACAAAATCACAAAAGGTAAATTTGTTATGATTGGTGGTCTGCTAAAAGCTGTATTATGGTCTGGATTTGGGAGTTGGAAAATTCAGCAGATTCTTTTCTCACTGTGGTGGTGCTTCTCAATATAATGCCTTGGTTCTTTTTTTTTTCTCTCTCTCTCTTTCTCTTTTTCCTTTTTTTCCCCTTTCTTTATTTCTTTTGTCTTTCTTTCTTTTTTAATTTTTTGCTTTTCATGACAGGGCCTCTCTGTGTAGCCTTGGCTAGCCTAGAACTCACTATGGAGACCAGGCTGGCCTTGAACTCACAGAGGTCTGCCCCACCTTTGCCTCCCTGAATGCTGGAATTAATGGCATGCACTACCGTTGTTTTGTTTTGTTTTGTTATTTTTTAAAGATCTTACACCTGCATGTGCTGTTCCAGTTCTGCACAAGGTATTTGGTGAGACAAAAGAGATGACAGCTTGCCCTCTTCTATTTCTGTTGCTGAGGATGGAACCCTTGTGAATAACAGGCAAGCACTCTACACACTGAGCTACAGCCCCGGGTTCTCTTTTCATCAGGACATCTCTTTATGAGAAGCAGACGAACAAAGAATGATGTAAACAACAATATTTGAAAAATAAAATGGATTAAGGAACAGCCCTCTTTTCCTTACGTAGGCAAGAGAAGAACTGAAGGCATGGTCTTACAAAGTTGTGTATAGGGAACACTCCATCTTGTTGAGTAAGGATGCCCTAAATGTATTTGAGCTGTTGATTACTCTTCATGGAATAGCTCCCAGGTGTCTGTGGCTTGTATTTCAGTCTGGCAGTTCAGGGAGACTATTTCACAGCATATTTGCAAAATAACTAAAGATTAAAGTACACTTAAGTACATAGGTGAAGCTGAAGGATCCAGCAATGGAAAACATCTCCAGGAAAGAGGCTGGACTCTTCAAAAGACAGTTATTACCGCAGGTCAGAACCCAAAGAGTGCATTGGTGCAGTCCAGAGACAAGGATGGGATACTTTGCATCTCCCTGGGCTCCTTTCTGTAACATCTCTATTTCAAGAACAAAAATAATACACAATGAAACACCAGGTATATACATAGCACAAGTGTTAAGAATGGGTCTCATGACTCTTTTAATAAAATTGGGCTCCTGATACAGACGATATGTAAGACCTCGATGATATGTAAGATAATGAGACTAAGGCCAAGCAAAAATAAGGAACTCCCCAAGGGTTACACATTCATTTATCCAGAAGAGAGCAAGATCCATGTATTAGTCACTCTCAAAACTCATTTCTCTAATCTCACTTTAACCCTCAGCATTCCCACTAGTACAGCCCAGCCAACAGCACCTTCATAGAACTGATGGCTTCTGTCACCACACTCTCGAGTTTTGGCAGTAAATCACTGTTTTTATTTTTTTCAACACTCTTGAGTTTTGGCAGCACATCACTGTTTTTTTTTTTTTTCAAGCCATACTTTTCCAAGTTACTAAAGATTGACAGTACTATTTCATGAAGTTTATTGTTCACACAAAACCATTACAAAGTACGGTAGGAGACAGAACAAATTTGATTTCAAAGTTGACTTTTTGTGCTTGGAGCATGTGATGAGGGAGAATGTGCCGACAGCTCGAGCTTACTCAAGCTTAATGACAGATCTAAATTGGAGCTTAGAGATAAAAGAAATTCTTTAGTGATGCCTCGGTTGTCATTGATTGCTATGAGCAATTTTAAAGCTATTCAAAATGAGAATTGCCAGCTTGGTTCTGAAAGGGGAGAAAGTGGTAGGTAAGATTAGAGGCTGGTGTAAATGCTATCTTGGTTTAAAAAGATAGAGGCTGGTTTTATATTGCATGCATAGGTGACAATCATGACTACATATAGATGTTTATCAGCAGGAAATGACTCAATGAATTTTCAGGGTAGGTAAAGCACCAGCTATGCTGAGGAAAATAAGAGCCACATGCAGCTTTCTTGTAAGGATCACCAGGCAAAGTGGCTAGGAGGAAAAGAACAGTTACTAAGCCTAGAAAGTGACAAAAAGAATAACAAAAATAATTTTCATAAATTGTAGGATACTGTCTTTGTACCTGCTAGAGATCTTTGAATTAAAAAAATGAGAGATCATTTTGAGAAATCCACTTTCATCAGACTAAAATGAAGTGCTGGGTTAGGAATCGTGTGACCTGTAGGCCATTCTCACCATCCAAATTAAATCCTGTGTTTTCATTTATGAATTGAACTGAATGGTGCTTGGCAAAACATTGTTGTAATTGACCTTTAAAGCTGCTTTTTTAATCCATATTTTGTTTTTAGAAAATGTTCTGATTTATCAACATTGTTAACTACTGGGTTCTCCCTTAAATATGTTAATTATAGTAGGTAGAATCTAGAAACGGAAACATTCATTGCATCATATTTTTTGTTAATGAAAAAGATTGGCCACACTTGGAGTCAATGGCCCAAAGAGGTATGTGTGTGTTAGTGGTGTGGTGTGGTGTGGTGTGGTGTGGTGTGGTGTGGTGTGGTGTGGTGTGGTGTGGTGTGGTGTGTAGAGATAGAGGGAGAGAAACTGAGACAGATTAACAGATTGAGAGTGAGAGATACAGAGAAATAAGAAAAATAGAGACAAAACGCATACACAAACACACACAGATACATGCACACACACACACAGAGGAGGGGGAAGAGGGAGACAGAGCGCTCAGATAGGTATTTTACTCTGTAGTTCATGTCCTCTTTATTTGAGATTCAAAAAATACAGCATTTGTGCTCATATTTGTAATCAGTCTTATAACAAAACTGTTCATCTGCAGGAAGTATTTGATACAAAAGTCTTTACCTTGTATTTATAAGGCATTCTCTGACCTTTGACTCCACATCACTTTAGTAGCTGGTAAAATAGGAATCCACTTACTGGGCATTACCCTCATTTCTATATTTCCTTAGTGTACAGACATACCATGCAGCAGTATGAAATGCCACATATTTGAGTGCCCAATTCTTACATGACAAAATAGAGATTGTCCCAGAATATTAGTTCTGGTATATGAACTAGTTCTCAGTAAATTGACCACTAGATTACAAAGACCAACAAAGAAGTTTTTTTAATTCAATTTTTATTTTTTTAATTTTAGTTACAGTTTATTAAATTTGTATCCCAGCTGTAGCCTGCTCCCTCACTCACTCCAAATCCCACCTTCCCTTCCTCATCTCCTCCCTGCCCCTTTCCAAGTCCACTTATAGGGGAGGTCCTCCTCCCCTTCCTTCTGATCCTAGCTTATTAGGTATCTTCAGGACTAGCTGCAAAGTCCTCCTTTGTGACATAGAAAGGCTGTTCCTCCCTCGGTGGGGAGTGGGGAGGTCAAAGAGCCAGCCATTGAGTTCCTGTCAGAATCATTACTGTTCCCCTTACTAGGGAATACACATGTATAATAAGCTACCATGGGTTACATCTGAGAAGTTTTTGACTAAATAAATGGAGACAGACCTTGTCAACTGCATTGCATGTATCTTTGCTTTCTTTAAAAATTACAGTTGAACATGACACCCCTCTGAGGCATCACTACCAGTGAATTTTTCTTTTATATATTCCCCATAAATTTATATTTTATATTAATATGCTATATATAAAAGTTTCGATTACGCCTATTTTCACCTAAGTATTATTGTTAACAAGATAAATTGGATGGAAATTTTATGATTATGTCTGTGTAATGAAATAGATAATGAGTTTCCCTTTATTTTGAAGTGACATAGGAAGAATCAATTGCAATTAGGTGCTCTGTTGGCCTAGACCGGAAGTGACCAGTACAGTAAAGGAGAAAGGTATTATAGAATTTACATATCCATTTATAATCTTATATAGGTTATGGCAGAAAATAAGTTAATCATAAAATAAAGCTAGGTACTAATCATCTACAGTCCATTCCTGACACTCTGACCTGAAGTGGCCACTCTGTCTAAACACTGCATGACAGAGCCACCATGCCATACTTCTGGTCTCTTAGTAAATAATGAAACACCTCTTATTTATTTTTGTGTTTGAATGGACCTGTGTAGAAAAATCTATATGGCATTGGTAAATTGTCAGTCCACAGTTGTCACATTCATTATATAGTCAACACTATGGTTTCATGTGCCTTCATTTGTTTCTTTGTTATTTGAAGTAACTCTAAGAACAAAATTCGATTATCTTCTGTTTTGAACTGAGGTCCTTAGAGTACTCTACTATTTTTCCAAGAAAATAAGTGATATTAAATTCATGCCTGCTTTATCAATGTACTATAATAGAAGGATGCCATCTCCGGGTATCTTTTCCCTGGAAGGTACATTTAGTGCCAATGTCTTGCCAAAGAAAAAAAGCTCTGACTTCTCAAGAGCCTTCTCCGAAATTTGATAACATTAACTGAATAAGTTCTGTTTTTCGTCAAACAGATATGTTAAGTTCCAACACAATATTTGAAATTCTGTCAGATGATATTTTACCAACATAAATGATGTCTTTTTTTGGCAAGCTTGTTCAGATGAAAAGTTACTGAGTAGAACAAGAACTCTTTCATATCACAATTCTTACCCATGCAAAGACTTAATTCTCAACCTTCAGAGATCAATTTCAGGTTGGTGTTAGTACTCTAGTCCCTGAACTGGTAAGGTATACCAGTAGTATGGGACTTTTAATAATACATGTGTGGTGTGCTTCACTGACAAAATGAGCTGGGATCTTCCAGTACCCACATATCTCTAGCATAGCAAGTTACTCAGCCTCTGACAAATTTCCTACAACAGAAATTCCTACAAACTCTGGTTTTTAGAAAATTAGAAGAGAAGTGTTAAATGTTATTCATAAGCCTAAAAGAGATGGTAGGAACTGCTAATTATATCCTGGAATAAATTTAAGCCATATCTTTAAATACAACTAACCATTGACTACAATAACAATCAGCTATCTATGTAAATATTGGCTAATATTTGTAGTTTCAATTTGTAACATTGCATATCTTTTTAGGAGCACTCTACTATGTGTTCACTGAAAGAATTAATGACACACTTGGACTGTTTTCTCTGCCTCTTATGAACACCTGAAGACAGTATCTTTCTTATATGACCAATAATTGAAAAGTCTAACGTGTGCATTAGAAATATATAATAAAGAAAAGTTGTTTTAAAAATGTTCTTTTAATTTTGGATGGATTCTAATTATATTTTAGTCTTTTTTCACTAACACCAGAGAAAGTAAAAATTTTATTAATAATGAGTGCTCTTTTTCATTTAAATGACCTTTATTTCTTTTTCATTGAAAAAATGTTTTTTCACACAATGTATTCTGACTGCAAATTCTTCTCTCTCCACTCCTCCCAGATCCTCTGCACATATACAGCCATCAAAATCTAAACCCTCTCTTTCTCTAAAATAGGTAATTTTAAAAGGGGATTTTTAAACATCTTTTTGTCTTTGATATTTAGAAGGGAGAAAAAATTGTTGCATATGATAAAGGGGTTCTTACAATAGGTGTGTTCTTTTTATTTTAAAGCTGAATAATCATGAAGGTAATACTTTTAGAATTTCGTGTTTCCCTATTAAAATATTCTCATATTAAAGAGTGTTTTCAATGAGTAGGTTTATATGCACTCCAACCTTTTAAATAGTAATTTGTCCTTTGAAATCTGAAATAAACCATAGATAAAATTTACAGACATAGAAAACACATATCAAACCTAAAAATGATAGATTGATGACTGTAACCAAATAACAAGCTGATGTTAACATAGATGGCTAATTTCAGTAGTATTTCTTCTGCAGGTTGCAATACAGCCCTCTGGTCTCAAGGATGTATGAAGGTATAGTTGAAGAAGTTGTTGTGGGTGAAAGAAAGAACAACAACGAGCAACAATTATCAAGACACCATGGAGAACACCATTACATTTACTGTAATTACAACAAAGTGCCCAAGAATCTAGCTATATTTGCAGGAGCATTCCAAATGGCAGAAGAGAAAGATAGGCTCTTTCATGACATTCTGAAGGAGATCCTGAAGAACAAAATTCCTTGATATGAAAGATTATCAAATAATCTCACCCTCGTTCTGTTCCTAGCATTACTTCTGAAATGTAGAGAAGCTCTGTTGTCTTCCGCACACTGAGAATGTGTCAGAAGCTGAAATGCCCCCTCATCATCCTGCGGAGATGCTGCAACCCTGCATGCAGATCTCCCCTGCTTCTGGGATAGGTCCCCTTTCTATTCTATTATAGTATTTCTCTCCATCCTTCTTTCAGTCTTTCCAGACTGAAGTTCATTTGTATTTTCAAGACACTCACTTTGATTTTCACTTCTTTGCATGCTTCTTTGAAAGTCTCTAATTTTCTCAGTGTCTGCCATTATATTTCTTGTGCTTTTTCCATATTATTTTGATCCTTTTTTGCCCTAAGTTTTGAACTAAATGCCTGATTCATTTATTTCATTGTCTCTAGTGCCAACTGAATAAAAATGAGTACATGACCTCTCCTATGTATGGCTGAGGAAAATGTTTTTTATAGTAGATATGGGAGAGAAAAGAGAAACAGAGTGAAAAAGTAGAAGGTTAAATATGTCCAACAGAATAGACTGGGCCAGGAGAAAATAAAGAACAGGAGAACAAGATAGGAAGAAAAGAGGAATAGGAAACAGAAGGGGTCAGGAGAGGGAGAAGATCCAAGAGAGTGCGTGGCTGGAATATCAGGATTATAGGAGGAAGGAGGGAAGGGTGTGGAGAGGGTCGGGGAACAGGTGAGAAGTGCTGAGAGAAGTAAGGACCCTGAAACAGGTACTGAGGGGGGTGCTGAGAGAGGTTCACAGACAGGGTGGGCTTTGGTACATAAAATAGACACCATAGCTAGCCATTTGTTTCTTTGTGAACTGACGTCCCAGCTTTTTTGTTGATCATAAAGAGTGGCATAATTCTGACTAAATTTGAGCTATATTTAATATAATTTTTATTTACTACAATTTATTCAATTTGTATCCCAGCTGTGGCCCCCTCCCTCATCTCCTCCCAATCCCGCCCTCCCTCTCTCCCTCACCTCCTCCCATGTTCCTTCCCCAGTTCACTGATAGTAGAGGACCTCCTCCCCTTCCATCTGACTCTAGCCTATCATGGATCATCAAGACTGTCTTTCATAGCCTTCTTCTGTGGCTTGGTCAAGCTGCTCCTCCCTCAGGGGGAGGTGATCAATGAGCCAGCCACGGAGTTCATGTCAGAGACAGTCCCTGCTCCCCTTATTAGAGAGCCCATTTGGAGACTGAGTTGCCACAGGTTACCTCTGTGCAGGGGGTCCTGGTTAACTCCATGAATGGTCCTTTGTTGGAGCATCAGTCTCAGAAAAGACCCATGTGCCCAGAGTTTTTGGTTCTATTGTTCTCCTTGAGGAGCTCCAGAACCTTCCATGTCTTTCTATCTTCCCTTTCTTTCATAAGATTCCCTGCACTCTGTCCAAAGTTTGGCTTTGAGTCTCAGCAACCACATTAATACCCTGCTGGGTAGAATCTTTCAGAGGCCCTCTGTGGTAGGTTCTGGTCTTGTTTCTTTGTTTTCACCTTCTTCTGATGTCCATAACATTTGCCATTCTGAGTGATGATTGAGCTTCTTACCCACAGTGCTACTTCTTGCTTAGCTTCTTTAGGTATATAGATTTTAGTATATCCTATATTATAGGTATATAGATTTTAGTATATCTTTAGGTGTACAGATTTTAGTATATTCTATATTATATGTCTAATATCTACTTAGAAGTGAGCATATACTATGTGTGTCTTTCTGCTTCTGAGATAGCTCACTCAGGATGATCTTCTCTAGTTCCCCCCATTTGCCTGCAAATTTGATTATTTCCTTATTTTTAATTTCAGAGTAGTATTCCATTATGTAAATGTACCACAAATTCTGTATCCATTCCTCAACAGAGGGACATCTGGCTTGTTTCCAGATTCTGGCTATTATGAATAAAGGTGCTATGAACTTGGTTGAGCAAATGTCCTGGTTGTGTACTTGAGCATATTTTGCATATATGCCTAGGAGTGGTATAGCTGGATCTTGAGGTAGCACTATTCCCAATTGTCTGAGAAAGTGCTAGATTGATTTCCAAAGTGGTTGTACAAGTCTACATTCCCACCAACACTGGAGGGAATCCTCTCTAGCCTGTGTTGTCACTTGAGTTCTTGATCTTAGCCATTCTGATGGGTGTAAGGTGAAACCTTAGGGTCGTTTTGATTTGCATTTCCCTGATGAGCCATTTCAAATGATAAATACAGTGCACAAGGAGACTGGCAACTTTACTTTCCTGGTCCTTTTATAGAGCACTACTACGGAATATCACAGTCTTTTTGCATGACTCAGTTTATCCAAATATCTAGAGGTAAACACAGACAAAAACGAAGAAGCTAGACATATATCTTCAAATCAGTTACTGTTAATCTCAGTAGACCTTAGAAATTTATGACCTTATTTATCAAACATATCTTATTTATCAAACATGTTACTTTCTAAAATTATATTGAAGTCTGGTATTAAACAAATAATAAAGACATAAGTAGTTAAACAATTATCTCTATATCAGTTTTTGCTAACCCAAGTTTTCCTTTATAAACTTAGAAATCTATATACTTTATTTATTAAACAGGTTTTATTTATCAAGCATGTTGTTTCTTATTTAAATTTTCTGGAGGCCTGATGTTAAGCACAGTTGGCAAAGACATAAGTAGTTAGATGTTCATGTCTAAGTCAGTTTCTGGTAATGCAAATATATTTTATAACCTTAGGAATTTTTCATCATACAAAAAGTCCATCCTAATACAAAATATTTTGGAGACTCCAAAGTGTGTTGCCGCTTCCTTAGTCTAAAAAGGAGATACAGTGAGAAGGAAAGGGCTCAATTGGACTAAGAAGTTGTTTAATTGTTGCTTTAGTGGTTTATAATAAAAGGACATCTGAATCAAGATGATAAAGTAGCATTGCATGTACTCTCTTTTAAACTTAGAGAGAAGCCACATGGTTGCATCCATCCTAATGAGGTCATCAAGCAAAATGAGGACAAGCCACATGGTTGCTATTTAAAAACATCTATTATACAAGTGAGTGACCTGTAATTAAAATTTAAAAATGAAGAAAAAACTAAAAATAAAAACATCTATTTTACTAGTATATCTATTTTTTAAACATGAGTAGAATCCAGGCTGCATATACGGTATATTCTAAACAAAAGTTGAATCACATAAATAGTATATTGAAGCAAATTAAGGTTATCTACATAGATTTTTTTAACTGTAAGATTTTTATTAGAACTTTTAAAATAATATTGTGTTATAGATTTTAACTATAACCAGTTAGCTTTCAAAGCCTAAGATAGAACATAGACAATAGTTTTAAGATAAATTTTGAGAATAGAGAGCAAAGAAATTGTAGACACAAAAGATTTTTAAGAGTGTGAAGTAGAAAACCCTAAGAGATAAGAAACTATTGGGATCTTCTATTCGGTTCCATTGATCCACTATTCTGTTTCTATTCCAATACCATGCAGTTTTTATTACTATTGCTCTGTAGTACAGCTTGAGATCAGAGATGGAGATACCTCAAGATGATCTGTTGTTGTACAGGATCGTTTTGGAAATTCTGAGTTTTTTGTTTCTCCATATGAAGTTGAGAATTTTTTTTTTCAAGGTCTGTGAAGAATTGTGTTGGTATTTTGATGGGAATTGCATTGAATCTGTAGATTGCTTTTGGCAGAATGGCCATTTTCACTATGTTAATCCTACCAATCCATGAGCACGGGAGGTCTTTCCATCTTCTGATATCTTCTTCAACTTCTTTCTTCAGAGATTTGAAGTTTTTTTCAAACAAGTCTTCCACTTGCTTGGTTAGAGTCACCACAAGGTGCTTTATGTTATTCGTAATAGCCAGAACCTGGAAACAACCCAGATGTCACTCAGTTGAGGAATGGATACAGAAATTATGGTACTTTTACACAATGGAATACTACTCAGCAATTAAAAATGAGAAAATCATGAAATTTGCAGACAAATGGTGGGACCCAGAAATGATCATCCTGAGTGAGGTATCCCAAAAGCAGAAAGAAACACTTGGTATATACTCACTTATATAGACCTATAGGATAGGATGGACATGCTGAAATCTATACACCTAGGGAAGATAAGCAAAAAGGAGGACCCAGGGTGGGATCATCAATCATAGGTTAGATGGACAAACGGTATGGACATTGAATGTAGCAACAGGACAGGAGCCTATCACAAACAAGCAACAGGACAGGAGCCTATCACAAAGGGCCTCTGAAAGACTTTAACTAGCAATGTATCAAAGCAGATATTAAAACTCAAAACCAAGCAATCGGCAGAGTGCAGGGAATCATGAAAAAAGAGGGAGTTAGTAAGACTTGGCGAGGACAAGAGCTCCTCAAAGAGCAAATAGATCAAGGCACAGGGGTCTACTATGAGACTGTTCCTTCAACCGTGGACCATGTATGGATATAAACTATAACCCCTGCGAGGATGTGGCCCATGGTAGCTCAGTACCCAACTGGGTACCCTAGTAAGGGGAACAGGGACTATTTCTGTCATGAACTCAATGGCTGGCTTGTCAACCGGTCCTCCTCCCCTGAGGGAGGAGCAGCCTAACTAGATCCCAGAAGAGGACATTGCAGTCAGTCCTGAAGAGACATGATAAGGTAGGGTCAGATGGAAGGAGTGGAGGTCCTCCCCTATCAGTGGACTTGGAGGGGGCCAGGGAGAAGGGAGGGAGGGATGGGGAGAGTGGGAGGGAAGAGAGAGGGGGCTAGTCTGGGATACAAAGTATATAACCTGTGATTAATATAAAAATAAATAAATTACTTTAACAAAAGAAACCATTGGGAGTGTAGAACAAAGAAAGTTTGTACATAAGAGAGTTGGTGATCATTTATACAGTGGCAGAATTTGTTACCTCATGAGAGAATTTGAAAATCTAATATGCCACTTTGGCCACTGAGCTGTAATGAGGCCAAGCCATTTACATTAAGACTGCAAGGTTTTAGTGAAATCTCTTATTCTGGGGAGGAAGAAAACAAGGATCATATGAGACCCAGGAAGGTGTAAGGAAGCTATACACCACGAAGGGCATAAGGAAGATAGAGACGCAGGAAGGCATAAGGAAGCAGTTGGACTTCTAGGAAGGAACTGTGAGATTGAAGGGTCAGGATCATAGACAAGAACTATAAGTAATTTCCAAAGTGGTTGTACTAGATTACATTCCCACCAGCAATGGAGGAGTGTTCCCCTTTCTCCAACATGTGTTGTCACTTGAGTTTTTGATCTTAACCATTCTGATAGATGCAAGATGAAATCTCAGGGTCATTTTGATTTGGATTTCCCTGATGACTAAGGACAATATGGCACTTTCTCAGACAATTAGGAATAGTGCTACCTCAAGATCCAGCAATACCACTCCTAGGCATATATACAAAATATGCTCAAGTACACAACAAGGACATTTGCTCAACCAAGTTCATAGCACCTTTATTCATAATAGCCAGAATCTGGAAACAAGCCAGATGTCCCTCTGTTGAGGAATGGATACAGAATTTGTGGTACATTTACACAATGGAATACTACTCTGCAATTAAAAATAAGGAAATAATCAAATTTGCAGGCAAATGGGGGGAACTAGAGAAGATCATCCTGAGTGAGCTATCTCAGAAGCAGAAAGACACACATAGTATATGCTCACTTATAAGTGGGTATTAAACATATAATATAGGATATGCTAAAATCTGTACACCTAAAGATATACTAAAATCTATAAACCTAAAGAAGCTAAGCAAGAAGAAGCACCCTGGTTAAAAATCCTCACTTAGAAAGGCAAATGGGATAGACATCAGAAGGAGGTGAAAACAAAGGAGCAAGACTGGAGCCTACCACAGAGGGCCTCTGAAAGACTCTACCCAGCAGGGTTTTAATGTGGTTGCTGAGACTCAGTCAATCAGCAGGGAATCTTATGAAAGAAGGGTGGCATAGCAAGACCTGAAGGGGACAGGAGCTCCACAAGGAGAGCGACAAAACCAAATACTCTGGGCCCAGGGGTCTTTTCTGAGACTGATACTCCAACCAAGGACCATGCACAGAGATAACCTAGAACCCCTGCACAGATGTAGCCCATGGCAGCTCATTATCCAAGTGGCTACCCTAGTAAGGGGAACAGGGACTGTCTCTAACATGAATTCGGTGGCTGGCTCTTTGATCACCTCCCCGTGAGGATGGAGCAGCCTTACCAGGCCACTGAGAAAGACTATGAAAGACAGTTCTGATGAGACCTAGGGTCAGATGGAAGGGGACACTGGGGAAAGGGCATGGGAGGAGATGAGGGAGAAAAGGAGGGAGAGATTGAGAGGGGAAGAGTAGGGGCTACAGCTGGGATACAAAGTAAATAAATTGTAATAAATAAAAAATTATATTTAAAAAAAGAATTATATGTGAGGAAGGATTCCAACAGTGTAGAGGCTCACAGGGATGTCAGGAAGCTGTGGGGCTGGGCAAGTAGCTCCTAGTGGGAGGTGAGAGAACATGTGGAAAGGGAAAAAAAGATGAAAGGGAGTTGTCAGTGTCATAGTGTGTGTGTGTATGCCTGTGTGTACATATAACATGTTCATGTTTGTGACAGCCATTCAATATTCAGATGACAGTATTGTATGTGCTCCTCTATATCCTCCAGTTCTTACATTCTGCTCCCTTTTCTGTAATATCCCATGGGCCTTGAAGGTGGATACATAGATGTCCCACTTAAGGTTGAGCATTCAGCAGTTATTGGTTCTCAGTGCTTTGTCCAGTTGTGCAACTCAGCCTTAACTGTTGCCCACTGTAAACAAAAGCGTCGCTAACCCAGGCTGAGAAACAATATTCTATGACTATAAACATAATTATTTCGAAAGTAGATTAACTATGAGCGTTTTAACAAAATATGAGTAGTATATTTCCCCTAAGGCCCATGACCTCCTCAGTCATAAGGCTTTTTTTGTTTGTTTGGTTGGTTGGTTGGTTTGGTTTGTTGGTTTTTGTTTTATGGTTTTTGTTTGTTTGTTTGTTGTTTGATTGGTTAGTTTTTGGTTTTGTTGGGTTTTTTTTAATGTAGTTACTGCACCAGAAATGTATTACCTTTCATAAAGCAACTCTCAAATCCAACAGGAAAGAGACTGTTTAATCCACAAGTCATGCTACTGTTACACCCACGAGCATAGCATGCCTAGGAGTTCAGCATTGTACTTTAGGTTTGTAGTTGGATGATTAAAGACTATTCTCCCACAGAATCTACATTGCACTCTGAATGCTCAACAAGAAAAGAGCTTTCCACATTCATCTTACTGTCACTGTGTTTCGTATCCAAATAGTATGATGTCATTCATAAAGTGACTTATTATCTAGTTCTGGTGAACAACCAAGAGCAAAAACAATAGCTTACATTACTTTGGAGCCTGCTGGGGAACCCTGGGTAATAAACAATAGGTGGTTATCTTGTATCCAGTACTGGTATTTTTGTTCAAAAACTCATAATTTTTTGGGACACCATTATATACTCTCACATGGTCTCCCCATTCTGTCCTCTTTATCACCCCTCTTTTTATTAGTTCTTTATTTTTAAATATTGATTTATTTATTATGTATACAGCATTATGCCTGCATGTATATCTGAATGCCAGAAGAGGGCACCAAATTTCATTATAGATGGTTATGAGACACCATGTGGTTGCTGAGATTTGAACTTGTGACCTCTGGAAGAGCAAGCAGTCCTCTTAACCTCTGAGCCATCTCTCCAGCCATTTTTATTAGTTCTTTTAGAATTTTGGACAGTGAGTTTTGATCACATTCACCCCTCCTCAAATCTTCCCACAACTACACTCTACCTTGCCTACCAACTCAATTTTGTGTGCCCTCTTTTTTCCCTTTTTTCACCTACTAAATCTGGTTTGCACTATCCATATGTTCACAGAGCTTAGCAAACCTACCAAGGACAACAGTTTTAAATAAAATTGAGTCTCCTTCTCTCAGCATTTATCATTTGCCAATATTTCTTGAACACCCAAACCTTCCATGCTGGAATTTGGTCTGTGTGCTTATACTGGTATGTCTATCCTCCTCAAAGATAGACAGATAAACACATACATACATGCACGCACACAAGCATGTACACACACACAAAAATACATGTACATCATTTAGGCACTTCCATGTTACTGAGTGTAAGCCTCAATGTACTTTGTATTAGCTATGTTGACATCCATCTTGGATATGAGAAAATATTTGATATGAGATCTGCCTTCTGTAGACCTCCATAGTCATGACTCTTTGCTGTATATGAATCAAAGGAAAGTGCTAAAGCCATACCCACTGCTATAATAAGTTTGGTGGAAAATAGCTGCACACACTCAGTTATTTAAAAAGTAATGAAATTTGTGTTTAATTTGAAAAAAAAGAGAGAAGTTGTCCTACTTTGCAATGTTTTCTCAATCAATTGGATGTTTGATTTATTTAAATAAATGTTTATTTTTTATATTAATTACAGTTTATTTACTTTGTATCCCAGCTGTAGCCCTCTCCCTCAATCCCTCCCAATCCAACCTCTCGGCCTCATCTCCTCCCTGTCCCTCTCTAAGTCCACTGATAGGAAAGGTCCTCCTCCCCTTCCATCTGACCCTAGTTTATCAGGTCTCATCAGGACTGGCTGTAATGTCCTCCTCTGTGGCCTAGCAAGGCTACTCCTCCCTCATCGGGCAAGCGGAGGGGTGATCAAAGAGCCAGGCACTGAGTTCATGTCAGAGACAGTCCCTGTTCCCCTTACTAGGAAACCCACTTGGATGCTGAGCTACCATGGGCTATGTCTGAGCAGGGGTTCTAGGTTATATCCACGCATGGTCCTTGGTTGGAGAATCAGTCCTTGGTTGGATGTCTCAGAAAAGACATCTGTGCCCAGATATATTTGGTCCTTGTGGTGCTCCTGTCCTCTCCAGGTCTTACTAACTACTCCTTCTTTCATATGATTCCTTGCACTCTGCCCAAGGTTTGGTTATGAGTCTCATCATCTGCTTTGATACACTGCCAGGTAGAGTCTTTCAGAGGCCCTCTGTGGTAGGCTCCTGCCCTGTTTCTTGTTTTCTCCTACTTCCAATGTCCATCCCCAATTGGATGTTTTCTTAATTAAATTTGTTCTTGACAATTACACACATGTACCTAATGCCTACTAGCCATTTCATCTGATATTCTGTCCTATATCCCTGACACTCTTGTCTATCCTCCCCAAAGAAAGACACACACACATACACATAAATATACACACACATGTACAACCTATTTCTGAGCTTAACTAAGGCCATTTTTGTAACCATGAATTTAGAGCCATTTACTGAAGCCAGGTGGTTTCAGCCATGTGTATACAACTGAAGACAATGATTTCCTCTATTCCAGACTATATTGATAGCTCATAGTCCATTAGAAAGAGCTAGCTAGGATGTTCCCCTCCTACCAACAATGTATTTGTTTATTTGATAGGTAATCATTATGAATATCATTCTGACTAGAATGAGAGCAAATTTTAAAGATATCTTTTAATCTGCATTTATCTAGTGAGTTAAAATTTTAAAAAGTGTTTCCCAAGTTTTTGGTTATTTTTAGCATTCTTTGTTTATTACCTCTGTTAGGTTTTAATTAGGTTGCTTAGTTTTTGAGTTCTTTGTATATTGGTGTTTGGTTGTTTCTTTTTTAAGTCATTGGATATCCTATGTACTAATCTTTTAAATGTATAACTGTCAAAGATTTTCTTCCAATCTGTGAATTACTTCTTCATTCTAAGAGTTTTCTTAGATTTCTACTTAGGTACATTTGACTTGTGGTTACTTTAAAATTCAGTGTTTATATACTTACTATTTGTCTAGATTATATGTGTATTAGGTTTCATTTGAGTACCCATAATCTCTGAAGTCACCCATAATCTCTTTGTTGAGATTAAGCTAGTTATATTTGTGTTATGAAATTGGGTACATCTGTGTTTAAAATTATAATAACCTCTTAATGAATGTAAAATGAACATTCTTATATCTTCTGATTAGTTTTTGTTTGGTCTATTGTTTTAATATTACAATATCTATGTTTGTTTGTTTCCTGGTTCTATTTCTTTGTAACTTATATTTCTATCTTTAGTGTCTGTCATTGATGATGAGGTGTGTTTCTTAGAAGCAGCAAAATGTTGGATCTTGTTTTCTAATACAATCTTTCAGTCTGTCTTTTTATAAATGAATCAATACCATTAATATTCAAACTACTGCTGAAAGATGCATATTGACTAATATCATTTTGTTGATTTTCCCTTGTGGCCAGCAAGCATATTTATTTTTCTTTTCACCCAAAGTTTTCGTTCTAATGTCTTTTGTAAAGCTAGGTTAATGGTCATACATTTATTTCTACTGTCTTTGTTGTGGAGAGTTTTGTGTGTATTTCTCTTTCAGTTTTAATAATTTTGCTCTGTAGAATAGTCTGCCTTACCAGATGAGTTCTTTCAGAACTTGGAACACTTCTTTCCAGCCTTTATTACTTAAGAAGTCACCATTATTTTACCAGATGTTGTTCTTTTGCTTCTGGCTTTATATAAAGGCTATTTGTTCTTGCAGTTTTCAATGCCCTTTGTTTAGTTTGTGATTCTGGTGTTTTAACTATAATACGCCATTGAGATTTTCTTTTCTCATCCCATTTAGTTCTTATTCTGTGTGTCTCTTGTGGCTGGCTGGATTTGTTTTACTAAATCTGAGCGATTTTCTTCTATTATTTTATTGACCTAGACTTCTTCCACAGCCAAATTCATAGGTTTCATGTTTTCATCATGTCCCAAATCTCCTACAAATACCACTCATTTGTCTTTTAAAAAGTTATTTTCCTTAACCGAATGATACCATTTCTCTATCTTGTCTTCAGTACCTGGTGTTCTTTCTACCACATGATCCAGCTTGTTGGTAAGGTTTCCACTAAGCTTTTTAATTAGACTATTTAAATTTTCATACTAGTTTGGTTTTTCAATTCTTTCCTTTATTGAATTCAATTTTCATATCTTACATTTATTTTAGCTATTTGTGTTTTCTTACACTTCAACCATTTTAGTCATGTCCTATTTTTAAGTTCATTCATATGTTTTCTTTTGTCTTTAAACTGGTTTAATTTATTTATAATTTTCCTTTTAACTCTGATTCTTGAGTTTCATCTACGTTGTTCTCCTTAAAGAACTTTACTATAAGGATTTGTTGTTTTAAGAAGAGACATAGTATCTTGGTTTATTTTATTGTTTGAAGTTTGTGATAAGATTTTGGAGCCTGGATTTAGGATCAGCCATCTTTTAGTATGAGGTGTTAGCCCATCAGATCAGAATCTCAGGGAATAGTGATTGACTAGGTGACATGGGATGAATCTTGAAATGGTAGAGTTTAGGCTAAAGCAGCTAGAGGCCAGCACATGGTCTCATACCAATTTGAGGTCCTTACAGAGTCACCCAAGAAACTGCTATTATTCTTGGACCCAAACATGAAGTTAGCCTGAGTTTTGGAATTCTTATACCAGGTTCAAGTTGGGGTCTGAGTAACTTCATGCAGTCAGGGCCAGAGGGGCTATATGGAACAACTGTAGAATGAAGGTCTAGAAGTGGGGCATACCAGGAATGGGGATGAGGTAAGGTGGTCTGTCAAGTTGACAGCCTGAGTGGTTATACAGCTATACCTGTGCAAAGAGGCTGTGGACAGGGTTTGTAGGCAGAGCAAGCCAATATCAGGGAAGAACCTAGGTCTCAATATATTATTTAGCTGAAACTATGAGGCTCTCAATCTTAGTTAAAAGAACTGTATTTTTTATACACAAATGGGTTCTATAAATGGGTCTATATTAATCTATAATTACTCTGAGAAAGTAAATTTATCCTAATGCCAAGGACAAGGCAAAAAGCAGTTCCAGGTAACAGAAAATTCTAGAAAAAGCACAGTACTTAACATTTTAAGGTATTATCCTGCCAGATATATGAAGGCTATACTAAAACGCCTTTATTTGCATTAAAAAAATCTGTAGAAGTTAAGTTATACTTTTTTTGTAATTCTGCATGGATTCCAGAATATCTCTGAATAGTGAATGCTTTCAGAGCTGAGATAAGCTCAAGCGAGTTGTACCTTGTTACCCATATAGCTTTTAAACTATTAATGTGTTTATATATATATATATATATATATATATATATATATATCAAGCTATATCTCAATAAAAATGAAATAAATCCATTATTTAAATGGAAATTTTAATATGAACCAAAATCCACAAGTTTTTGCACCAATAAAGAAACAATGGGTGGTATGTTTGCTACATCCTTGTTCCTTGTTCCATGAAGAATGGGGCATCCTGTGTAGGACAGAGAGAGAATCAAAACAAAAAGACAAACACAGAGCCACATAAAAGCTGTAATCAGTGGATTGGTCTACAAGCTTCAGTACCCTGGAAGCTAAACATATTTGTTATATCCTATTGAACAGGAAAGTGTGGTTACTGCACCCAAATGAATCAAGGAGACAATGTTTATGGGATACAGCTGAACCGTAAGGAAAGCTTAACCTATTTTCATACAGCAGTCTCTGTAGGAGGCCAATCTTCAGACTATAAATATCTGAGCGGTGAAAGCTATGGCACTTTCTGCACATACTATCAACATCTTCAAAGAGACCAGAGAAATTCTCTGGAGCATCCCTTTGAGCCTCACCCTAGAGGGGATATGGAGAAAGGCTTAACCATTTTCCTGTGAGAGTATTATCCTTGACATGGCTATGCCCATGCAACAACACACATTCGCTAAGGTCTTCATTCAGTTCTGGCTGCCTCTGCTCTCCTTAGAGATAGAGAATTGTTAGACATGCTTTGTGGCTCTTTAGTAAGTAAAGAATTACCCCAAGATTTTAAGTAAAAGTGAGTCAGCAGTCAGCATTGACAAAACAAAAGGGAGTCCATAGCATAAGGTTTGTGTGATCAATATTACCCTTTTGGTCAAAACATCTAATTCTTAAAACAACAATAACAAAAACCCTCTCCCTTTTAAACACTTTTACCATATCTTCCAGAACAGTGGTTCTCAACCTTTCTAATGATGTTGTGACACTTTAATAAAGTTTCTCATGTGGTGGTGACCCCAACTATAACATTATTTTTGTTGGGATGTCGTTACTATAAGGCTGCTGTTACTTTGAATGATAATGTAAATATATGATATGCTAACCCTGTGAAATGGTTGTTCAACCCCAAAGGAGTTGTGACTCACAAGTTAATAAGTATTGTTCTAGAAGAAACAATGTTTTCATTAATAATGATGATGAGGTATTGAGAATTACTGCCCATGTAGGGAAATATATGTATTCTATGGATAAAATTTAAAACCCTAACCTGTCATTTTTTCACTATTATTTAGGATTCTTCAATTTTTTTTTATTTTCAAATTTTGAAGTTCAAGTAAAACAAGTGATTTAAATAAATATATCTACATAGATACACACAGATATATAGGGAGATATATTTATTTACCAGAAAGAAAACAAGATCAATATAAAGGAAAGAATCAAAGTTTCAAACCATGGTAAAACATCCTTTATTTCAAGGCCTATAAATTACTTAAAATTTATTATTAATATATATGAGAATATAGGAATTTATTCTTCAAACCCCCATACTCAGAACATTGAATACTTACTACACTCAACTAAAATATTTCTTTTAATCCTTCTTACAGCTGTGTGTAACAATGAAGGGATCTGTTTGCTTGTTTTTTTTTTCTATTAGTAGTCCATGATACTAAGTGATTTGCTTAAATAACAGACAGCTATAACCATAGCCAGTAAATGTCATCAAATTTGAATTTAGCTGCATGTTTTTCTGAAGTCGAGATTTCTGGTTTCTTTGGAGAGTCCTTTTTGTCATGTGATGTTTCGCTGCAAGCTGGGAATATGATATTTTGTTGAAGGTTGGCTTGTGAGAGGGCAAGTGATGTTTTGCTGTGAGATCACACATTGGAGGGGCATGACTTTGGCCAGCTGAGAACATCCATGGGTAGACTCTAAGGACAGGACATATACAGAGGTCCATGAACAGTGAGACATTGCTTTTTTGGATTGGCATCCTGATGCTGATCTTCATGCTTCAACTTTGACTTTGTAGAGAGAGGCATTCCAGAGAACTAACTCTTGTGGCTTTCTCTAACTTTGTGTTGGTGCTTGCTGTTGGCCTTTGGACTGGACAGCTGGTATTCTGATGACCAAGTTTAGTAATCTCCTAAATACCCATTGACCCTAATCAGCAGGAAGTAGATAAAAGAGATCTACAGCCCTTTA
>CM053751.1:26238826-26279244 GCA_028658305.1 Pachyuromys duprasi
TATATATATATATATATATATATATATATATATATATATATATATATATATATAACATGAGTAATTCTACAACCACCATCTTAATTCCATGAACACTAAACTTTATAAGACTCAGAAGCAATGCTTATTTGTTTCTTTTGCTTTCAGTTTATAAATACTTATTCGTGGGTAGACAATATTCTTCCAAAAATATTTTTCCATTTCCCCAGCAATCCATTCACCACCAATCCTTCCTTTCTTCCTTATTTTAGTGATATCATTAGAACAAAAAATAAGGGAAGGGAGCTGTTGAAGTGAAAATGGATTCTGATCAAGCATGTAAATAGCTCAACTTCCTTCTACTTTGTGCAGGAATATACTGTGGCTTTGTCATGTCTTTGAGCTTTCTACGTAGGAATTTAATATCCTATTAGTTAAGTTGTAGGGAGTACCTGAAGAACCTCAATCACCTGATAGCTTCCTAACGTTTAATTCTTCACAAGTTTTCAAGCAATGCCCTTCTTATATAATAAGTTCATCTAAGACTGCAAAAAAATTATCCATTCAGGATCATTTTAAGGAGAATATATGGAAATTAGTTTAGTAGTGAGTCCAAGATTATAAAATAAATTAAAGACATATTAAATTTAAAAAAAAGAAAACCCAAAGGAATCTGGGGTACTTAACAGTGAGAAGGTTCCAATGACCAGGCATGACCAATGTTCCAATTCTCTGAACACAGAAAATAATATAAGGTTCCAGCTCATGACTAGATGGTGAAGAAGAAATATTTTGGTTCAATATGAAAAGTTCATGCTTATTTAGCTACAGAGTATATTACACAGTTTGGCCCATGTGGAAATCTTTACTATTTATTTGTCATTGGACTTACCCATGGGCAGATTAGGAATCCACTTGGTAGGGTTGATGTAAGCCAGTTCAATCACTGCACTAAAAGCTGGATTTCATGGCCTTTAAAATTCATTCCAACCTCAAATTCACTGAGTCTCTGAAACTTATTCCAGTGAGAGTTTTGCCTGCCAAATTAGTCTTTGCATGAAAGGCACAAAATGATGTCAGTTGTTATAGCTGCATTGAGTCAGTTGGAAACTGTCCAAGAAAGACAAAGTTCAACCTATTTACTAAGCCCCAACTAATTTTTAAAGATTTTTAGGTGTCTTAGAAGGCCCCAGAACTACACATTCAACGTTGTTTGTTTCAGGCCATGTTTCCCAACCCAAATAGTGAATGTAGATAAACATTTTGTATAAAGAAACCAAGCCTTCATGTTTTAATGTTATTGTTGGTGATCCAGAATACGCAGGAAATAATATGTCCTTAGAGGTTTAAACTACAAAATAAAAATTCTCAGCTCCACTCCAAGTTGTTTTTTGTTTTTATTAAATTAAAAGTCCTCAAGGAGCCATGCAAGCTACCAAGGGAAAAATATCAATCAGTAGTCCAATCCAGCTGCAGCAACATTGAGCCACAACAATGGCTGGCGAAGGAGAAGATTTTTAAAGGTAAAACACTGGCACTTATATCATAGGGGCAACCAACAGTTACGTAAATAGTCTTAGTGTGAGGGAATTTGTGCCTAGTACTATAAACTTAGCCAGCTACCTGTAACTAGAGGAAAGCCTAGTACTTCCATTTTCCTAAAGCAGTGTAATACTTAAATGGATTCAAAGTACTTATTATTATACCCATAGATAATGCTTCTATTTTGTAACAGAAAAAAATTATAAAAAGTCACAAGTGTTCAACATGTAGAGATCAATTGACCATATGGTACCCATGTCCAAATATATTGACAATAAATCCTACACTTAAGACTCAGGGGCATTAGAGAAATGGGGTCAGAAAGATTGTAAGTGCCAGAGGACTGGGACACCTGATGAAAATAATCTTTCAAAACACAGACACGAATGTGGGGGAGATACAGGAAGACTATGTGGATATGGGAGTAATGAGAGGGGTAAATATGATCAAGGAACACTGTTTGAATATCTCAAAGAATTAATTAAAATATTATATTATTTTTTTAAAGTTTCAGAGTCAAGCAGATCTAAATTCAAATACTAATGCAAACACTGTTAGCAGTAGGGTCTTGGAGGATCTAAAACTCTGAAGGTCAGTAGTATTAACTAGAACAATAATAAAAAGCAAATTTTATTATTTTAAGAGTTTTCTGTGTCCCCTTTTATGTATAAGACTTCAAATGAATTGTTGCAATTTATATGACATTTCTATGAGATAAATGTCATTTATTTTCAGATGAAAAATATGGATTTGAAAGATTCTGTCACTTGTGTAAGACACACAATATCTTTTTAAATTATTTTTTAATTTTTTATATTAATTAGTTTATTCACTTTGTATCCCAGCTGTAGCAGCATCCCTCAATCCTTCCAAATCCCACCCCCCTCACTCTCTTATCTCCTCCCATGCCCTTCTCCAAGTCCACTGATAGGGGAAGTCCTCCTCCCCCTTCCATCTGATCCTAGTTATCAGGTCTCATCAGCACTGCCTGCATTGTCTTCCTCTGTGAGCTCTCAAGGCTGCTCCCCCCTCGGGGTGGAGGGAGGTGGTCAAACAGCGAGCTACTGGGTTCATGTCAGAGACAATCCCTATTCCCCTTACTAGGGAACCCACTTGAATACTGAGCTGCCATGGGCTACATCTGAGCAGACCCTTGGTTGGAGTATCAGTCTCAGAAAAAACTCCTGTGCCCGGATATATTGGTTCTGTTGCTCTCCTTTTGGAGCTCCTGTCCTCTTCAGGTTTTACTATCTCCCTCTTCTTTCATAAGATTTCCTGCACTCTGCCCAAGGTTTGGTTATGAGTCTCAGCATCTGCTTTGATACACTGCTGGGTAGAGTCTTTTGAAAACAGGACAATATCTTTTCATAAAAGGTCATAATCAATAAAATATAAAAGTGTCCTACATACCATTTGATGTCATATATACCAATAAAATTGTGCATTTCATTGAGAATATAGAGAACTCTATCTAACTTGCCTTGTACAAGATGTTTGCAATGGTATGATCTCTAGACACTGGCTAACTCTAGCAAAACACTAAACAATAAGGAAGTCACAAAACTTAACAATTTCCAGCAATTCTTGGCTGCTAGATTTTTTATTTTTATTTTGATCATATATTTTATTGATTATGACCTCTTATGAAAAGAAATTGTGTGTCTTTCTCTTTTAACATTGTAATATGTTATTAATATGGACTTAAGTTAAACGATGCTGACCTAAAAGATCATAAAGATACATAATCCTAGCAAATAAATTATGTTTCTGTGGCAGAGGCTCATGCAAGGGCAAAACAGAAAAGTAGTTTGATTAAACAATTGTTAATAGAAACCATAGAATGCTAAAATCCATCCAGCAGCCAAGAATTGCTGGAGATTGTTTAGTAATTGTGGTAAAATTAGGGACAAACAACCCAAATAAGCAAATAAGTATATGCAATGAATGTGTGAATGGACATATACAAAAGATGATTTGAAAGTTTAGAGGAAATGCTTGTTTTTCAGTTGAGGAATGGGGAAAGTATCTCTCAAAACAGGTGTCTTGCAACTGAGAAAATGAAGAAATTCTCTAGTCACAAAAATATGGAGAGTTAAGCAGAGTATACAAGATAAAAACATGAGACATTGGGGCTGACCTAGACACAAAGGGAAATTATCTAGGAAAAATACACTGAACAGGGAGATAAATTCCATTCTCAAAACATTTCAGCTTTTCTTGAGCAATTTTCTTAAAATGATCAAACATGTTTTAAAGACTAGTCTGGAGGGAGTATGTAGCTGAATGGCATTGTAGACTTAAGATGAAAGACACTTTTGAGTTACTAAGAAAAAAATGGGGAAAATCCATCAATATTGACAACCTAGAGTCAATCTGGGTGAGAATGTGAAAATATAAGAAAAAATGTCCAGACTGTAAAAAAAAAAAAAAACAGAACAGAACAGAAAAGGCACTGAAGTAAAAATAAGACTGGACACTGCAGTTCATTTTCTGTAGAGAAAGCTGACTGACTGGGACCATATATAGGAAATCATGTTCTATATAGGGGAATAAAAGAAATGTCATTGGTTTTTAAACTAGAAATAACCCAGAAGGTCTCTATTCTGGGGGAGAATAGAGGGACAAGACTAATAACTGAGGAATCATGAGTAATAAAAAAGAAAATAGGAGCCACATGAAATATGTATTAATATGACCTAGGAATGTAGAGATTCAGAGAAAAGAACCCTTGTATGAGAAGGAGTGCTCAGGTGGAATGAAGTTACAGGTATCTACTTCCTTCCTTGCTGCAGATAGTAGCCATTTTGGAGGGTCAAAGAAACAAATGAATAAATGAACAAACACAATAAAATAATTGAGTAGCCACATCATGGGGTGTTTTTTAAGTAAGCCAAGAGCCAGAACAAAGGCATGTTTGGTTTCAGGCAAGCACCTGTCTTTTTGTTTTTATGTTCATTCTACCTATGAAGATAAAGACTAAGAAGGAATGAATGACACTTTATCCATAGATTTATTGGGTACAAAGAAAGCGTATCCGGTGTTGAACTATCACAATCTAACAAACAGTTATAAGCAACAAATCTGTAAGGATAGTCATTGCTGATTCTGTCAGTAAAGGGCCACCCCTGAAGCATGACTACCTGAGTTCTAGCCCCAGAGCTTATGTCTAAATGTCTGCTACGTTGGTACACACTCATAATCTCAGCACTGTGGAGGTGGAGATAGGATGTTCCCTGGGGCTCATTGTCCATCCAATCTAGCCTAATTGGGGGGAGATCCAAGCTAAGAAGAGATCCTATGTCAAAGGAAGTATTTATGAAGATAACACTTGACTATTTCCTCTGGCCTTCCCACTTATACACACAGATGCTCATGTGCCTGCATGCACTTAAACACACCCACAAATACACAAACATACGTGTAGCAACAGTAGCATAATATATAGAATTGGTTATTGGTTCCCACCATTATCTGTAAAACAATTATAACACTGTCACATCAACAGCAGGAAAAGTAAGATTGACTTGGTACCATTAACGTGAATTAACATAAATACTAAATCCTACAGAATAGAAACAATGCTCTAAAAATTCAGTTGAGATGACTGTGAAGACCAGTGACCTTTCCATTATTGTGACTGTTAAGTCTAATTTGTGATAGATAACTCATAAAAGCCATGCTTTCTCTAATTTAGATATGATACTGTAGTATATAATATGAGTTAGATCATCCACAATACGGTAAATCATTTGTTTCAACACTAGGAATTAAACACTAGGAATTGCATGTTATGCAAGTGCTCTACCACTAAGACATATCACCAGACAAACCATTTATTATTATTATTATTACATTTTATTAACTCTGTATCCAAGGTGTTTCCCACTCCCTCATTCCCTCCCAATCCTACCCTCCCTCCCTCATCTACTTCCTTCCCCTTTCCAAACCATCTTCTTAATAAATGTATATGTGCGAATCTATTTGGGGACACCTTTAAAAATTAATGCACCTCTAAACTGATAAAAATAGTTTATATTTATTGTGTACAGTATGATGTTTTTAGCTATGTACTTATAGAATAGCTAAATCTAGCTAATTGTATCAGAGTTTATCTATCACCATTTTGTTCTCTCTACACAAATTCATCTTCCTTAGGTTCCGCATATAGCGACACAATGCACTATTCATCTCTGCTGAGATAATTTAAATTACCATCTTATCCTGGAGGTTCATTCACTTTGTCATTAATGTCTCAGGATTTCTTCTTATGGCACAATGGCCCTGTGATGTGTACGTATCATAGTTGCTGTATTCATTGCTAAGTTTATAGACATTTAAGTTGTTTCTGTTTTAGGGCTTCTGTGAAGAGTGCTGCAGTAAATATAAAAGTGCAGATGTCTCTTCTGCAGATTTTATTTCTCTGGATTATACTCAGTAGAAAGTTAATTTTGGGGGGAGGTCATTCATATTGTTTTCCATGACTGCTATATTAAATTACTGTCTCACCAACAAAGTACAATAAGTTTCTTTTCCTTTCCTCATATCTCTGCCTTGTATTATCTTTAGTTAATTGAACCACACTACATCCTCTATGGAGTAAGGCAATATCTCACTGTAAGTCTGATTCTTGTTTGACACAAAATAAAGTTGAACTTTTTTACATTTATGTATATTTATATATCTTCTTTCGAGAAATCTCTAATTACATTGCCAACTTTTACTGATTTCCTTATTTTTTTAATTTTATTTTTATTAATTACAGTTTATTCACTTTTAATCCCAGCTGTAGCCCCCTCTCTCATTCCCTCCCATTCCCACCCTTCCTCCCTCATATCCTCCCACGCCCCTCTCCAAGTCCACTAATAGGGGAGATGCTCCTCCTCTTCCATTTGATTTTTATATGCTCTGGTTATTAGCTTGGTAGCAGGCGCTTTTATCCTCAGAGTCTTTAAGTAGTTCTAAATGTAGTCTAATACTGATGGGTTTTTTTATGGTTTTTTTTTTTTGGTATATTGAAAAAGGGTTCTCTGTATAGACTTGGCTATCTTGGGCTCACTTTGTAGACTAGGCTGGCCTCAAATTCAACGGAAATCCACCTGCCTCTGCCTTTGCCTCCCTGAATGCTGGGAGTACAGGCATGTACAGGCTAATATTTTATTAGCCATGTTAATAAAAATATTGTCCTTATTTTTCTTGTCTTAAAGTGACATTCTCTGACATTGGTATAAAGATAGGTCCAACATTGTAAAATGAGTATGGACTAAGTATTGGTGATACTACTTTAAATATCCAGTGAAATTTAATAGTAACATGATCAGGTTTCAGAATTTTTTGTAATTTATTCACTGCATATCCTAATTTTAGCCCCTCCCTCATCTCCTCCAGGACCTACCCTTCCTCCATCTTTTCCCCTAGCATCCTCCCCTAGTCCACTGAAAGGAGAGACCTCCTTCCTTATAATCTGACTCCAGCTTATCAAATCTCATTAGGAGTACCTGGATCCTCTTTCTCTATGGCATGGCAAGGCCTTCCCCCCACCAGGGGGAAGTGATCAAAGAACAGACAACAGAGTCCATGTCAGAGGCAGCCCCTGCTCCCCTTATTAGGAAACCCACACAAAGACTGATCTGCTCATGGGCTACATCTGAGCAGGGAGTTTAGGTCTCCTATATGCATGATCCTGCTTGATTGGTACATCTCTGCTGCCCCCCTGGACCTAGACTTGTTGGCTATGTTCTCTTTGTGGAGCTCCTGTCCCCAGAAGGACCTTCTATCTCCCAATCTTCCATGAGATTCCCTATGTTCTTCTCAGAGTTTGGCTGTGAGTATCACCATCTGCTTTAATCTCCTACTGAGTGAAGCTTTAAGAGGACATCAGTGGTAGGCTCCTGTCTTGTTCCCTCTCTTCAAACACTTCTGCTGTCTATTCTATTTGTCCTTCTGAATGAGAATTAAGCATACTTCCTCTGGTCCTCCTTATTATTTAATTCATTTAAAAATATATTTAGCTTTTATTCTCTTTTTTGTTTCTTTATTATTATTACAATTTATTCACTCTGTTTTTCTTCTTTTTTAATTTTTTTCACAATTTATTCATTATATATTTTGACTTAAACCCCCTCCCTCAACAACCCCCCAGTCCCACCCTCCTTCCCTCTTCCCCCATCCACTTCCCCTAGTCCATTGAAAGGGGGAGTTCTCCACTATTGCCATCTGCCCATAGCTTGTTAAGTATCATCAGGACTGCCTGGATCCTCTTTAGTCTGTGGATTGATTTAATTTTTTTACCCTCTATTGATCTATTTAGATCCTACCTCTTAGTAATTCAGTATTAGTAAGGTGTATATGTCTAAGAATATACTCAATTCTAACTAATACAGTTGTGGTCATAAATTTTTCAGAATATTCTTACATGATCGTTTGTACGTCTGTTTTCTGAACATGTAAAAGAACACCTCTCCAAGAAAATCACATCTATCTACTATTTCATCCATTCATTAAAGAGTCATTTGACTATCTCTACCATATATTAGAAATAATTTCTAATTGGGGATATAAAATATCATCAAGATGTAATGTTAGGTGTCTTTGTATAAACTCTCTGAGAGAACTACACCAGCTATGAATCCAAAGCTTAAAACAACTTCTCTGAAGTATCAGCAATCAAGTGGGTTCTCAAATGGTAACTTCTTCACAGCAGGTTTATCAAACTCAACCTGCTCATTCTTGAGCAGCATGTTAGAATTTAGACTCTGATTAATCTGGTATGAGAGGGGTCTTCATTTTAAACTCACTCCTAGATGATTCTGATTCTTCTACTCTATGAACCGTAGTTTGAACATGAAGACTTCAGGCTGATTTAATACAGATGATGTTAACTGGGAAGAACATCTGGAATTTAGTTTCTAAACCCTTGCACCATATTTTACCTTTCTGTTATATCTGTGTTTAGAGTTCTATGTGTTTTCTGTTGCAATAGCTTAATGCTGTAAATGCTGTTTCACTTAGAACAGTTCTGCTTTGAAATGTTCTTTTAGACAAAATATGTAACAGATCACTGATCACTATAAAAACCTCTCTCTCACTCTCATTCTCTATCTATCTCTCTCTTTGTCCTTCATTTCCTTTTTTTTAAATTTTAGCTTGACAGGGACTATATGCAGCATAACTTAGTTCTACGAATTCCTAACTGTCCATTTTCTACCATGATTAAAACCTCATTTCATTAAGATTTGTAAGGGCGTACAAGTGCTTCTTATTTCCTCCTGACAGATAAATTGTTCTACTTTTTTCAATACCTAATTGCAGTGACCTTAATAATCACTATTAAGCCAAATTTGCTATTGGTATTCTATAAAAATTAGACTAGAAAAAGAAAAACTTTTATATGTGAGTTAAACTGTAAAGGAAGCCTCTTGGAGCTGGCACACACACACACACACAAAAATAAAATAAAATAAAATAAAATAAAATAAAAACAGGGGTTTTTTTTTGCTCCGTTGGTCTCCTCGTGGAGCTCCTGTCCCCTTCAGGTCTTTCTGTCTCTCCCCTCTTCCATGAGATTCCCTGCACTCTGCCCAAAGTTTGGTCATGACCCTCTGCATCCGCATGGAATCCCTGATGGGTAGAATCTTTGAGAGGCACTCTGTGGTAGGCTCCTGTTCCTGTTGCCTGTCTTCTCCTGCTTCCTATGTATATCCTGTTTGCCCTTCTGAATGAGGATTAAAACTCTTCTCTAGGGTTCCCCTTGTTGTTTAGATTTTTAGTATGTTTATATTATATTCCCAATATCCACTTATAAGTGAGTATATACCATGTTTGTTTTTCTGCCTCTGGTTTGCCTCACTCAGGATGATCTTTTCTAGTTCTATCCATTTGCCTGCAAATTTCATGATTTCGTTGTTTTTAATTCCTGAGTAGTATTCCATTGTATAAAAATAAAAACAAAGCAAAAATCTAGATTCCATCTTTGCACAACCATTGATGAGTAAAATAAAACAATCCTCATTCTTTAAATTATGGCATAATCACCTTCTGAATTCCCTCCATTTCAATTTTTTTTTCCTTTTCAAATTCTTTCAAGCTACGCTCGAGTTATCAGTTACCAATAATTAGTAAGGATACTAAGGCCTGGGTCTGTATAACTAGCACATCCTCTTGATCACAAGGATATCTCAATTTCAATTGCAAATTCCTGTTAGCTAGGTGCTTTAGTCCTTGCATGTTATTCCAAAACACTGGAATGCTGTTTTCTAATCTTACATTCAAATGTCCTTTGGAGCTGATTCATAACATCTATTCTTAGATAAACACCAGATGTAAACAGATCTTGGATAAAAGTTCAACACATTCTGCTGTCAACTGCAAAGATATTCTTTATTTGAACTTGAATTACAGTATTCCAACAGTTCTCACATCCTGCATACATTTTCCATCCTTTAACTAAGTTTATTAATTTGAATTTAATTTGAATAAATACCACTGTCTGAATTTCACATATTGTTGGCACAAATATTTCTTTGCTATAACAAGTATTCAATGTTTATGGTTGGTTCTCTTATATACCGTCTTCTCTAAATTTTGTCTATGGATTTCCTGTCATTTGAGGCCTTATTTTTACTCTGAGATGATACCTCTTTCAGAAAATAAATGAATTAGGAATATACTATGCTCTCAGAACCACCCTATATTCGGAGATACAAAAAACAATCTCTATCAGCATGGAGTGTATACTTGAAATATGACTTTATCATATCTGCAAATAAATTTAAAACTTTAAACTATAGTTAAGCTGGACTCTTTACATCTAACATACATTCTAAAATGCATAAATTTGAAAATTTTACAAATTTAATTGATTTTGTACTCCCCAAAAATAGAGTAGTATACTATTATTTTCTCAAAATGTTCAATTGAGGATATTTTAACAATATACCTAATTCAATACCCCTTAGCCAAATTTTGCATACACTGAATAGTCACTTGTTCATTTTATCTTGTGGTTAGATACTCAGGAACTAGAGGTGGTCATTACACAGTGTAAGTTCATACTGTTCCTCTAACTGAATAGTTTACTGTGACAGAACCTGCAAACAAAAACATCATCATGAGGTTATGTCCAAATACTTGAATGCAACCATCTTGTTTTTGTGAAACCCTTTTTAAATGAAGGGTCCAAACTATAGCACTCATATGGATCTGTCACCAGCTTAATCCCTATTTTCAATATGCACACTGACTTTGTAATGCTGAACTAAGGATGTGACACTCTAAAAAGAACAAGATCATCAGCTTGATGCACAAAGAGTATCTCAGAATTCCTGAGACCTGGATAAGCCAAAAGTTCAGTCTTGAGCTCAAAATAAGCTCCTCAAAACAGTCTTACTCACATAACCTTCAGTCTGGTTAGCTTGGAATTACATTGACCAATTCTCTTTCCCTAAAAAGAGACAATTATATTTGCATTTGTCTTTTTCTACTGTCACTTTAAGACATTCTACCTCCAGTAAGACTGAAATTTGACACAATCAACTGTTATTAACAATGTCTCCCAACTTTTTTTGAGCCTGAAGTATGATACGCTTGTCATAAATGACTTCACCCACGTAATTGATAACATTTTTCAAGTCTATGAGGGCAGAAGAAAGGGCCTTGCGGCACTCCCATATGGCACCAAGCCATTAATCTTTTATTCTCTCCAATTTTACTGTTTGTATTTTCTTACGAAACTAACACAAGCCTCCTGCCAAACACTTAAACCACATTTAAACAGACGTTGATAACATGGAAACACAATGTATTTGAAAACATCACTCCATGCTATGTTAACAACTTTTAATGTTTAGGTATATTTCTATACCTCGTAGATGAATATATCTAATATTCCTGTAACTAATTTATATATTTTTCATAAGGGGTAATCCCTTATGCTGCAAGTAATGTTTTACAATCTTTTCAATTAAATTGTTATTGTTTGATTTTCTTTCCAAATATAAAAAGCAATGTTTTTGTGTATGATAGATATGGCCTGGTATTTATTATTCAGTCACAGCTGGCACTGAAATCATAGCAATTCGCCTGCCTCAGACTCTCAAGTGCTAAAATTAAAGGCATAAACTACAAAAGTGGTTCAAACTTATTCTTTTAAAGAATCACACTACATAATATCTTTATTTATCAGGTATTTTAAAGATATATGCACTTTATTGAAATTTCCTGTCTATAAAAATACACTGCAGAATATGTTTCCTATAATATATAAGCTTGCTGAGCGGTGATACTACATCTAAGTAAAATTCATTACTTAAGGTAAAATTAGTAAGAAAGAGTAGGAGCACTTTCAGAGTAAATGGATAGCTTCAAAGTAAACTACCAAATATAAATTATACAAAAATATGAATTATAAATTAACATTAAGGATGTCCATTTGCTCTCAAATTTGCCAAAAAAAAACATTATCTTTAAAAAACTAATCTTAGCCAGGCACAGTGTCACATGCCTGTAATCTCAGCACTCAGGGAGGCAAAGGCAGCTGGATCTCTATGAATTCAAGATGAGCCTAGTAAACAAAGCCAGTCCAGGACATCTAAGGCTACACAAAGAAACTCTGTTTCAAAACAAAACAAAACAAACTAAAACAAGCAAACAAATCTTATCATAGTATGTTCTTTTTGGTGAAATTCTGTTTTAATACTTGACAGTGATATATTTCTTCTGTTGTCTGTTTCTAACTTTTTACAATTTTTCTATAGGAATTTAAAACTTTTCGAATATCTTTGAATTACACCAGCTTTGTGCATATTATAGATTATCTCAAGTCTCATTGTCTTCCCTCCTCCTCCAAATAAGAGGGAAGCTCCTTTTCCCATCCACCCCAGTTCATCAACTTGCATCAGAACTGAGCATGTTCTCTTTTATGGCCAGGTGAAGCAGTCCTGCCAGGGAGACGTGATCAAAAACTGCTAAGTGAACACCCATCTGGTACACCCTCCTGGTTCCTCCCTTACTAGAGGAACCATATGAAGTCTAAGCTGCCCATCTGCTACATGTTTGTAGGGGTGTGTAGGTCCAGTTCATGCTTGGTTCTTGGTTGATGTTTAAGTCTCAGTAAGCCCCTCTAGGCTCTGTTTAGTTGGTTCTGTTGGTCTTCTTGTGGAGCTCCAGTCACCTCCAGGTCCTTTTCTCTTTCCTCCTATTTTTCCACAAGATTCTCCCAATGTTTGGGAGAATCACCAAATATTTGGTTGTGAATCTTGGCATCTGTTTTGAGGGGCTGCCAGGTTGAGGCTCTCAGAGAACAACTTTGACAGGCTCCTGTCTGCAAGCTTTGTATTGTTCATAGATTCAGGGGATGGCACTCTCCAAATGGATGGGTCTTTGGCTTGACCAGTCATCAGCTGGGAATTCCCTCAATCTCTACTCTGTCAGCTCTATCTTTATCCCTACACATCTAATAGGTGTGGTAAATTTTGGTCAAAAATTTGTGGATAGGTTGGTGTTCCCTTCCCTCTACTAGGAGACTAGCCTAGTTAGAGGGTGTCCTCTTCAGTCTCTATGACCTCTGCTACTAAGAGTCTCTGCTTGAATCTCCCTCATATCCTCCCAGGAGCCCACCTTGACTTAGGTCTCCAGCTTGTCTCTTTTCTCTACAGTCCTTCTGCCCTCTTGCCCTTGTTTTCCCCAGGATTAATCTCCACACTCTCTGTACCCTCTCCTACCTTTTTCCCGCTCTTCAGTATGCACCCTCCCTTGTATCTCCTGTGTTGCTTATCTTCTGTGCTTCACAGTATACTTACTCTGTACTATTTTGCTAAAATCCACTTAGAAGTGACTTTGTACCATATGTGACTTTCTGGGTCTGGGCTATCTCACCCAGGATAATCTTTTCTAGTTCTGTCCTTTTGCTTACAAATGTTATGATTTCTTTGTTTTTAATAGCTGATTAGTATTCCATTGTATAAATGTACCATAGTTTCTTTATACCTTTACATTCTTTACATTCTTCCTTTGAGGGATATCTGGGTTGTTTCCAGATTCTGCCTATTACAAATAAAGCTGTTGAATGGTGGAACATCTTTTGGGTATATTCCCAGGAATAGTAGAGCTGAGTCTTGAGATAAAGCTATTCACAATTTTCTGAGAAAGCACCAGATTGATTTCCAAAGTGGTTGAACAAGTTTATATTCCCACCATCAATAGAGGAGTGTTCCCTTTTTCCACACCTTTGCCAGCCCTTGCTATCAGTTCAGATTTTGAGCTTAGCCACTGTGAGATGGTATCTCAGAGTCCTTTTGATTTGCATAACCCTGATGACTAAGGACACTGAGAGTTTCTTTAATTGCTTCTCAGCCATTCAAAATTTCTCTTTTGAGAACTCTCTGTTTAATTCTGTATCTCATTTTTCAATTATGTTATTTTGTTTATTGGTGTTTGATTTCATGAAATCATTTTAGAACTTAGCCTTTTATCAGATGTAGGATAAATGAAGATCTTTTCTCAATTGCTAGACTCCCCTTTCATTCTATTGACAGTGTCTTCTGCCTTACAGAATCTTTCCAGTTTCAAGAAGTCCCATTTTTTAATTGTTGATCTTAGAGCCTGAACTGTTAGTGTTCTGTTCAGGAAGTTGTCTCCTGTGCCAGTAAGTTTGAGGCACTTCCCCACTTTCTCTTCTAATAGATTTAGTGTATCTGGGGTTATATTGAGGCCTTTGATCCACTTAGATTTGAGTTTTGTGCAGGAAAATAACTATGGATCTATTTGCATTTTTCTACATGTAGACATTCAGTTAGACCAGCACCATTTGTGGAAGATGCTGTCTTTTTTCCATTGTATGGATTTGGCTCCTTTGTCAAAAATCAAGTGACTGTAAGTATGTGGATTTATTTCTTGGTCTTTGCTTTGATTCCATTGATCAATCAACCTATTTCTATGCCAATATCATGCACTTTTTACTACTGTTGCTCTGTAGTATAGCTTGAAGTTTGAGTTGGAGATATCTCCAGAAGTTCTTTTATTGTGTAGGGTTGTTTTAGCTATTCTGGATTTTTTTCCCATATGAAATTGATAATTCTTCTCTCAAGGTCTGTAAAGAATTGTGTTGGTATTTTGATTGGGATTGCATTGAATCTGTAGATTGCTTTTTGTAAGATAGCCACTTATGTCTTACCTTTGTATATAAATATTTAATTGTTGAATGTTTACATTTTTAATTTTTTAAGAGTAACTTCTGAAATTCAGATTATAGTGTGTTGTATAAGAATTAGAAAACTACTTTCTTATATTTTTTAGATACAAATAATAGCTACCTGAACACATTGACATAAAGAATATAAATATTTCAAAAAGTAGTCAACAATTCCACTTCCATTTATTGAATTCTACATTAATTTGAGGATAAGCCTACTTTCCTGCAACTTCACATCTTCACTTCCATATAAAGATTTCATTCATTTGACTTGGATAACATAACATGCTGTTTTAAATGCAGAATGGACCAATTGATATGTTTATAGTTTTCTTTTTTTTTCTGCTGACTCCAATTTATGTCAAGTGGACACCTAAAGCTAACTATGACATCCCTCTCTTTTTAACTATGACATACAAACATTACTTTCAACCACAGCAATTCTTTTCTTGTTGATCCCCAGAATTTCATGTTAATTGAATAGTGATGAGATAGTAGATTACATGTAAACAAAAGTAGAGAGGTGAAATGCATAAGTAGGTAGGTGTGTAAGAAAGAGTATGGAAGTCAATGGGGTTGAAGTGAAAGCTAATACCAAGGAAGGGTTGTGAAACCTGCTACATTACAACCTCATTTAAAAGTAAGTTCAAGGATAGTAGAACAAATGTGAAATAAAAACAGAGATTAAGCAGGTAGGATATGTGTGGGGCAAGGTATATAGCATAACTTTAAAAGTCACAGTCTTCGAAAATTCCAACAGTTCATAAGTTCAATGTCTTTTTACAAGTTCAAAATCACTTAATTCGGGACACTTTGTTTGTATAAAGCAAACAAAGAAATAAGCAAAAATGAGTTATGTACTTTCTTATCCCAAGAGGGAAAACTGGGCCACAGTTAAAAGTCAGATCAAAGCAAACCTGGAATCCATCAGTGTAAATATCTCGTGTCTAACATCTGTCATGAACTCATGAGCTGTCTAATCTGAAGTGCTCTGTCATTAGAAACACACACAGCTTGTCCGGTAGGCTCAGGTCTGCTTCCACCCCGCACGTGCTGCTCTCATAGTCTCGTAAGCCTGGAATCTTCATATGGTGTGGTCTCCACTACAACTGAGCTGCGCCTTCACCGGTGCTCTCTTTTGGCCTCCGCAGAGAGACCAAGCCTGTCAATTATCCTTGCCTCAGCTTCTTTCTTCTTTGTTTAATTGTTCTCTCATACATTACAATAAGAACCACTGTTTGGCTTTCCTCTATACCTCTAAGTTCTCCATACCTCTCCTCTCCTCTAGATCCACTCCTCCTCAGTTTCCCCTCACAAAAGAATGGGCCTCCCAGGAATATCAACCAAACACAGTTTAACAGTTTACAATAAGACTGGGTACAAATCCTTGTAACATGGCTGAACTAGGAAACACAGTAGGAGGGAAAGAGTCTCAAGAGCTGGGAAAAGAGTCAGAGACACCCTCATTCTATTCTTAGGAGCTCCACAGGGACACCAAGCTATATAACAGCCATAACCTATATGCATAGGACCTACTTCAGACCCATACAGGTTCTATGATTTTTGCTTCAGTCTTTGTGAGGGCCTATGAGCACTGCTTAGTTGGTTTTCATGGTGTCTTTGACCCCTCTGGCTCTTACATTCCTTTCTCTCCTTCATCTGCAGGGTTCCCTGAGTTCTGCCCACTGCATTTGATCCCATCAGTTGCTGGATGAAGCCTCTCTGCTGACAGTTGGGCTAGGCAATGATCTAGAAGTATAGCAGAATACCATTTGGAATCATTTTATTGACTTTTTTTTTCCAGTCCTGTTTCTTTCTATCCTAGGTCTTTGAGCCGTCCACCTCCTGATTCCTGGCCATCCAGACAGTTTCAAGTGTGGATTCCCTCTCCTGGCATGGACCTCAAGTGGACAAGTCATTTTTTGTCACTCCCACAAGTTCTGTACCATCATTGCCCCAGCATATATTGCAAGTAAGACATACTGTAGGTCAAAGCTCTTGTGGCTGGGTTGCATTCTCAGTCCCACCACTGGAAGCTGTTCCTGGTTATATAAGACAGTCAGTTCAGGTTTCCTATCCACCATTGCTAGTAATCTTTACTAGGGTCACCCTCATAGAGTCTAAGGAGTTTCCACTGCATTACGTTTCTACATTGCCCCTCAAATGCTTACCATTTCCACTCATCTATCCCAGTACTGCCTGCCACCACCCCACCTGCTGCTTGAGCCCTACTATTTCTTCCAGTACATGCACAAAATCGATTCTACTTCCCCTCCTCTGGGAGATCTGCCTCCTCTGAGCCCTGATTGTTACTTAGCCTTTCTGGGTCTGTAGATTCTAGCATGATTATCCTTACTTAACAGCTAAGAATCACTTATAAGTAAGGCCATACCATGTTTGTCTTTCTGAGTCTGAATTAAGTCACTCAGAAAGAATTTTTCTAGTTCTGCCCATTTGACTGCAAAATTCTTAATGTCATTTTTTTTTTTGAGTTGAGTAGTACCGCACTGTGTAAATGTACCACATTTTGTTACCCATTCTTAGGTTCAGGGATATCTAGGTTGTTTCCAAAATCTGAATATTATGAATAAAGCTGATATAGCATACTTGAGTAAGTGTCCTTGTGGTAGAATGGAGCATCCTTGAGTATATGTTCAGGAGTGATATAGCTGACTCTTGAGGTAGGGGAGTCTCGATTGTTTTTGAAGAATTGTCATATTGATTTTCTTAGTGGTTGTACATGTTCGCAGTCCCACCAGTAATGGAGGAGTATTCTCCTTGCTCCACATCCTCACCAGCATGAGCTGTCACTTGTGATTTTGGCCTTAGCCATTCTAACAGGTGTAAGTTGAGATCTCGAAGTTTTATTTTTAACTTATGGCTGAGAATGTTGAAAATATCTTTAAGTGCTTCTTAGATATTTGAGAAATAGATCCATATCCACATATCCATATCCATATCACCCTGCACAAAACTCAAGTCCAAATTGATCAAAGATCCAAACATAAAACTACATACATTGAACCTGATAGAAAAGAAAGTGAGAATTGGAACACATTAACAAAAGATACAACTTCCTGAACAGAAGAACAATAGCAAAGGTACTAAGATAATCAATTAGTAAATGCCACCTCATAAAACTGAAAAGCTGTAAAGTAAAGGACACTATCAACAGGACAAAACAGTAGCCTACAGAGTGGGAAAAGATTTTCACTAAGTCCACATCTGACAGTGGGCCAATATCCACAATGTATAAAGAATTTCAAGAAACTAGACATCAACAAACCAAACAATCCAATTAAAAATGAAGTACTGACATAAACAGTTTCTTTCAATAATACCTTCAATCCTTGGGCTTAGTCAGTCTCCACTAAATCAGTCTCTACAAAACTGAGACTCCATTTTCTCCAATGGCCACTCTTGGACTTCTGGGAAATTCTAACCCTACTACAAGATGCTAAACCTCAGCTGCTTTCTTTGACCTTTTCATGCCTTCAAAGCCTGCACCATATTGAAGAATCTTATACATTACCAAGTTTAGATTCCAGCTTGAAATCCGCCCTTGAGTCCCCTGAACCATAGTTCCTGACACTGAGGAAATACTTCCAAGAAGAGTTCATCTTGATTATGTTGATCTCTTAGTCACAGCTGAATTTTCAGCCCCATTCAACAAACAGAAATTGTATCAGTAAAGCAAAGCTTCTACTTCCACTGATTCTTAATTAAAAATAATAAAAAACAGTCCTGATGGAGTCTTTACTTCCCCTGAAACTTCAAAATCAGGCCTCTATCATCTTTATTTTCTTCAGAATTCTCATCTTTCAAATTTGTATAGAACAACCCATTAAGCTCTGAGAACTCAAGGCTTTTTCAGCCTCGATTTCGAATTCCTGTTTTGCAAAATTAGCATGGTCAGGTCCATCACAGCATACTCCATATTTGTGTTATGTTATCCTTCTGTCTTGGTTATCTTTCATAGGCAACTCTAGGTTTATGTCAAGTTGAAGTAAACTATACAGTCCCTTGGAAACTTTCTAATAAACACTGATAATTATCAATTTTAATCATTAACATCATTATTAGCAGTAGTAGTACCAAGTATAAGCTTAAGAAAAACTGCAGGAAAGGAAAAAGTTTGAAAAGAAAGATTTAATTTTCTGACTATTCTTCTAGTTGCAGAGATACTACAAACAAGGTCATTCATCAAACTCTTTTAGTAGTGACTCAGGACATTTGAAATAGCTATACAAATTGCTATTTGCCCAATAGTGCAACTGAACTTCCTAGGAAAATCTTTATTAAAAGATATTTAATTGGAATTTATGAAATATTTACAACCAAAAATGGAGGAAAGATCCAAATCTTAGAGGCCTACAAGGTATAAGGTATAAAAGTTTAATGTAGCAAATAACTGATTAATTTGTTAGACTGAGGTGGCCAGCATAGATTCAGTTTCATCCTTCATGACTATATACACCTGAATTACAGAATAAGAATTCTGAAATTAAAGACATAAATACAAAAAGAAAAGTGTTGGTCCTTATTTCTCCCAACATTTGTAGTCCCAACAGTGAATACATAAAATGAGTTTTGTGGAAAAATATATTTTGCAAATTATAAAAACAGTATTTTCCATGATTTTGCTGTAATTTGGCGTTATTGTCATGTATGCCCATGATGTGTTTTCTATTTAAACAAATAAACTAAACATTTGGTCAGTTGCCTCTATATAACAGATCAACTTTGCTTGTGAAACTCATAGTAAGTAACATTGCCACTAGATATGTAGGTATATTAAAAATATATAAAGATTCTGGCTTCTCAACTATCTCCAGTGATATCAAGCAACAGTTGTCACTGCCTATTATTGACAAATTCATAAACAAACTGAACATAACAGAAAGTGCTGGTGCCCACTGGCAGAGTGGAACAGTTCTTAATTCAGGGTGAGGGTTGAAAGAAAATTAATAAACCAACACACTACACATGGAATCTTTCCAAGAGGGCTTCCAGGAGAAAACTAGTCACTCCAGTTTATTCCAATAATCCTTTTCAAGTCAGAGCAAAAGTACCTCAGTACAATGAATGAATTCACTGAGAAGTCAAACCCTTTTTCATCAACCACCTGTCTGTGTGATCCTCACAGAAACAAAAGGTGTGAACTTGAGAAAACATTCCACCTTCTGTCTCAAACAAAGGGAGGTAGACTTAGCAAACCGTTTGCTAATCTCTGACTCCAGGTGAAGGCCAGGGTGAAAACCTGTGTTTCTGATGAGATCTAAATAACAAAGCAGCCTGACAGACCACTGGCTCCCCACAAGAAAGTAGTTATGCTCAAATCCCAGTGAACTCAGTACCATTTAAAGGAGGGCAAAACAGCACATGTTAGAGAGAAGTCAGCAATAGAGATTCTGATGAGGTAGAAGTGGCAAGCTGCATTGATTCATTACTTTAAAGAAACATTTTCAAGTTATCTGGTGTGTGTGTGTGTGTGTGTGTGTGTTTTATTACATTAGAATATAGACTATATTTTATTAAATGCACAGCATTAAATTAATTGAAGCATTTTGGAGGTGAACTTTAAATGTACACAAGTAAATTATAGTGCAAATACACTGACTCAGAACATTTAACAATTACCTGCAAATTCTAGGCTTAATTACCAACCCACTAAATGTCAGTAGTACTGGTTCTATCAAGCAGTCTCTAAAAAAGCATCATTGAAGAAAGTGTGAAGAGACTGAACTTGTCTTCCCTGATTCTACAGTTTAAGATTGATTTGGCTGAGGGTTCTGGACACTGGGAAGCACAGAGTTGAGAGGTCATCACTGCTGAGGACATTTGTAGTTAATCCACTGAAGAAAGGTGGCAAGCAAGCAGCCTTCAGAAAGTCAAGAAATAGAAGTGACAAAGTGTGCTTTGTGGCAGCCTGCTTACACTTCTGAGTAACTAGACAACCAACACACTCAAGTCCTGATATCACATCTTGACCCTGTTCCTTCATCTTAGACTCAAGCTTCAGACTGTGCCCTAGGAAGGACAATGCAGAAATGCCATACTTGAAGTTTGTTTTTCATACAATAAGAAAACATAAGACTGGGGATCCAAGATGGTAGCAAGCAGCGTGTACTCTCCCTGGAGGACAGGGGATCTTAAACTCTGAAATTGGTGAGTTGGGGGCATCTGAACCTAAACCAATGAAACCTAGGCTTCCAGGGAGAAAGGGACAAACCCTGAACTGAGACCAATAGGATACAGGTCAAACACTGACTCCTCCATGGAAATCTCCTGCACTTGCTCCCCTCCCCCACATTCCAAGCACCTATACTCTCTCCTTCATGACACTCTTCCATGCTCTCTCTCTCTTGCCTCCCCGTAGTTCCATTTCTGGGCCAGCAACTCTTCCTCCCTTAGGTAGAGCTGAAACACCAACTGACATCACAAACCAGTAGACCTCTCTCATTTTCCTGAAGAATACTCCAGACAGCAGAGAAAACAAACCCAGTCTGAAGTACAGACTCCAGGAAAAAACAGTGAAGGTTACAAGTAAGCAGATGGTCAGAGGTTGGCAGAAGAACACACCCAACAAAAATCAGGACATCATGGACCCACCAGCAATCCCCAAAATCAATGTATTTTTTAATTCAGCAGAAACACAGGAAAATGACTTTAACTATGCTTATCCAATTATTAGAGGCACATAAAGAGGAAATGAACAAATCTCTCAGGTAAATAGCTACTCAAGTGGAGCTAAATAAAAAGGAAATGAATAAAACTGTCAAAGAAATACACACAAACACAACCGCATAAGTAGAGGCACAATCAGTGGCATATAGAAAGGAAATGAACAAAAAAATAAAATCCATCCTGGAAAGACAAGAATCCACATTCAAACAGATGAAGGAAATAGTGTAAGGCATGAAAACAGAATGAGAATCAATAAAGAAAACACAAACAGAGAAAACCCTGGAGCTGGAGAATTTAGAGAAAAGATCAAGAACCGCAAAGGTAACCATCACCAATAGAATACAGGAGATGGAAGAAAGAATCTCAGGTGCTGAAAATAAACTTGCTGAAACTGATAATTCTCTCAAAAAGAAAGTAAAATTTGAAAAGTACCAAACAGATAACATTCAAGAACTCGAAGATACCATGAAGAGATAAAATCCAAGAATAGTAGGAATAGATGAAAAAGAAGAATCCAGGTTCCAAGGTATGGAAAATATTTTTAAGAAAAATCATAGAAAGAAATTTCCCAACTTAAAGATAGACATGTCCATAAACATGCAAGAAGCCTACAGAACATCAAATAGACTAGATTAGAAAAGAAACTCTTCACGTCACATCACAGTCAAAACGCTAAACCTACAAAACAAAGAAAAAATATTAAAGGCAGCAAGGGAAAAGGCCAAGTAATATATGAAGGTAGACCTTTCAGAATCATGCCAGACTTGTCAACAGAAACTCTAAAAGCTAGAAGGGCCTAGGCAGATGTCACACAGATTCTAAGAAACCACAGATGTCAACCCAGACTGCTGTAACCAGCAGAGCTCGCAATCAACATAGATGGAGAAAACAAAATATTCTATGACAAAACTAAATCTAAACAATACCTACACAGCAAACTAGCCCTACAGAAGATACTAGTAGAAAAACTCCAATCCAATGAAAGCAACTATACCCAAGAAAGGATAGGATACAGATAACTATCACAAGAATAATTAAAAGAAAACTAGCAGTGAATCACAGTAACACCACCAACTCCACAATGAAAGGAACTACCATTCATTGGTCACTATTATCTATCAACATCAATGGACCCAACTCTCTAATAAAAAGACACAGACTAACAGAATGGTAACTGAAACAGGATCCAACATTTTGCTGCATCTAAGAAACACATCTCTGCAACAAACAAAACCACTACTTCAGAGTAGTATCCAATAAAATAGACTTTCAACCAAAATTAATCAAAAAAGATAAGGAGGGACACTTCATTCTCATCAAAGAAAAAATCCACCAGGAGAATATCACAATTCTGAATATCTATGCACCAACTACAAGAGTACCTACATTTGTAAATGAAACATTATTAAAGCTTAAATCACCCATTGATCCTAATACCTTAACAGTGGGAAATATCAACAAGGGACATATCATCTAGACAGAATTTAAATAGGGAAATAAAGACACATACAGAGGCCCTAAGTCAAATGGACCTAATAGATGTCTACAGAACTATTTACCCAAACACAAAAGAGTATACATTTTTTTAGCACCTCATGGAACCTTCTCCAAAATAGACCATATAGTTAGTCACAAAGAAAGCCTTAGTAGATACAAGAAGATGGAAATAATTCCTTGTATCCTATGTAACCACCATGTACTAAAGCTAGACCTAAACAAGAACAGAAATAGCAAAAAGCCTACATGCAACTAGAAACTGAACAACTCCCTACTCAATGGCAGCTGGGATAGGGAAGAAAGAAAGAAAGAAACTAAAGACTTCCAAGAATTCAATGAAAATGAAGGCATAACATACCCAAACTTATGGGAAACAATGAAAGCAGTGCTAAGAGAAAAAGTCATATCATCAAGTGCCTTCAAGAAGAAATTTGAAACATCTCATGCAGGCAACATAATGGACCACCTGAAAGTCCTAGAAAAAAGGAGACACACCCAAGAGGAGTGGATGACTGGAAATAATCAAACTCAGGCCTGAAATCAATAAATTAGAATCAAATAAAACTATTCAAAGAATCAATGAAACTAAGAGTTGGTTCTTTGAGATAATCAACAAGATAGACAAACCCTTAGCCAAACTAACTAAAAGGCAGAAAATCAGCAACATCAGAAATGAAAAGGGGGACATAACAACAGACACTGAGAAAATCCAAACAATCATTAGGTCTTAATACAAAAGCCTATATGCCACGAAATTTGAAAATCTAAAGGAAATAGACAATTATCTTGATAGATTCCATTTACCAAAATTAAGTCAAGATCAGGTAGAAAGATTGAATGATCGTATATCTTCAAAGGAAATACAAGTAGTCATCAAAACTCTCCATTCCAAAACAAGCCCAGGGCCAGATGGTTTCAGCGCAGAATTCTACCAGACCTTCAAAGAAATGCTAACGCCAGTTCTCTTCAAATTATTCCACAAAATAGAACATTACCAAATTCTTCCTATGAAGCCACAGTCACCTTGATACCTAAACCACACAAAGGTCCAACAAAGAAGAACTTCAGACCTATCTCTCTTATGAACATTGATGCAAAAATAATAAAATAGTGGCAAACTGAGTCTAAGTACATATAAAATATTTCATACACCACTACCAAGTAGGCCTCATCCCAGGCATGGAATGGTGGTTCAGCATACAAAAATCCATCAATATAATCTATCATATAAACAAACTGAAGGAAAAAAACCACATGGTCATCTCCTTAGATGCCAAAAAAAAGCATTTTACAAAATCCAACACCCATTCATGTTTAAAGTCTTGGAGAGATCAGGGAAACAAGGCACATACCTAAACACAGTAAAGACAATATACGGAAAGCCTATAGCCAACATCAAACTGAACTGAAAGAAACTTAAATCCCACTGAAATTAGGGACAAGGCAAGGCTGCCCACTCTCTCCATATCTCTTCAAAATAGTACTTGAAGTCCTAGCTAGAGCAGTAAGACAACTGAAGGAGGTCAAGGGGATACTAACTGGAAAAGAAGGAGTCAAAGTATCACTATTTGCAGATGATATGATAATCTACAAGAGTGACCCCAAAAATTCATAAGAGATCTCTTTCAGCTGATAAACACCTTCAGCAAAGTAGCTGGATATAAAATTAACTCAAAAAAAAAAATCAGAAGCCCTCCTGTATATAAACACAAAAGGGCTGAGAAAGAAATTATGGAAAAACACCCTTCACAATAGCCACTAATAACATAAAATACCTTGATATGACTCTAACCAAGCAAGTGAAATTCCTGTTCGAAAAAAATCTTCAAGTCTCTGAAGAAAGAAGATATCAGGAGATAGAAAGATCTCCAGTGCTCATGGATTGGTAGAATTAACATAGTGAAAATGGCCACCCAGACAAAAGCAATATACAGATTCAGTGCAATTCCCCTCAAAATACTAACACAATTCTTTACAGAACTTGACAAAAAAAATTCTCAACTTCATATAGAAAAACAAACAATCCAGAATTGCCAAAACGATCCTGTACAGTAACCCATCATCTGGAGGTATCTCCATCCCTGATCTCAAGCTGTTCTATAGAGCAATCGTAATAAAAACTACATGGTACTGGCATAGAAACAGCATGGTAGATCAACAAAATCAAATTGAAGACCCAGAAATAAACCCACACACCTATGGACACTTGATATTTGACAGAGAAGCCAAAACCATTCAATAGAAAAAAAGACAACATCTTCAACAATAGTGCTGGTCTAACTGGATAACTACATGTAGAAAAATGCAAATAGATTCATATTTATCACCCTGCACAAAACTAAAGGCCAAGTGGATCAAAGACCTCAACATAAAACCAGACACACTAAATCGGTTAGAAGAAAAATTGGGAAAGAGCCTGTGACAACTTCCTGAACAGAACAACAACAGCATAGGCTCTAAGATCAACAATCAATAAATGGGACCTCATGAAATGGAAAAGCTTCTGTAATGCAAAGGACACTGTTGCCAGAACAAAACAACAGCCTAGAGACTGGGAAAGGATCTTCACCAACCCTATATCTGACAGAGGGCTAATATCCAGAATATATCAAGAACTAAAGAAATTAAAAAGCAACAAATCAAGGAATCCAATTAAAAAATGGGGTACAGAGAATTCTCTGATGAGGAATATAAAATGGCAGAGAAATGTTTAAAGAAATGCTCAATGTTCTCAGTCATCAGGAGATGCAAATCAAAACAACCCTGAGGTTTCACCTTATCCCCCATCAGAATGGCTAAAATCAAAAACTCAAGTGGCAATACATGCTGTAGAGGGTGTAGAAAGAAGGGAACTCTCCTCCATTGCTGGTGGGATTGTATACTTGTACAACAACTTTGGAAATCAATCTAGTGCTTTCTCAGAAAATTAGCAATAGTACTTACTCAAGATTCTGCAATACCAGTCCTAGGCATATATACAAAATGTGGTCAAGTACACAACAAGGGCATTTGTTCAACCGTGTTTGTAGTAGCTTTATTTGTAATAGCCTGAACCTGGAAACAATGCAGATGTCCCTCAGCGGAGAAATGGATACAGAAATTGTGGTACATTTACTCAATGGAATACTACTCAGCAATTTAAAAGAAAGAAATCCTGAAATTTGCAGGCAAATAGTGGGATCTAGAAAAAATCATCCTGATTGAGGTATCTCAGAAAAAGAAAGAACCACACGGTATATAGTCATTTATAAGTGGATACTAGTCATAAAACATAGGATAAACCTACAAAAATCTGAACACCTAAAGAAGGTAAACTAGAAGGAGGACCCTGCATGCAGTGACCAATCCTCACTCAGAAAGGCAAAGGGGACAGACATTAGAAGAAGGAGAAAAAAGGAAACCGGACAGGAGCCTACCATCGAGGACCTCTGAAAGACTCTACCCTGCAGGGAATCAAAGCAGATTCTGCCAAACTTTGGGAAGAGTGCAGGGAATCTTACAAAAGAATGGGGAGATAGTAAGACCTGGAAAGGACAGGAGCTCCACAAGGATAGCAACAGAACCAATGTATCTGGGCTCAGAGGTCTTTTCTGAGACTGATACTCCAACAAAGGTTGTAACCTAGAACACCTGCTCAGATGTGGTCCATGGCTGCTCAGTATCCAAGTGGGTTCCCTAGTCTTGGGAACAGACACTGTCTCTGACCTGCACTCAATGGCTGGCTCTTTGACCACCTCCCTCTAAAGGGGCCAGGGAGCAGCTTTGCCAGGCCACAGAGGAGGACACTGCAGCCAGTTCCGATGAGACCAGATAAGCTAGGGTCAGATGGAAGGGGAGGAGGATCTCCCCTATCTGTGGACTTGGAGAGGGACATAGGAGGAGATAAGGGAGGGAGAGTGGAGTTGGGAGGGGAGGAGAGAAGGGGCTACAGCTGGGATACAAAGTGAACAAACTGTAATTAATATAAAAAATAAAAATTAACAAAAGAAAAAAACATAAGACATGATATAAAAAAGAAAATAAAATTCAAAGTAAATCCTAGGAGCTAAAAATGTAGACTACAAGATTTTCTGGCTCAAACTTTCACACATCTATATTACCTTTTTCACATGCCCCCATTTTATTTAACGTTTAGCTTACTTATGATTCATTGTTACGAATTGTTGTGCAACATGTATCCTTTCACATATATCCTCAAACTTTTAGTTGATGTGACTTTTTGGATGAATTTCTAGGACAATGCATAGTCTGTCAAAAACATTCATGGTGAATCATTTTCATTAATTTGCAGGCTTTTCTGCTCAACGGCATTGGATATTGTTGATCCTTTTAATTCCCAAACTGATCAAGAAAAACTACAAAGAACTGTGTGTGTTTGTGTGTGTGTTAGCATTTAGGCATCCTGCTTCTGGGTTGCCTAGCAACCTATGATGTCATCATGTGTCACAGGTCAGGTAGCCACGCCTGGCAGCAGGTGTGGTTCTGTTGCTCCTTCAAAGGACCAACCGACCACTTTGTCTCTCTCTCAGCCCTTGCCCTCTTCTCTCTTGCTCTCTCCCCTTTCTCTATGTCCCCCCTTTCTTCCCCTTATTGTGTCTCACTCTCTCTTCATCTCCATCTAATAAACCTCTTTCATATAAAATCTGCTGTGTGCGTCATCACTTCATTTGGTCCTGATATTGGTGTTTTGGGCTGGGAAGGGCTTTCCTGGTAGCACCTGATCTGATCATGCCAGGACCACTTTAATCTGCAACAGATTTTTTTTCTGCTCTATCTCACCTCTCAACCATCTATGCTTTAAAACCTACACTTTCAACTACCCTGCTCTTACTGCACACACCTGTCCCTCTGCTTTCGGCTGCTCAGACTTGGCAACCTGCCAGATCCTCCGAGCCCCAGGGACATGGTAGACACTCATGCTGCGCCAAAATCAGCTTGGGGAAAGTGAATCGCTCACGCCAGACACTGAAACTGCTGCTTCATACACAGACACAGCCTGCTAATTGCTGTTAGGTAAGCAATTGCTGGGGACCCTGCCCACATATATATGGCCTTAAATTGCACTGCAGCCTCAGGCCCCATGGGGGAGATTTTAAATTTCCCCCACAAAACGCCTGCCATGAGATGCTGTGTTGCAAAGGAGGATTTTCAGTTGCTCAGACTTTGGATCAGCCGTGCCACGCACAGAGAGTTTCCAACCAGGCCGAAACAGCCTTGAACACCAGTTAGCACCTGGTCTCACGGTGCCAGAGTTCCGCACCACACGTGGCAAGCCGCCATGTTGACTTTTAAATGGAAAAGCTGTGCCTTGAGCTCACCCCTCTCCTACTCCTGCGAAACTCCAAGCCACTCGTTGTAAACCCTGGCTCTCAATATTTCTGACCTCTTAGGTGCTACTTCCAAGCTTTTAAAAACCGTTTTCACTCTGCTCGTTTATATCTATATCTATCTATCTATCTATCTATCTATCTATCTATCTATCTATCTATCTATCTATCTATCTATCTATATATGAGCATATATATATGTGTGTGTGTGTATGTATATTTATATATTATTTTTTAAATTCTTATCTAACAAGTTATATAATTTTTTCATTGGGTTTACATTTATAAGATTTCCATGATCATAATTAATTCTATGTTTATTTTTATCGCCTTTTAGACTAGGACAGCAACAAGCCTCGTTTTAAATTGGTATGGATTTTTATAAAAATTCAAAGCTACTTTTTACAACATATATAATTCAACTCTGGTTCATTAATGCTGAAATTTCAGTTATAAAGGTCTATTCAAATTAAGCTAATTTAAAGTGTACATCTAAGGGCTGGAGAGATGGCTCGGTGGTTAATAGCACTGTCTTCTCTTCCAAAGGACCCGGGTTCAATTTCCAGAACCCATCACTGTACATACAGCTAATCCCAAAGGATCTGACACCTTCACAACTAATGCACATAAAATAAAATTAAATAAAGTATTGGGGCTGGAGAGGTAAAGGGAGGAAGACCTCTCCCATCAGTGGACTTAGAAAGGGGCAGGAAGGAGATGAGGGAGGACGGGTGGGATGGAGAGGGATTGAGAGAAGGGGCTACAGCTGGGATACAAAGTAAATACACTGTAATTAATACAAAAATAGTAAAAATTTAATTAAAAAATAAAATAAAATATACATCTAACAACCTGTGTCTTTATCAATTCCTACATTTAAAAAATGCTGTTTCTCCTGCCATGAGCTGCCTATGATCGAGATTCACCACTAGGCTTTCTGGCTAATAAATTTGGTATAATAAATTCAAATGGAGTTTTAAAATTGCTTTATACTGTTCTATTATATTGTTAGTTTTAAAACTCATAACTCAGGGATTACTATGTACAAGTTTTTACCAATACTCTAAATTAAGATCTATCAGTGTTCAAGGCATTTATTTATTTATGTTAAAACTTGGTCATTACACTTATATCTTTACTATCAAAAGGTTAAAATATGCTTTGTCTTGTTTTCTAAAAATGTTATCATTTTTAATCTATAGTATATCCTTAGACTTTTATAATAAACTATGGACTTTCTATATTCTAAATCATACAGAAAACTGTTGTGCTCTCACTTTAATGGACTGTATTTATGACTTTTAAGGCTCCAACTACACAGAACCATAACCTAAAGTCCTAATATTTGATGGTTAATAAATGCAAGTTAATAGTCAGTCATTTCATAATAGTTCTTTAACATATCCAAAAACATATTTATGGTCCTACAAATGCAAACATGGCCTCACTGCCATCTTTAATAAACAGCTGAGGATGGTCTTGAGTCATCATACATGAGTTGGTAAAAATAATAAGAGAGGAGCATTCCTGACAGGCTCATCTACAGCAAAAACTATGCTCCATACTGCTCTGAGGCTGTAGGCGTTCCCACACAATAACACAAGAGGTCTGCAATGCCCTATCCCACTGGGGTATAGCCAAAAGTCAATTCTGCCAAGTGACTGTTTCAAATGCAGCCAAGCTGGAGACTCTGGTCCCGCAGCTGCCTCAACAAGCCATGGCTGCCTGCTGGCAGACTGGCCTCTGGAAGTCAAAATGCTTCCATGCAGGTTTGTCCTCTGTGCTCAGCCATGGAGGCTCAACCAGCACAAGAGCCATAGACACCTCCAACCTTCCAGCTCCTTGGCCTGGCAGAGGACAAATAGCTCCTTTATTCAGCAACCTCCACCACCCTTGCCCAGCCCAGGGTAACATCGTATGTCAGTTTGGCCTCACATTGGGGTCCCAAAGACATGTTACCAACTTCTGCCTTGGGAGACTTCAGATGCCTTCTCAGTTCTCTTCATATGCAGGAGACCAGGCCTTAAGCCTGAGTCCTAGAGTTGCTATTATCAGGCCTAGACACAATGTGCCTTGTTGCCAGACTCAAGAAACAGGCCGGAATGAAACCTTTTACCATCCTTAACTAAAGGACAATAAATATTCATAGCATGTCTCATGGTAAATAACTTGATACAAAGGCCTAAAAAAAAGTAAAAGTTTTTTGAGGGTCTAAGAAAATATCTTAAGATTGGTAAATGAAAGTTATAAATGTTTGAGGGTCTAAGAAAGTGCTTTAAGGTTGGTAAACGCAAGTTATAAAGGTTGCAAGGTCTAAAATGATTGAAGGTAACCTGAATAGGTAAAAAGGCTTAAAATTTCCTCCTGTTGCCATGCTACTGTTATATTGACTTTCCAGAGCTTTGACCTTTATCAATAGAGCTCTGATTTATTAATCTAACTGTAATTCAAAAACATTCGACTATACCATCCAGTATCATGATTCCAAGCTTAAGGTTTAAATCTCCATAATGTGTACTTATACTAAAAGTTAAAGTCAAGTGAGCGTCCCCGTCTTCATGAAAGACTTCTGCCTTTTCAGAGCTCACCTTAAAGAATGATTATGCTGTTAACACAAATGTGTATGTCTACTGCCTTTTCTACAGCGCATATTTCATTGCAGATTACAATTGTGATTCTAACATGTCTAAAGCTTTATCTCCTTAATAAAACTTAAAAGTAATTCTTGTAAGTTGCAGGAAATCCACCTGAATCCACCTCTGAGATCAATGGGGCTCTAGATGAGTACTGCACTTATTGCCTATCTCAGAAGGTACGATGATTCCTCCCCTTTCCTTGGTTTGGGACTTCTCTTTCCTGGCTACTTGATTGCTACCTCCTACATGCAACACTGGCTGTATTGGTGAGTTCCCCTCATTGGTCAGCATAAACGCCTCTCTTGGTAGGTGAAGATTGACCATCAAGCATCCAACAGCTTCCTGAGATGGAGGAACCCCCAACCACAGTCTTCACTGGCCACAATTGACCCATTTTGCTGACCTCCATTTAGAACTTCCTCTTTCCCTTGGGTGAGATTTTTTTCCCCTTCTACATGCACAGTTTCCTCCACCCTCTCATGCTCATCTACAAAAATCCTAGTGCTACGTAAACTGTGTTCCTATGGGCAACTGTACCCTTTGTCTCTAGCCAAAACTGGCAGGTTGTTGGATCAGGTACTTTCATATTCTATTGAGCCAAACTTCCTCTTGGGACACCTCTGACAGGTTACTGACTCCTACCCTCCCAATGGGAATAGTCCATTTGTCTGTTCCTCCAGATTCTCCTCTGGGGATGTCTTCTGCAGAATTTCAGATTTCTATACCTAGTGCCTGCTCTAAGTGCCTCTAAGCTTACACGTTTCTGTAACCAAACTTGGCCTTAATTTATTTAAATGACAGATCCAAAGTAAACACTTTTTAATTACTGCCAGTGATTGGGTAAATGGAGGTTCCCTCAGGTAAATGGGGGTTCCCATGTTCAAGCCTCTTTGATACAAACCTTCTATCTCTATTTGTTCTACCAAAAGTTTTAAATGTACACCTACAGAATTATCTCCATAATCTGCTTAATTTTATCTTCTGCCTATGTATATGTTTCAGTATCCTGCCAGACACAGATGTTTCCTATATCCACAACAGCGCTATATCCAAAGCAGCTACAAGTGTTCCAGTCAGACCTCACAGAGTTCCATCAAGCTGGACCTGCAATTTCCCTCCCAACCATAGATGTTCTCACAGACCCTGGACAGCATCAAAACAGCCTGTTCTTCATGGATTGGGCCAGCATTTCAGCTTTTTGACCTCCCTACAACACCCCCAGTGTCAGCAGGAAGGCTGGAATGGTGTGCTTTGGGACCAGGACAAGTAGCTCCAGGTTCTCCCAACATTCCTCAGTCCCTACCTCCTACCTTATGTGGCTGGCAACTCTAGGCTGACAACCCTTTACCCTAAACTTTCCAGGGTAGGGGCTTCCTCTCCTCCTCTTAACCATGTAATCTGGCCATTTTGTTGTTGTTATTTTTTCTCTCTCTCTTAACCCCTTGCATGGCAACCAAGAGCTGCTTCCAATGAACCTAAATTTATATACTTTAACTTGCCTTACATGAGAAGCAGCCCATGCTCCTCATTTTTTAATTATAGAAAAAGGGAGGAATGGTAATATTTAGGCAGGCTGCTTCTGGGTTGCCTAGCAACCTATAATGTCATCATGTGTCACAGGCCAGGTAGCTATACCTGGCAGGAGTGGTTAAGTTGCTCTTTAAAAGCACCAACCCACCACTTTGTCTTTCTTTCATCTCTTGCCCTCTCCTTTCTTGCCCTCTCCCCTTTCTCTGTCAGAATACCCACCCCTTTTCCCCCTTATTGTGTCTCACTCACTCTCTCCTTCTCTCTCTCTCTCTTCATCTCCATCTAATAAACTTCTTTCATATAAAATCTGCTGTGTACATAATCATTTATTTGGTCTTAACAGTGTGTGTAAGTGTGTTAGAATACCAGCTAAGTGGACCAAACACTTTTTACAAGTTTAATCACAGTCCCCCCCCCCTTTTTAAATTGGCTTGTCCATTTTCTTGCCAATTTTTAATTTGGGTGTCTGCAAATACTTAGTTCATTAATATTTTGCCTATCATATTTTTTAATTTTTTATTAACTACACTTTATTCACTTTGTATCCACCCTGTAGCGCCCTCCCTCCTCCCCTCCCAAACCCCCCCTTCCTCCTCCTTCTCCACGCATGCCCCTCCCCCAGTCCACTGGTTGGGGGAGGTCTTCTTTTCCTCCCTTCTCATCCTAGTTTATCAGGTCTCATCAGGAGTGGCTGCATTGTCTTCTTCTGTGGCCTGGTAAGGCTGCTCCCCCCTCAGGGTGGGGTGTGCCTATCATATTTTATGCAGATGATGGATATTTTTATTCAATGTTGATTTGTTTTTTTTTCAAAATGAAATTTTAAGGAAAATGGTATACCTCCTGTCTTTTGCTTATTTGTTTTTGTTTTTATTTTGCAGTTTTATTTGATAGACTGAATATAATAAAATTGCTAGAAGAAGGCAAATAATAATCTTTTCCTCCAGTGACAGTGGCTGACCCTGGGTTGTCTTGACTTTTAAGTATGCAGATATCCAGTGGGACAGGCAATTTTCTCCCACCACCAAGGTATGGGGAAAGTGTCTTTTTAAATAATTTTTAACATTGATAGCTGGGCATATGCTTCAAGACAACCAACTTATAACTATTTTCCAGGGAAACAATGTGAGATTACATAAAGATAGATGGTCTGTTAGAAGATATGTAAAATAGCTGCTAAGAGTTGGTGGCCTCAGGCCATGACCTAAAGCAAATAGTCACCTTTTGTGGAGTTCAGCATTTTGTCAATTAATTGTTTAGTGGTATCAGGAAAAAACTGTGAAATACCCAGGGACATCATTTCAGCAGTGATGCCATAAGCAAATATTGCCCATGATAAAATTTTTCCCATGTAGACTTTCTTGGATCCCTGCCCAGTCTTGGTTCTCATTACTCTCCTTTTTAATGGTAAGCATTAATAGTCAATCCCAGATACTTAGTCCTAAAATTTATTTTTATAATACTTTTATTAATTCATTGAGAATTCTATACACTATATTTTGATCATATTCATTTTCACTTCTTCCCTTATCTTCTCACTTATCTGCTCCTACTTCACTAATTCCCCCAACTTGGTGTTGTCTTTTCTTTTCTTTTCTTTTTTAATTTAACAAGAAATATACAGTGAATTTTATTCAGACATAAAGACAAATGGAATTTGCAGGCAAGTAGATGGAGGTGGATATACTGAGTGAGGTAATCCTGATCCAGAAACACAAATATCAAGTTTATGTTATGTGGACCTTGGTATTGTTTTTTTAGATTGTGTATTTAACTTGGAGCACTGACAGAATGCAGGAAAGGAATCCAGTCAGGAAGGATCCCCTGGGGAAGGGGAATAAAATTCTCAAGAGAGGGGGCAGTAGAACACAGGTAAAACAAAAATAAAATGGTTCTCATTTTTTATTGGCCATATGACCATATAATGCAATGAAAACATAGAGTAATAAAAACATACTTCTCACAGCTTTTAATTATTGAAGCAAAATTTCAAACATACTTTTCAGAAATTATGTTAAATTTAATAAAATTGCACTTAAACAATGAGTGAAATGTAAATTTGTAAAATTAACATCTTTGTAATATTCATAGAAACCTTTAACCTTAAAAGAAAAATATAATAAGCTAGGTTAAAAAAATTATGTGTTAAAATTGTTGCTAAGCGGTTTGAAAGTTTCCTGTAGCTTAGGCATGATACACCATGGTTAGCACATGATGCAAGTGACAAGATCATGATCACACAAGAAGGACAAATTTACACATTTAATATAATGTTTTACTGCATCATAATGTCAACTACCAAGAGTCAGAAACTGTGCAGAGGAAGAAGAAAATGAGTGGCTCTTCAACAGGAAACTCCACAAAAAAAAGAAACAATTTGCAAGACGAAGGTGGAGGTACAGGTTTCATCGAGAAGACTTTCAGGGCATGTTCCCAAGCTCCTTATTGCAGTTCGCATTAAAACTGGAGACTAGGCATTACTTAAAATGGCATCATTCTCCTATTAACTACTAACAGCATATTACTGTACTTCACTTTTTAAATTTAGTTTATTTTTTTAATTTTTATTTTCTATGATTAATTACATTTTATTAACTCTGTATCCCAGCTGAATCCCACTCCCTTATTTCCTCCCAATTCCACCCACCCTCCCTCTTCTACTACCTGCCCCTTTCCAAGTCCACTGATAGGGGAGGACCTCCTCCCCTTTCATCTGTCCCTGGTTTATCAGGTCTCTTTAGGACTGGCTGCAAGGAGATACAAATTTAGTTTATTTTTTATTCACTTTACATCCTGGTTGTAGCTCCATCCCTCCTCCCATTCCAGTCCCATCCGCCTTCCTTTTCCTTCTCACCTCCCCTTTGACTCTTCCTCAGAAATGGGGAGCTCCCTTTCCCATCCAGGCCAGCTCTTCAAACTGCATCAGAACGGAGCATGTCCTCTCCCCCTGTGACCTGGTAAGGCAGACTTGCCAAAGGGAAGTGATCAAAAAGCTAGCAAGTGAGTCTTTGTCCAATTAAGTTCCCACTGCCCTCACTAGAGGACCAAAATGAAGACTAAGCTATATATCTGCTATATCTTTGTAGGCGGCCTAGGTCCAGTTCATGCATCGTCCTTGGTTGATGCCTCTGGGCCCTGGTTAGATGGCTCTGTTGGTCTTTTGTGGAGCTTCTGTCACCTCCAGGTTCTTTTCTCTTTCCTCCCACTTTTCCACAAGACTCCCAAAGCATTGCCTAATGTTTGGCTGTGAGTCTCTGTATCTGTTTTGAGTTGCTGCTAGGTAGAGTCTCTCAGAGGGCAACTCTGCCAGGCTGCTGTCTGCAAGCTTAGCAGAGTATCATTCATAGTATCAGGAGTTGACATTCTACCATAGTGTAGGCCTTTGGTTGTGCCAGGCATTGGTTGGACATTCCCTCAATCTCTGCTTTATCTTTATTCCTGCACACTCCGTAGTCATGATAAATTTGGGGTTGAAGTTTTTGTGTGTGGGTTGGAGTTCCCCTCCTTCTACTAGGAGGCTTGTCTAGGAAGAAGGTATCCACTTCAGTCTCTATAGCCTCTGCTACTAGGAGACACTGCTTGAATCCCTCTCACTTATTCCCAGAGGCCTTAAGTGTCCAGTTTTTCACAGAGATATTGCCACCCTCAGTTTCTCTTTTCTCTGAAGTCCTTCTGCCCTCTCACCCTTGCTCTTCGCAGGTCTAATCTCCACACTCTCCACATCCCCTCGCCTTCCTTTCTCCCTCTCTCAGATACTACCTCTATTTTGTCTCCTCTTCCAAGGGAGATTTATGCTTCATTTCATGGATTCTTCATGCACTTATCTCCTTTGGGTCTGTGCCTCATAGTATGCTTCTCCTCTGCTATATGGCTAAACTCCCCTTATAAGTGAGAATATACCGTGTGAATCTTTCGGGGTCTGGGTTACCTCACTCAGAATGAACTTTTCTACTTCCATCCATTTGCCTGCAAATTTCATGATTTTCTTGATTTTGGTAGCTGAGTGGTATTCTATTGTATAAATGTGCCATAGTTTCTTTATCCATTCTTAGGTTGAGAGACATCTAGGTTGCTTCCAGAGTCTGGCTACTATGAATAAAGCCTCTATGAACACAGTTGAATAAGTGTCCTTGTCGAATGGTGGAGTGATTTTGGGTATATACCCAGGAGGAATATAACTGGGTCTTGAGGTAAAGCTATTCCCAATTTTCTAAAAACGCATCAGATTGATTCTCAAAGTGGTTGAATAAGTTTACATTCCCACTAGCAATAGAAGAATGTTCCCCTTTCTCCACACCCTTGCCAGCACTTGCTATCACTTCAGATTTTGATCTTAGCCGTTTTGCCTGGTGTGAGATGGACTCTCAAAGTCAATTTGGTTTGCATTTTCCTGATAATTAAGGAAAATGAGCATTTCTTTAAGTGCTTCTCCAACATTTCAGATGCCTCTGTTGAGAATTATCTGTTTAGCTCTGTGTCCAATTTTTAAATTGTGTTATTATGTTTATTGGTGTTTGATTTCTTGAGTTTATTATATATTATAGATATTAGTCATTTGCCAAATAGAGGTTTGGTGAAGATCTTTTCCCAATCTGTGGACTGTTGTTTTGTTTTAATGGCAGTGTCTTTGCCTTTCAGACACTTTTCAGTTTCAATAGGTCCAATTTATTAATAGGTCCTGAGCTGTTGATATTCTGTTCAGGAAGTTGTCTCCTGTGACAATTAATTCAAGGCTCTCCCCACTTTCTCTTCTAATAAATTTAATATACCTGGTGTTATATTGAGGCCTTTGATCCACTTGGATTTGAGTTTGTGCAGGAAGGTGAATATGGATCTAACTGCATTTATCTACATATAGACATCCAGTAACACCAGCACCATTTGTTGAAGATGCTGCCTTTTTTCCATTGTATGGTTTTGGCATCTTCATCAAAAATCAAGTATCCATAGGTCTGTGGGTTTATTTCTGGGTCTTCAATTCGATTCTCTTGATCCACTATTCTGTTTCTATGCCAGTACCATGAATTTTTTATTACTATTGTTGTGTAGTATATAGCTTGAAGTTAGGGATGGAGATAGCTCCAGAAGTTCTTTTATAGTGTAGGATTGTTTTAGCTATTTTGGATTTTTTTTGTTTTTCCATATGATATTGAAATTGTTTTTTTTCAAAGCCTGTAAAAATAAACTTTATTAGTATTTTGATTGGGATTGCACTGAATTTGTATATTGATTTTTAGGAAGATGGTTGTTTTTACTATGTGAATCTTACCAGTCATGAACATGAGACATGTTTCCATCTTCTGATATACTCTTCAATTTCTTTCTGCAGAGACTTGAAATTCTTGTCAAACAAGTCTTTCACTAGCTTGAGTTGCACCAAGATATTTTTTGTTATTTGTTGCTATTGTGAAGGGTGTAGTTTCCCTAATTTCTTCCTTGGCCCATTTGTTGTTTGTGTACAAGAGGGCTACAGAATTTTTTTTCATTTTTATTTTATATTAATCACAGGTTATGTACTTTGTATCCCAGCCATAGCCTCCTCCGACATTCCATCTCTATCCCCACCTTACCTCCCTCATCTCCTCCCTGCACCTTTCAAGTCCACTGATAGGGGAGGACCTCCTCCCCTTCCATCTAACTCTAGATTATCAGGTCTCTTCAGGAATTGCTGCAATGTCCTCTTCTGTGGCCTAGCAAGGTTGCTCCTCCCTCGGGGGGCAGGGAGGTCAAAGAGCCAGCCATTGAGTTCATGTAACAAATAGTCCCTGTTCCCCTTACTAGTATACCCACTTAGGTATTGAGCAACCATTTGCCACATACAAGCAGGGGTTCTAGGTTATATCCATACATGGTCCTTGGTTAGAGAGACAGTCTCATAAAAGACCCCTGTGCCCTGATTTATTTGGTTCTTGCGGAGCTCCTGACCTCTCCAGGTCATACTAACTCTCCCTTCTTTCATATGATTCCCTGCACTCTGCCAAAGGGTTGGTTATGTTTCTTAATATTTGCTTTGATACACTGCTAGGAAGAGTTTTTTCGGGGCCCTCTGTGGTAGTCTCTTGTCCTGCTACTTGTTTTCTCCTACATCCAATGTCCGTCCCATTTGACTTTCTAAGGGAGTATTAATCCTCTTACCCCAGCTCTTCTTTCTTGTTTATTTTCTTTCGGTGTGTAGATTTCAGTATGTTTATCCTATCGTATAGTTCTATATAAGTGAGTATATACCATGTGCATCTTTCTGCTTTTGGGATACCTCACTCAGGATGATCGTTTCCAGGTCCCACCATTTGCCTGAAATTTTCATGATTTCCTCCTTTTTAATTGCTGAGTAGTATTCCATTGCATAAAAGTACCACAATTTCTGTATCCATTCCTCAACTGAGGGACATCTGGGTTGTTTCCAGGTTCTGGCTATTACGAATAAAGCAGCTACAAACATAGTTGAGCAAATGTCCTTGTGGTGTACTTAAACATCTTTTGGATATATGCCTAGGAGTGGTATAGCTGGATCTTGAGGAATCACTATTCTTAATTGTGTGAGAAAACACCAAATTGATTTCCAGAGTGGCTGTATAAGTTTACATTCCCACCAGCAATGGAGGAGGGTTCCTCTTTCTCCACATGCTCTCCAGCATGTCTTGTCACTTGAGTTTTTTATCTTAGCCATTCGGAAAGGTGTAAGGTGAAATCTCAGGGTCATTTTGATTTGCATCTCGCTGATGGCAAAGGACATTGAGCATTTCTTTAAGTGTTTTTCTGCAATTCTACAGTTCTCTACAGAGAGTTCTCTGTTTAGCTCCACACCCCATTTTTTTAATTTATTTATTTTTATCTCAATCACAGGTTAGGTACTTTGAATCCCAGGCGTAGCCCCCTCCCCCATTCCCTCCTACCCCCCCACTCCCTCCCTCATCTCCCTCTTCCCCGCCCCCTCCAAGTCCACCATCAGGGGAGGACCTCCTTCACTTCCATCCAACCCCAGCTTATCCTGTCTCCTCAGGGTTGGCTGCAAAGTCCTCCCCTGGGATCTAGCCAGTCTGTCACTCCCCGGCTTGTATGGAGGAGGCACACCCCATTTTTTAATTGGATTATTTTATTTGTTGCTTTTTAACTTCTTGAATTCTTTATATATACTGGATATTATCTCTCTGTCAGACATAGGATTGGTAAAGATCCTTTCCCAGTCTGTAGGCTGTCCTTTGGTTTTGATGACAGTCTCTTTTTCTTTACAGAAGCTTTTCAGTTTCATGAGATCCCATTTATTGAATATTGTTCTTAGAGCCTGTACTGTTGGTGTTCTGTTCAGGAAGTAGTCTCCTGTGCCAATGAGTTCTAGGGTCTTTCCCACTTTTTCTTCTAACCAATTTAATGTGTCTGGTGTTATGTTGAGGTCTTTGATCCACTTGGACTTTAGTTTTCTGCAGGGTGATAAATATGGATCTGTCTTCATTTTTCTGCTTATAGAAATCCAGTTGGTCTAGCACGATTTGTTGAAGATGCTGTCTTTTTTCCATTGGATGGATTTGGCTTCTTTATCAAAAATCAAGTTTCCATAGGTGTGTGAGTTTATTCCTGGGTCTTCTATTCGGTTCCATTGATCCACTATTCTGTTTCTATGCCAATACCATGCAGTTTTTATAATTATTACTCCATAGTACAGCTTGAGATAAGGGATGGAGATACCTCAAGATGATCTGTTGTTGTAGAGGATCGTTTTGGAAATTCTGGGTTTTTTGTTTCTCCATATGAAGTTGAGAATTTTTCTTTCAAGGTCTATAAAGAATTGTGTTGGTATTTTGATGGGAATTGCATTGAATCTGTAGATTGCTTTTGGCAGAATGGCCATTTTCAGTATGTTAATCCTACCAATCCATGAGCACGGGAGAGCTTTCCATCTTCTGATATCTTCTTCAATTTCTTTCTTCAGAGACTTGAAGTTTTTCTCAAACAGATCTTTGACTTGCTTGGGTAGAGTCACCCCAAGGTACTTTATGTTATTAGTGGCTATTGTGAAGGGTGTTGTCTCCCTAATTTCTT
>CM053751.1:26279744-26333944 GCA_028658305.1 Pachyuromys duprasi
TTTGACCCTCCCCCATACAAGCCGGGGAGTGACAGACTGGCTAGATCCCAGGGGAGGACATTGCAGCCAGCCCTGAGGAGACAGGATGAGCAGGGGTTGGATGGAAGGGGAGGAGGTCCTCCCCTGTTGGTGGACTTGGAGGGGGCGGGGAGGAGGGAGATGAGGGAGGGAGTGGGAGGGTGGGAGGGAATGAGGGAGGAGGCTATGCCTGGGATGCAAAGTACCTAACCTGTGATTGATATAAAAATAAATAAATTTTTAAAAAGAAGAATTTAAAATGAATAATACTTTAAAAAAATAAATAAATAACTTGTGAAAAGGCCTGGGATGCTAGTCAGAAGAAATAAAGTAAAAATCTTATTCTGCATAAATCTCATTCCCTTATAATTTTTTACAAGGGAGTGAAAATACATAAATATTTTATGTATTAACTTTTTACCTTTATGGCCAATGACATCTTGTCCCTACAAGACATCTTATCCTGTACAGAACAGCAAATGTTTGCCATTTCACACATTAATTATTTAAAAATTTTATTTACATTGCCAATAAAAAACTTAAATTAGCTTTGTGGGGTTACATAATATAACTATTTCCTGAGTAAAGAAGATTTATTTGACTAAAGATGTTTTATAGTTGAATTTTCAATCTTCACTTTTTGAGTTTCTTCTCAGAAATAAGACCCAACAGTTTTATATAATTATATTACATTATAAAAATAAAATTAAAAATTAAACTCAGTCATCAAATGACTATGTCTATGCCTGTTCTGATTCTATGTGAAGTGTTCTAATCTTTATAGTTATTGTGTGATGAATTTCCATTTGTAGAAATACTAAAGGATTTTATTTCACCCAATTTTTAAATTTCAAAACTAGGCAAATTAACTTATTGGTTTTTTTTTTTTAGAAAACAAAACTTACAGACCAACAGCTTTTAAATAAATTGAAAAACAGACATCTTAGACAAAATTTGGAAGGTGGAAATATTTCTGTGGTAAGTGTGGAGTTAAATCATCAATCATGTGTTCAGCGTGTTATCCACTAGACGGAACCTTCTGGATGCCTAGGAAATGGAACTTATAACAACAAATAATGGGTATCTGTTTTAGGCGTTGACATCTTCTGATCATGCTTGTGAATATTTTCACTTAGAAATGTTATTGAAGAAACTGCCATTGTTTGTAAACATTTATTTTCTGAATATTTTTTTGGGTAAATCAGTGAATGAGATGTGTCTGAGAAAATAAAGCCTCTGTTCATTATCATACAATAGAAAAAAATCCTGTTTTAATTCTAAAGCAGTCATGCTCTAATCTGGAATCAAAACACTAAACACCTTTGCTAAAGTCTTTGGGAATATATTAGGAGAACGAGTGTCAGGTGTATTTAAAATAAATTCAGATACAAATTATCTCACAAGCCAACAAGGATCAATATGAACACATTTATGAAGAATTCATCATCCAAATAAATGTAAAGAATTTTTCTTCAATTTTCAGCCACAGTCAATATAAAAAGCAGTGTGATACTTAAAGAATATTCTGTTTTCATTAAATTTTTAATTTTTTAATATTAGTTACAGTTTATTTACTTTGTATTCCAGATGTAGCCCCCTCCCACATTTGCTCCCAATCCCACCACGCCCCATTTCCTCCCTGCCCCTCTCTAAGTCCACTGATGAGAGAGGTCTCCTCCCTTTCCATCTGATCCTAGCTTATCAGGTCTCTTCAGGACTGGCTGCAATGTCCTCCTCTGTGGTCTAAGAAGCCTGCTCCTCCCTCTGAGGGAGGGGAGGTCAAATAGCCAGCCACTGAGTTCATGTTAGAGACAGTCCCTGTTCCCCTAACTAGGATACCCACTTGGATACTGAGCTTCCATGGTCTACTTCTGAGCAGGGATTCTAGGTTATATCCATGCATGGTCATTGGTTGGAGAAACATCTCAGAAAAGACTCCTATGCCCAGATATATTTGATCCTTATGGAGCAAATATAAAATATTATTCTAATAAAAGAATATTCTAATGTCACAATGTTATAGGCAATTACATTAGTCTTTAGCTGTAATATAAACAAATAAATAAAAATATAGACAAAATTTAGTACATTCACAATTGTTTGTTTCTACCTGTGAGGGAAAGATTAGTGTTGTTTTAAAGGAGACATAAAATATTCATGAACTAGAAACAATTGATATTGCTACCATGTAAGGCCCATGACTTCTTGTTGCAACGAAATACCTGGCAAAGTATCTTAAAGAAGGAAGAGTGTATTTTGTTTCACAGTTCAAGAGTACAGGCCTTTGAAGCAGAAAGTAACAATGACAGGGGTAGTAGCTGCTGATCAAACGTAACTACAGTAAGGAGGTGTAAGCAATGCTCAGCCTGCTTTCTCCTCTTTATTCAGTCTGGAAGAGCTCAGGCCACAAAATGGTGTCACCCAATTTAGGATGATTGTTTCCATCTTTACTAAACTGATCGAGAAAATGCTTTATGTACACACCCAGACCTTTATTCACATGGTTATTATAAATCGAGTTGGCAATCAATGTTGATCATCACCATGGCTAAACTTAATGGTGAAGGATTAATTGTTAAAAAAGTCATGTACCCCAGCAATTTAAACTTTTCTATAAACATATGCCAGCACTCATGAATAAGATTTGGCATCATTTTTTATGGTTATTTTGCCAAGCTCAGAATGAATGTGTTATTATGTGTATATGAATGTATATTATGTTCTATGTGTTAGGACAGGAACATAACAAATAAAATGAATGGGCCCATGCCCTTGAGAAAATAGCCTTTCATTCTTTTTTCTTCATTTTCACATGGCAAAAGCTAAAAATTAACCATGTGTCTAAGATAATTCTACATCACAGCATGACTTGTTTCCATATTTCCTGATCAAAGGAGTTATTTTGAGTTGTGGGAAGTAATAGCAGAAAAAGTAAAAAGAGAACAGAATAAAGAAAAACAGATAGGGGCTAAAAAGACAGGATGAAAAGTTTTTTAACAAATCAATTTTGGTATCACATTCATGTGCACTTACTAAATGGTAGTGTGAGCTTTTATTGAGTTTTTCCTACCAAGCATCTCCAAGACATATAAAAAATGGGTTATATCAAAAGAAAATTTCAAATTTGCCTTTAAAACTATTTAATGTTTGAAAGAGTTAAATTTTTATTTCATTTCTTTTATCTTAATTTTCATTGTTATTAGTTACTACAATTTATTCATTCTGCATCCCAGCTGTAGCCCCCTCTCTCATCTCCTCCCAGTTCCACTCTCCCTCTCCCCCCGCCATATCCCTCCTCTAGTCCACTGAGAGAAGAAGTCCTCCTCCCTTACCATTTGACCCCAGCCCATCAAGTCTCATCAGGATTATCTGGATCCTTTTACTCTATGGCCTAGTTAGGCCACCTTGCCAGAGGTTAGTAATCAAAGAGCCAGCCACTGAGTCCATGTCAGAGACACCCTCCCCACCCCTCACTCTAGTCACTAGGGAACCCATATAGAGACTGAGTCGCCATGGGCTAAATCTGACCAGGTTATCTCCATGCATGGTCCTGGGCTGATTCATCAGTCTCTGCAGGACCCCTGAACCCACATTTTCATACTCTGTCGGTCTTGTGAAGTTCCTGCCCCTCCAGGTCCCTCCATCTCCCCCATCTTCCAAAACACTCCCTGTACTCTGCCTAACTTTAAAGCTATTTTTATTAGTAAAAATATTTTCAACTTGTTCAAATAAGCACTTGCACACTATTTAAATTGTAAATACTTTATAGCTCTTGTTATTATGTTTAGCATTAGCATTAAAGAAAAACAGTGTAAAAGCAAAAATTCAGAAATGTCCAACTTTTCAATTACTATTCTATAACTTAAGAAATTTTTAATTTTCTTATTTTTATTAATTACAGTTTATTCACTTTTTATCACAGCTGTAACCCCCTCCTTATCCCCCCTTCCCCTCCCAATCCCGTCCTCCTTCTCTCTTCTTCTCCTATGCCCCTCCCCCAGTCCAACGATGGGGGAGGTCCTCCTCCCCTTCCATCTGACCCTAGTCTATCAGGTCTCATCAAGAGGGATTCTTTGTCTTCCTCTGTGGACTGGTAAGGCTGCTCTCTTAGGTGGAGGTAATCAAAGAGCCAGCCCATGAGTTCATGTGAGGGAGGGTCCCTGTTCCTATTACTGGGGAACCCTCTTGGACAATGAGCTGCCACAGGCTACTTCTGTGCACGGATTCTAAGTTATCTCCATTCATCATCCTTGTTTGGAGTATCAGTCTCAGAAAAGACCCCTGTGCCCAGATTATTTTGGTTCTGTTGCTCTATATGTGGAACTCCTGTTCCCTCCAGGTCTCTCTATTTCCCTCTTGTTTCAAAAGATTCCCAGCACTCTGCCCGAAGTTTGGCAATGAATCTCAGGATACGTTTTGATACCCTGCTGGGTAGAGTCTTTCAGGGGCCCTCTGTGATAAGTATCTTGTTCCGTGATTTCTCCCTCTCCAGGTGTCCAACTCGTTTGCCTTTCTGAGTGAGATTGATCATCTTACCAAGGGTCCTCCTTGTTGATTAGCTTCCTTAGGTGTACAGATTTTAGTATGATTATCCTATATTATATGTCTGGTATCCACTTATCAGTGAGTATATACCATGTGTGTCTTTCTGGTTTGGGGATATCTCATTCAGGATGATCTTTTCTAGATCCTACCATTTGCCTGAAAATTTCATGATTTCCTTGTTTTTAATTGCTGAGTAGTATTCCATTGTGTAAATGTACCACAATTTCTGTATCCATTCCTCAACTGGGGGATAACTTAAGAAATTTTAAGATTAAATAAGAAAATAATTGTGATTTAAAGGAGAATATTTGAAGAGAGAATGTTATTTAAAACCGACAGTAACTAAAATCATAGGAAGATTATAACTGTTAAAATTGAAAGTGATCACTGGAGTTGGAATGAAATCTTTTCTAGCTCAAGATACTTATGGTTAGTTATAAATTAACAACTGGTTAAGTTTTGTTTGTTTGTTAGGAGGTGATGTCATTAATACCATTTCATGGCAGATTGCTATCTTCTCAGCATAGCAGGTCCAATAACTCTTTTTGTTGTTGTTGTTCCTCACATAAGCACAGCTCTTAAACAACTCTCATCACATTTAACACACATGCTAAAGAACATGATAACCAGAAAGGGATTTTATCTATGTCCTCACTCATAGATAAAATCAACAAAAGTTGTACTCACAGAAGCAAAGAAGGAAATACTGGTTACCAAGGTAGGGGTAGATAATGTTGGGGTGATGGTTGGGGCAATATTTATTCAAATATATAAAATATCTTTCTGACACGAGGAATAACATTGCTACATCTATTGTACAGCATGGAGGATGGTTAGTGTGATGTGAATAGAGATCAAGTGTTCTTACCATTATGTCAGCAAGTATCTGCTAACATAGGACTTAACAGTCATTCCACAAAGTATCAAATGTTAAAACATTACCCTGCACATAGCAAATGCATTAATTGGTTATTCACGCATCCTGCTCTCTGATCCACTCGTCATGTTTGACAGTATTGTTCTTCTTCTCTTTATAATGTTAGCCAAAATGATCTAAACTCATCAGCCTTTAAGTACAATGTAAGCTTGTTTAATGACTCCAAGCAGAAGGCTCCAAGCTGCATTTGAGAGTCCCTTTCTGAGAGCTCTGCTTCTTTCTACAGAGGAATGTTTTTAAGAGCCCTGGCATGGTTCTTGCCCTGTAACCTCCTTACCAGGTAGCCCTTCTTGTTCTTGTTTACTGCTGTTATTTCTTAGTCGAGGGCTTAGATTTATATCAGTCTACTCAGAAGAATCCTTCTATGATTACCAGTGCTTGAGAATCAACTAAGCATATAGAATTATTGAATTCCAGAACCATAAGTGGCCATAAGCCCATTTCAATAGCATGTGTGACATCTGAATAGGTCAGCACGGGTCTGCATATGTCTGCACATCTCTGCACTAGGTTCTTCGCGTATTTGTGTGTGTGAGAGAGAGAGATTTCCAATATAGTGTTTTTATGGGGTTCCTGAGTATGTGAACAAGTGAGTCATTGATTCTTGCTCTTTATCTTGAGATCTTTTCCTCTGGTTGTTTGTTTTGTCCAATTCAGATGTATTAGTTCTTGTTTTATCTTATTTTATGTTATTTTATTTTTATCCCTTAGAATCCAGTTTATTTTCTAATGAAACTCAAGCTCACTCCTTCCAGAAATCTTTAAAATTCAATACAGCTCCATAAGAAGACCAACAAAGCCAACACATCTGGACCCATGGAGGCCTGCAGAGAATAATGCACCAACCAAGGACCATGCATGAAGAAGACCTATACCCCCTGCTCAGATGTAGCCCATAGGCAGCTCAGTCTCCATGTGGGTTATGTGGGTTCTCTAGTAACGGGAGCAGAGGCTGTCTCTGACATGAACTCTGCTGCTGGTTCTTTGATCATTCCCCCTGTTGGGGGCAGGCAGCCTTGCTAAACCACAGAGGAAGAGGATGCAGGCAGTCCTAGTAAGACTTGATAGGCTAGGGTCAGATGATAAGGGAGGAAGGGACCTCCTCCCTTAGGATTAGGGGAGAGGAATGGGGGGAGGGAGGAAAGGTGGGACCAGGAGGAGATAAGGGAAGAAGCTACAATCAGGATGTAAAGTAAATAAATCATAAAAAATAAATTTAAGTTTAAAAAGTTCAACTACAATCAGTGTCTGTGTGTTGCCCCCTCAACACTTAACCCTTCTATTTTAAATAACTCTTTGTTCTTATTTGAGGTATAGGTACTTCTAAGGAAGTGGTTCTCAAGCTGTGGTTGGGAGTCAAATCAGATATTCTGTAAATCAGATATTTACATTACAATTCATAACAGTACCCAAATTACAGTTATGGAGTAGCAACAAAATAATCTCATGCTTGATGATGTCACCACAACCTGAAGTACTATATTAAAGGGACAAAATATTAGGATGTTTGAGAACCACTGCTCTAAGTCATTCAGTTTCACTTAACTAGCAGCAGTGGAACACATACACATCCTCATCCACTGCTCATATTTTGCCAGTATAATTTACTACCTATAGAAGAAAAAGTGAATAAAGTCTAGAATTATGTGATTATTGCTGATACAAAAAGAGAGATGTCTGGATAGGTTCGCAACCCTCAGAGGAGAGGAGACACAAAAGATTTCAAAGATATGGACTCAGAACCTTTGATGGCACCTTGCTCCATGGAAGCAATCCTTTTCAGAAGCCATATCTAGCTATAAATTTTTCTGTCAAGGACCTGTCTTCTCTACCTGGCTGGATTTGGTGACACTTGCAATGGAAAGCATGTCATATGATTGCTCAATGTAAACTTCTTTATCTCATGTGTACCTTTCTCTCTTAAGCTCACTGAATATTTTCCTATTAATCATTTATTTGGCTCTTAAGCACAGCATAGTAAAATAGTCCACAAATATCTATGTTGCCCCTCTAATATCAGCTTTAATTGCAGAAAATCAGTTTGCATTTTTGTAGTATTCCAGTCATCGTTGCTTTTTTTAATTTTAATTACAGTTTATTCACTTTGTATCCCAACTGTAGCCCCCTCCCTAATTCCCTCCCAATCCTTCTTCCTTCCTCTCCCCCAACCCCTTCCCAAGTGCACCGATAAGGGAGGTCCTCTTCCCCCTCCATCTGACCCTAGCTTATCAGGTCTCATCAGGACTGGCTGCATTGTCCTCTTCTGTGGCCTGGCAAGGCTGCTACCTCCTCAAGGGGAGGTGGTCAAAGAGCCAGCCACATGTTGAAGACAATCCCTTGTTCCCAATACTAGGGAACTCACTTGGATAATGACCTGCCATGGACTACATCTGAGCAGGGGTAATTGTGAGGAATTGTTTGGGTCATATCCACTTGTCGACATGTTGTCATTGTTGTGGGGGTGTGGTTAGCACACTGTGGGCAGCACCATCCCCAGAAAAGTGGTTCTAGAGTGAATAAGAAAGCTAGCTACGCATGAGCCTGTCAATGTGTGAGAGAGATAAAAAAGGAGAGCACAGTATTTCTGTTTCTTGCCTCCAGGTTCCTGCTATGAGTTCCCTCAATGATGAATTATGACATGGAATTGTAAGCCAAATAAATTGCTTTTCCCCAGGTGGTTTTAGGCAAAGTGTCATAACACAACAACACCAAAGAAACTAGAAGCTCCTAATGGCAGAAAGGAAATAGTCTGTAATGTTTCTTTCTTTCAGCAATTATGTCTCAATTGTTTGCTATTTAAAACTGAAATGTTGGCAAATATCAATAAATGATGTGAAAATAGCAAGTTTTGTTTTATGAGCAGTTACTTAGTATACATGTTAGTTAAAGATAAAAATAGAAATTACCTGATAATGAAATTTCTTGCTATTGCAGTCATTCCATGTTTTGAGAAAGAGTGAATCATCATAAATACATTGTGTGTGATAGAGATTTTCCAATTTTACATTAATCAAGGTCATTATTTTGCATCAATGTTTTAGTGACAAATTTATATTGGGTAGAAACCAATTGTTTCTTTCTCTCATAAAACATAATTCACCAACTATTAACTTAATATCGCATTATATTTACAAGTTTACAATGCATTTGAGAGAGAATGGCTAATGATAGAGATGCTCTCTGCTCTCAGGGAGCTTGCTGTATAGACAGTATAGGTTTGTATGGAAAGTCATTTCAAAACAGCTGGACTGGTCTGAAGTCAATTTCTGAATCCTAGGAAAGTACATGAAAGGGTGAATATATTATTTAAGTTTGGTATAACATAAATCACTCCCTAGAGAAATAATGTCCTTGTTAATGAAATTAGATTGAGTAGGATTGTAGAGAGCTGGAAAAGACTTTCTATGCTGGGAGGATAGTGTGTAGGATGCAAAGGATACTATAAAAGCCACTAGAAAAAAACTGAAACATGCCTGCAGGCAGTGTCTGTTGGATTGTGCATTCTTCTACTTTAATAGAATTGAATTGTGTGTGCATAAATGTAAATTAAACATTTATGATATTTAGTTTCAGTATTTCTCTAGATGAGCTATATCATTTGTTGCCAGAGCTTCAGACAAAAACAGAAACAGAAACAGAAATGAAAAAAAACCAACCAAACAAAAAGGATCCTATAAAAAAAAATTGGATTTAGGATTCTGTAAATGGTATTTTAGATACGTTGGCCTTTGGCCAGCGTTAAAATTGTGTTTTTCAAATAGGTTAGTATATTAAAAAAATTAGGAAACTACATATACGTTTAATACCTTCCTTATCCCTCATATATTACTATGTCAGTGAAATGTTTGCTTTGTTTGTATATTTTTAATAATTTAGTATCCTTCATCATAAGTTTTCTTATTCTGCTTTGGTTATTCTTTAAAAAGTTATAATCATTTTTCTATTCAACCTAGAATAATTGTATTTAAACTTTTATAAAACTCATGAGAAACTTTTGTTAATTAACTTTCCTAAAATGTAAAATAATAGAGGAAGAATACTCCTAATAATTATGAAATTTATTTTTCAGTGTTATATGTTTTTGTTCTTTAGAGAAATGAAAAATTTTATTACTTGTGGAAAATTACTGGGCATTGCAAAATGCTCAAGAAAATGGTCTGCATTACTAAATGAGTTCTCCAAGAAAAGAAAAAGAATTGGATGTGTAATCAGAGCCCTCCTTCTCAAGCTAAATTTCTTGCATTTTCTCTTCAAGAGTTCTGGAGCATTGGCCTTACTCTGATGAGCATTTTTACAAACAATCTGCAGGCTCAGGACAAAAAGGCTCCCATATGATTCTACAAGTATATTGCCAGTCAAATTACTTCATTCAATAAGGTTTAGTTTGGGTTTAGGTTTTGGTTTTAGTTTTTTATAGTATTTTAAAATTAAAAAAATTGTTTTGTGTTTTCTTTATTTTCATAACGCATACCTAAAAGATTGTCTATGAAGCGTAATTTGTGACCACTATGAATATAGTTATCAATTTTTTTCTAAACACTATATACTGTATAGAATAACACTGTTCTTCCTGTTCCTCTGTGTCCTCTTTTTTTCTGTCATACCTCAGAGCTCTGCCTCTTGTCTACATTCTTCCCATAGACCAATAAGCAAACAATATTAATCTCAGAGAAAACTGTTTTAGAAGTTTTGGTTTTTGTTCACCTTCCTACAACTGGTGCAGGGTGTAGAACCCAACGTTAAGCAAGTATTCTACTGTGCATGTAACAACGAAGTATAGGGAAGATATTGTTTCAATCACCTGTTGCTGAGCCAGGAGGAACCTCATTGTGAAATGAGACTCCCAACAGCAGCAGTCACACGTAAGCAAGCCTCAAGTGATGTTCCCAATATGCTACCCAGGATTCACCATGACAGAAAAAAAAAAAAAAAAAAAAAACTTATGCTCCAGTTGAATTTCCAAGATTCAGCCACTCTTACAGTAATTAGAGGTTCAAATCTGCGAAGTTAGTATCTAATTAAAACAATAGTCAATACAGCCAGCCACACATTCAACATTTTTAATGTAATAATTTATTTGTCTAAAATTAAATTCAGGCAGATATGAAAGGTCTTTTTACAGTTCAGGTCTTTGGCACGTTTTCTTCTCAAAGCCGGCTACTCCCTTATCCCTTCCTCTGAGGGAAGGAATCCTGTGCGCCAGTGGGGAGCCCTCCACATCAGTCTGCTACTCAGTGGCAGCAACAGCTGAGCTAGCAATTTTCTGGCTCTTTCATGAAGTCAAATCAATACCTTAATCTATTTTAAAAAAGAAAACATGAGAAAACCACTTTTAAAAAAATGGTGGAAGAGTTTTCTAATGGCAAATTCACTTTATGAAGCAGAAATTCTATGATTGTGATAATAATTATTACCCAGGAAGAATGCTATTGTCATTTTTGCATTAAAACACCCATTCCCTCTCTCAATTGCAGCACAGAAACATTAAATATTGTCAATTTGGGTGATAGTTTAACATATATAAGATCATATACACTCACGCAAATCCAGGAAATTAAATCGTAGTCCAGAATGCGATTTTATTTGCTTTTGTCCTTAAAATAAAACCCCAAACTTAAAATTTCTAAATGCTAATCATTTATTCTGAAGTTTCATGTTCAAATCATGGTCTAAGAAACAATGATATGTACACTCCTGAGAACAAAGAGGGCGAGAGGCATAAATGGTTCTGCCCTGAGAGTGTACTAGATGTAGACAGGCTATGGCTGAGAGATCAGTAAGAGAGACAGTGATTACAGCTCTCCTTTCCCTGAAAACCCTGTTCACATACTCAGGGAGCAGCAATAAGAGAATTTGCTTTTCTGAATTTAACTTTGACCATAAAGAATCAGTTCATGAAATTCATGTGATGGGAATCTTGGGAGAAAGTCAACTTGTCACCTCACTGCTTGATACTGCCAAGAAAGGAAACACTCAGCACAATCTGACAGGTTCCTTAGACATTAAAAAGTAGATTTCAAAACTCTTAGAGAGCAGATCTGAATAATTCCAAAACATCTGTCTTTTAAAATGGTCAGAGGTCTTGAAAAACTATCTGGCAAGAAAGTTATGAATGTCCTCAATGAGAGAAAAACCAAGTGAAATGTATATAAAAGAAACTGAAAAATCAACATATATTTTCCTGAACTGTCATGGTAGAAAACAAGGAACAATTCTTATATTTTGAACACAATCTTGTGAAAATACGATGCTAGATTGTTCAACTGGTGCTGTTGTGAAGTATACTTCCTGGTCTGTTTGCTCATAGGGGAAGTGAAATTGAAAGAATTAAAGAAAATCCAAAAACAAAAGATCCAAGATATAGGTAATAGAATAACTAAAGATAACTCAAATAGCTACCAGCTATGTAATGCACCTTTATTAAAATTAACATGTTTAGCTGAAGTACTTGAGACTATGCATTCCATAATCACAAAAAAATAGTAAATGGGCACAAGTAGTTGCTTTTTTCCTTCTCTATGCTTAAAAAATTTCAATAAGAGATGACTAGATGACAATAGCTATAATAGGAGATAAAGTTAATGGGTGTTCTGTATAGAATATTCTTTATAAATGAAAATATTCATCAATGTGCTCATCTTGTCATTGTCCATGTTTGGGAAATTAACAAAAACTCCTGTCTGTCCTGGTAACTAACAACTAAACAGACTGTGTTTCTTTACAAACTAAATGAAGAGAAGGCCAGCTAGAGAGATGAGATCACCAACAGAAGTACAGAGGCAAGTCTTTCCATGATATACCTTGTATTGTGGTGAGTAATATGATAGAACCCCAGGGATCATTTGTAACCAAGGAATGCAAACAGGAAAGCCATCTTAATATAATATAATTTCACTTTCAGATGATTTTAGTCAACTCAGAAATGGAAGCCTTTAATCACTGAATATAAATTAGGATTTCAGCCTAAATCTAGCCATGTTCCTTAATAAAAAAAAAGAATATGCTTATGAGTTGTGGATGTTAGCCATTATCTATTATTTGAAGAGACGTATTCTGTCAAAATAAATAATGCAAAAAGTTGGAGAGAAAAGGAGAGCTACCATGAAGTAATCTTCCCACCTTCTGTTCAGGTGGACTAATGATGTGGTTGCTTTCTGAAACAGAGTATGTCACTGCGTTCGTGTTCTACTAGGCAGCTCCTCAGATAATTATTATACTGATATGAACAGTATCCAGATAATCACAGAGACTAGGAAGAGGCATGGAAAATGATTCTGAGGTCATTTTTTTCTGATTTTCATGTAAAATGAGAATGCATGTAGAAAATTACACATTATGAAGCATCCCATCAATTCTCAGCAAAATCCCAAGACCTATAATTAGGCAGATGGCTCAGAAACACCTAGAACAGGAAGAGGCAATCACCAAGAGCCACTTAAGTTTACTAAGAATAAATTATGCCAGATTAATTAAATTATATAAACAGTGAATCTGCATCTCAATGAGGCATTTAATGCAGAGTTCTGCTAATGTCTTTCTGGACAAGATAGATGTGGAGAGAATTTTGCAAGATCTGTGAATATGTGTTAAACAATCATTCACAAAGCACAATAACTATATAGCTCATTGCTCAATCTGTTGCAAAACTTCTTCATAATTTTAGATTTAAAAGTAGTAGACGAAAAGGTGTGTGCCAATACTGACAGATAGTCAAACATTCAATGAAAAATTGTGATTAAAGAGTCTACATTGTTTTCATTATGATAGTTGGCACAGTGGATCAAACTGGGCAAGAATTTTACAAGCTAAACACAAAATTTAATACTTCAATTTAAAAAGGTAGTCTCCTATCTAGAGAGTGTAAACTTTGGCTAGAACTGAGACAGTCACACACATTGATGTACACATAATTTTTTAACACAAAACTTACCAGGTAAAAAATATTTTATGTAAACAAAGTTTAATGACTCAAAAAACATGGTGCAACTATACATTACATTTCCTTAGGACAGAGTTTAGCTAGGGAACTAACAAAAAGAATATAGTATGCATTAATAAAACCATATTTGGAGTTCTGTGAATGTTTCAGAATCATAAAGTATTTAATGGGAATGTTGGTAAGTGATAGCAGCTCCAGGAAAGACTGAACAGATAATGAAAAAGCAGGTCAGACTTCTACAAAGAACCCCTTATCTCTGTGTGTGTGTTTGTGTGTCTGTCTGTCTGTGAAAAGACAGATAAAGAAGACTTGAAGGCATTGGCAAGAATGACTCTGAAAAACAGCATGCAAAAATTTTCAGGGTGCACTAGCAGGCAGAGCTGAATCTGAGATATGGGGAAGAGAAAAAGCTAAAGATGAAATTCAAATCCAGAGGCAGTCTGCCTATATAACGCCTTCTTGCCTTCTTTCTTGAAGAGGTCAATGCTTTTTTTTTCTAGACCTTCAAGATTTGGAAAAGATCCACCCAGTTAAGAATAGCAGAGTGGTTTCCTTAATTTCTTTCTCAGACCTTTTGTCTTTCATATACAAGAGAGCCACTGATTTTTTTTTTGAGCTAATTTTGTACCAAGATACAGCTGTACCACTCCTGGGCATACAACCAAAAGATGCTCAAGTAAACAAGAAGGACATTTGCTCAAGCACGTTTATAGCACCTTTATTCATAATAGCCAGAACCTTGAAATAACCCAGATGTCCCTCAATTGATGAATGGATACAGAAATTGTGGCACATTTACACAATGGAATACTACTCAGCAATTAAAAACAAAGAAATTATGAAATTTGCAGGCAAATGGTGGGATCAAGAAGAGATCATCTTGAGTGAGGTATCCTAGAAGCAGAAAGACACACATGGTATAAACTCACTTATAAGTGGATATTAGACATATAATATAGGATAATCATACTAAAATCTGTTCACCTAAAGAAGATAAGCAAGAAGTAGGACCCAGGGTAAGATGATCAATCCTCACTAAGAAAGGCAAATGGGATAGACCTCAGAAGAGGGAGGAAACAGGTTAACAGGACAGGAGCATACCACAGAGGGCTTCTGAAAGACTCTAGCCAGCACTGTCTCAAAGCAGATGCTGAGGCTTATAGCCAAACTTTGGGCAGAGTGCAGGGAATCTTATGAAAGAAGGGGGACATAGAAAGACCTGGAGGGGACAGGAGTTCCACAAGTAGAGCAACAGGACCAAGAAATCTGGGCCCAGGGATCTTTTCTGAGGCTAATACTCCAACCAAGTACCATGCATAGAGATAACCTAGAACCCCTGTCAGATGCAGCCCATGGCAGCTTACTATCCAAGTGAGTTCCCTAGTAAGGGAAACAGGGACTGTCTCTGACATGAACTCAGTGGCTGGCTCTTTGATCACCTCCCCTTGAGTGGGGAGCAGCCTTACCAGGCCACAGAGGAAGACAATGCAGCCAGTCCTGATGAGACTTGATAGCTAGGGTTAGATGGAAGGGGAAGAGGACCTCCCCTATCATTGGATTTGGAGTGGGGCATGGGAGGAGATGAGAGAGGGAGGATGGGATTGAAAGGGAATGAAAGAGGTCACTTTCATTGAAAGGGAATGAAAGAGGGATACAAAGTAGAATTAATGTAATTATATAATTAATATAAAAATTAAAATTAAATTTTAATTAATTAATTAAAATTAAATTTTAATTTAATTAATTAAAATTTAAAAAAGAATAGTAGTGTGATGCATTTGGAGTTTACTGATTGTATGGTTATTGCTTCCAAGAGGCATCTACAAGAGTATTTGACTAATTATCTTGCTACAGTGGCCTAGACAAGTTGAATAACAACAGTTACCACAACTCCATTGTCATAAAAATAATTGAGGAGAAAAGGATTTATTTCAGAAACAGGAGAAGTAAGTGAAATATGTGACAATTTTTATAAAACTATTTCAAATTTTAAACTAGAGTGTTTTTTTTAAAGCATTTAAACATTCCATGGAAATGTAATATAGATTTTTATTATATTTTTTGGTGTTTTAAAAGTTTGTTGTGATTTAGTTGATATACTATAAAGTTGACTCATTTATAATCCAATGGTATTTGGTGTATTTACAGAGGTTTTCAAGCTTCTCTTAATCAAATTTTACTTCTCCCAGAGAAGCCTACGCTCATCGGTCAAGCAACCCTGTAATGGTAACTCAGCTCACCCCCCTGCTTAGATCAACGTAACTGTAAAATCTTCCTTTGTCCAGTTAAATGTAGAAGTATCTTTTTGTAGCCTCTTGGCACCTACATAGCCCGGGAGTGCTTCCTCCAGGGCCTCGGAGCTACCCCTTTAAATGTATTCATAAAGTGACACCATTTTCCAGTTGCCTAGTCCCTGTGGAAGGAATGGAACCTAACCTCAGTACCACACAGTGAGTAGATCCAGGTAAATATTGACTAGACTGCCTAATGCCCTCCAACGCTTTTTTGCTAGCTTACTCTGACTTTACATCTGAAGGTATGGACTCCCTGTCCTCTATGGCATCGTGTCCATCTATGGTCTTGCTTGTCTCTGTGAGTCTCTCCTATAGTTTTTGACACTACTTTTCAAATCATTTCCCCTTCCTGAACCCTAAGAAACTGCTTTAACTCTTCAAAATCTTGTATTTATTTTTAATCGTTTATTCCCCTTTACACAGTCCCCAGATGCAAAAAAAAAAAAAAAAAAAAAAAAAAAAAACCTCCAGGAGTCTTATTTAGAGTTCCCTCTGCAGTAAGACAATTTCACATCAATACTGACACATGATTAACATAACATTCCACGGAGGAAAATGTGACAGGATGGAGGAGGAAAGAGTTGGAAATGTGAGTCATGGTTTTACCAGCCTCAAGCTTATGTTAGGCATTAACTGATTAAATTTACATTTTTTTCTCTTTTGCCTTGGATAAGCTCATTTCAAAACTGATATCTTAGTTCTTTGTAGCTAACATGAGATGGAACACAATAATAGTAAAACAGTATAAGAAGTCAGGTATAGAATAAAGGTTCAGTACGAAAAACTGCAGGAAATAAAAATGTAGTGCTTGAGTCAGTATCCAAAGAGCATAAAGGAGTGAGAGCCTGTGGGTATGTGGCCTTGTGGGATGGAGAAACTATAGATATAATGGCCTGAGGATAAATCTCTTGCTAGACACTTGGCCAACAAGTGTGAAAGAAAAGGTTTCCTTTCACAATTCTTAAAGTCTACTTTAAAAAAAATATAGAAAGCTTAGACATGCTATAACAGAAGAAAGAAATTTGCCTGGAATGCATGAAGCAGAAGTGCTCAGCAGTGATGCAGTGGTCATGAACCTTCTAAGCAGGAACAATCAGTAAACAAGAAACAAGGAGAAGTGTTGCAAGATATTGATCGTACTGTGAACCCCAACACTGTGTAATGGAAAAACATTTCTAGTTGTGGTATGGCTCGGCCCTAGCACACACCTTTAACCCAAGAGCTTTCTGTAAACAGGAATAAATAAAATAAACCATAGGTCAGGAGGCAGAGCAAGTAACCAGTTGACTGAAGTGAGCATAGGGAAAAAAAAAACTATAAAGAATGAGAGGAAGTTAGGAGGAGGGATAGAGAAATGCACAAGAAGTAGAAAGGAAGGACATTCAAATTGAAGGGTTTTTGATACATCATAGAGAAAGAGAAGGGGCTTTTTCCTCTGGGATGTCAGATGACTAGCTGGATGCTTTCTTTGCCTCATTGAGCTAGTGGGCTTTCACCCTAATATCTGGTTCTTGATTGGTAAAAATAAAACACTTGGGATTTTGTTTAAAAACAATAGAGAAGAGTCAGGAAGGATTTTTTTTTTTCCCATGTTACATCATTTATTTATCAGCTCTTTGTATATTAAAGTATCTAAGACAAACCTACAAAATCTAGGCCAGAGATCATGACTCTATCAGACTTCTGCGTTCAATTTCACAGTCAAAATTTTCCCTGCCAACACACTGTTGTTCCAAATCATCATTTTAAAACTTTGTTTTTTTTTTTTTTACTAGAGTTCTCATTTTGATGGAGTACATGATTTGCCAAATTGACCACTGGCACTTTAAATTAAGTAATCATTATAAAAATGTCTAAGAAAAGAAGAGGAGCAGTGTACATATTGTGTTTGCATAACTCCCGGAGACACTGTTCACACCACAGGCTTGGAACCACGCTATTCTCAGCTGAATGATAGCCTTTAGTCAGAAAGTTAAAAGATCATGCTGATATGGGTGAAACCAAACCCTTCAGTAGAACTAGACCACAGGGTGACTCTGGGAATGCAACAGTGGAAGGAGAGCTGTGGAGAAATTTATATGTATTTTTAATTTTTTCTTTATTATTGTTATTTATTACAGTTTATTCACTTAGTGCCCCAGTTATACCCCCCTTCCTCATCTCCTCCTGGCCCAACTTTCCCTCCCTCTCCCCCGCCCATATCCCTTCCCTAGTCCACTGATATGGGAGGACCTCCTTCCCTACTATCTGACCCTAGCCTATCAGGTCTCATCAGGACTGTCTGGATCTTCTTTCTCTGTGGCCTAATTAGGCCACCTCACCAGGTGGAGGTGATCAAAGAGCTGGTCACTGAGTCCATGTCAGCAACAGCCCCTGTACTCGTTTCAAGGGAACCCACATGGAGGCTAAGCTACATATGAGCAGGGGTCCTTGGTTGATTCATCAGTCTCTGCAGGATTCCCTGAGCCCAGACTTTTTGGCTCTGTTGGTCTCCCTGTGGAACTCTTGTTCCCTCCAGGTCTTTCTATCTCTCCCTTCTTCCATAATATTGCCTGCCAGAGACAGGTGGATCCAGTCTACAGTATATGAATATTCTAAAGTTCTAATTTTAAATAAGAAGTAACATTTTTAAATAGGAAAACTGGGGTTCCCTTTTGGGGTTCTTAATCTTGTTAATAAAATGATTTAAAACTGATTCAAAACAAGAACAATTTTATTAAACATGAGATCACAAAAATTATGTTTTAGCAGCTTCCAAGAGGAGAGAGGTGTAGGAGAGAGAGGGAAAGCTACACATTTTTTTAATCAGGCAGGGGATAGAGGTAGCAGTCTGATTCTATTGTTTAACCAGGAGGAAGTAGATTCACCTAAATGGAGCCAGATTACCTTTACACAAGGTAGTTTAAATCATAAGGAGGTGCATCTCTTTCTAGAGTTCCTAGAGACAGAAGTGGATGTCAAAGTCCGTGAGAGAAGGGTCATCCCCAAAAGTCTCTCAGCTTCCTAACAACTGGCTTGATACCTAAAAGTATGATGCAACTTCAAATAGGGCTAAGTGTTTCTGTGGCAGGAACGTAAGTCAGAGAAGGGAATACTGTATGAGATATATCTTTGAACTATGATCCTTAAAGGCATGAAAATAACAGAAAATTAAAAGAAGTAGATGTGAAAATGATGGCATTTATGGGTGACCCCAACATTTTTATTTTGGTGGTATCAACAGCACATTATGGCAGAAATACAGTCACACTTGTGTCTTTCCACAGAATAATTTACTGAACTCACAAAGTTCATGTAGGTTCTTTACTTCTGATTTTAATTTTCATATCACACAGCACCTAGCATAATGTGTGTGTGTGTGTGTTGCGCACGCATGCCCATATATCTGGTTTTACAGGATAAATATGTACTAATGGGTTATTGCACAGTTCAAAGGGGTTCAGAAATGTGTTGAGAAAAAGTTTGTACAAATGAGAAAATTAACCAGCCCAGAACTATGAAGAGGTTGCCGCTGAAGCTGCTGAGGTCAGGTTGGAGACCAAACCTGCTAAGTTCAGCTACAATGTGAAAGGTCAAGCCAGGTCCAGGGCAGGAAACAAATTAGAGGAAGAAAATGACAAGTCAGGTGCAGTCCCAGACAGGCTAGCTGGTGGATAGGCAAGCAGGGAGCTGGGCCAAAGCCCAGGAAGGGAAATGGAGCTCTTGATCATTGATACTCATGTCAGGCATCAGATGACAGCATGATATGGAGCCATGCCATCAGATGATAGCATGATGTGGGTTGTCCATCATTTTACTGAATCCAGGTCTGGAGTTATATCATACTCTTGGTCTAGTACATCTGATACACTCTTTTGCCTCTTCTGCCCTGATATGATTTGATGGTTCTAGCTTGCTTCCACTGTGCAACTCTGTTATATCTATAGTATGATTATGATGAGCCAGAATATTCCCAAAGGTCCAATTCATCCCAATAAACTTATAGAGTGACTCCCTTAGTATTCTTTGGAATAAGTCATTGGCCAGCACACGCTGAATGGGTGATAACTGGACCATACATAAACAGCCAGTTTGATCTCATCTTTCCTCTTTTTCAGTACTATATACATAGATGTATTTATGTATATAATGTATGTATATGTGTATATGTATAGATATACTCAACAGTGTACATGTTGGCAGCCATTATAATCGTATAACTACATTAATATGTAGATATAATATTGCATATCATTTGTTTCAAGTAAATCCAAATTGTTAGTACATGCATGTCTCCATTGTCATTTGTGACTCTCCAAGTTATTACTAACATGGTCAGTTCTTCATATATTCCCTTTTCAGTCTCTTCCTAACATATAGTAGATGTCCACTACAGATTTTGTGTCCATCGAGAATTTGCAGTTGTCCTTCTCCTTTGAAATAGAGTCAAATGTTGCTTGTAAAATGAAATCTCCTAGGGCAGTGAACAGCCTGAACAAAACACTCTCTTATACAATATGAAGTTACTTAGAGTAGGTCATATACTGACAACAACAGGTACCTACTGATCACATTCAAAATATAGGAAGTAAAGAACAGAAGATGACTTATGAGTTGGAATAAAAGCAGTATAATTAATTTTGTCCTCATGTACTTGAAATAGCTGTAGTAGATCCAGGTGACCAATAAACATGATGATATATTAGCAGATATGTATTATACATTACCATATCCTGTTTACCATGTACATTTTAATATTCATCCAAACTGATATTCTTTTCTGATAAACTGTGTTTCACTCTGGAATACATAATTTAATAAGAAAAACCTAGTTCATATCCTCAGGGAGCATAAACTTTATTATGATATATAAGCTAATGATTAGGTGATTCTGCAATGAATAGGATAAAGCACCAAACATATGAAGAACATAGGCCAGATGTTCTTCAGTGCCACCCCCTTGTTCTTCTCATATTAGTGTGTGGATCCTATTAAATGCTGTAAGGATTGTCAAATGTTATAAGATATTTTTAAGTATGAATGTCTTTTTTATATCCCTCACATGCAAGAAATAAACCTCAAATTGTGGTTTGCAAAGGCATCAGGAAAAGACAAAAACATTGGCCAAATTTTGTATGCAGGTCTTCATTGTCTGAAAAAAAAAAGAATGGGGGAGGGGGCTAAGCCTGGGATTCAAAGTACCTAACCTGTGATTGAGATAAAAATAAATAAATTAAAAAAAAAGAAAAAAAAAGAAATGCAAGATGGACAATGCAGAATTGGGGCACATAGAGCATATTGGAAATATTGGAAGGAGAGTAGTGAGACCAAGACAAAGCTGTTCTGCTCAACTGCATGTTCAAAGAGAAGCTGTAAGAGTTACTTGGATTGAGGTATTGGACTACCCAAGTTTCCTTCATTTCTTACTGCACAGGCTGGGAGGTGTATTCATTTGTCTTTTTCCTTTCCATCCTAGTGACCCAGCATGGCTGTCATAGCTCTGTTTAATTAATGAAAGAATAAATGAACTCTGATCTCTTTGGTATGTGCAATTAATAAAATATTATTTGTATTAATAATGAAATAGTTATTTAACATTTAAATGGCACAGATTGAGATTTTATTTCTGATGTCTGGAAATGTGTTTCGAGTCATCAAAAGAGTTTAAATCAGTTGGAGATTCAGGCTGAATACATATGGGTTTTTGTTCTTTCTTTTGGTATTATAACTGTGAGTCAAGGATTCTAGAACTAGAAAACTGTTCTGGGAGGCACAGAATTTTCATGCCTTCTCAAATCATCCAGTCCCCCTATGCCCTCATCCTCCCAAAAACCTTCTATACTTTTTTTTACAAAAAGTTTAAGATAATTTATATAGAAGTAATATTTAATACTGAGAATATATATATTAACTAGAATAAATCACTGCATTTAGGTAGTACCATGACTAAAAATATTGTCTTTAACAGCATAAAAAGTGATCCCAATATGTTATTAGCTAAAACAACAAATTTGGTTTAACATCCTAGTTTATTAAAATAGCATGCAAATTTGTACACATAAGGATTATTGCTTTCTGCATGGTTTAAAATAACATTAATTTAAATATTTTGTTTGTGTTTACTACTAATTACTTGAATCAAGTAACTGAGTATCGAATCCATGTTTTAAAGGGGATATTTATGAGATTCTGTTAATAACTGTGTTGGATTTATAAACAAGTTCTACTTTTGTTCATTTGAGTATTTTATATAGAGAGAAGTTTTTGTTAAATATTCTGTCCAATAACCCTTGCATAGTTACCTTTCTATACATAAAATTAAAAGCACTGCAAGGACTAGCTAAGTTTAGGTGGTTCAAGTAAGTAATTTCAGGATTTGTAATTGTGATTACAGCTGTAGATTAGGAAAGAAATAGATTCAGTGAAGGATCTGGGTGAGGAACTGAGTGGCAAAGATGAGTGGAGTCACTATGGGAGTCACAGTCATTTTATACAAAAATATTTAAAATATGATTGGTCAATCTAGCATTATTAGAGACTAACTCTGAATTCATAGCTAAACTCTGTTTTGTATAAAATAATTTCTTCATGAAAAAAAAAAGTACAAGTCTTACTTTCATGGATCTATGAAGTCTTAGAACTTTAAAATAATGTTCCAAAACCTTTTAAGTAACTGTTGACTCTGCAACAGAGTGAAGGGACTAGAAAGGGGGTGCTAGAGATGAAGTAAAGATACAGTTAGAAGTAAGCTGATTTTGTTCTTAGAGTTAGCTATAAAATAGAAAAGGTGTGCAGACAATCAGTTACAATTTAAGAAAGGATAAATGACTTTAAGCTATAAAGGATCAATGGCCTTATACTAACAGGGGAGAAAGTGGGTAAAAGTTCATCAGTATCTAATAAGAAAGTACAAAACTATTTTATGCTTTGAGTAAAATGGCTATGCTAGTAGAATTTACAATGAGAGGTGGTCTGAATATTCAGAGGGAAATCAGTTTATCAGTTTTTTGTTGTTGTTACCTATAATTCTCTTCTTGGTTATTTGGACTGTATTTTATAGGCTTTGGGCAATTATGTTAGTTCTTAAAGTGATAGGCATTCCTACTCACTCTTCAAAAATCTAAGATTGTAAAAAGTGTGGAAGACAGAACAGTATACCAAAAAGCCAGCTACAGTGTTTCTAATTAGGAATTCTCATGATAGTGTGGGAGATGCAATGGTATCATTCGGTACCCACCTACTCTGAGAGACAGCACAAATAAATGACAGAATAATAAAAGTCTACTAGGCAGGAAAAATTAATAGCATTTAATGATTAGTAGTGATAGGGAAGAAGGCTTAGGTAGACTTAAGGTAAACTTTAAAGTAAATGAAGTATGTTTTATGAGAAAGTAAAAAAATTAAACTTGTGATATATTCATCTCTACCAGATAGAGTTTTTGGGTCCTTGAGTTCTTGTAAAAATAACTGGGAGTTAGGATTAAAATTTTAGAGAAGGAAAAAGGAATGTAGAGTGGCCAGAACATGTTCAGAAGCCAAGACAAAATGTTTTATAGGACTAAGGGGGTAACCAATATATACTAAAAGTATAAAAACAAATTATCTGTTTGAAATACACATAAAGAAAGCTAAAAATAGTGATAGAAAAAGAAGCAATGAGAGGAAGGAGATTACAAATGATAATTCCACCAAATATATATCAAGAATGATATATGATTTTTACAGTTTTTATCAAAAGAGAAAAATATAAAAATCCAACATCCATTCACGTTTAAAGTCTTGGAGAGATCAGGGAGACAAGGCACATACATAAACATAGTAACGCAATATACAGCAAGCCTATAGCCAACATCACACCAAACAGAGAGAAACTTAAATCAATCCCACTGAAATCAGGGACAAGGCAAGGATGCCCACTCTCTCCAAATTTCTTCAATATAGATCTTGAAGTCCTTGATAGAGCAATAAGACAATTGAAGGAGATCAAGGGGATACAAATCAGAAAGGAAGAAGTCAAAGTATCACTATTTGCAGATGTTATGATAGTATACCTGAGTGACATCAAAAATTCTACCAGGGAACTCCTACAGCTGATAAACACCTTCAGCAAAGTGGCTGGATACAAAATTAACTCAAAAAACTCAGTAGTCCTCCTGTGTACAAAAGACAAAAGGGCTGAGGAAGAAATTAGGGAAACAACACCCTTCACAACAGCCACAAAAGATATAAAGTACCTTGGTGTGACCCTAACCAAGCAAGTTAAAGACTTGTATAAAAAACAATTTCATGTCTCTGATAAAAGAATTAGAAGAAGATATCAGAAGATGGAAAGATCTCTCATACTCATGGCTTGGCAGGATTAACATAGCAAAAATGGCCATCTTACCAAAAGCAATCTACAGATTCAATGCAATTCCCAATCAAATTACTAACAAAATACTTTAGAGACCTTGAAAGAAATATTCTCAACCTCATATGGAAGAACAAGAAACTCAGAATTGCTAAAAACAATCCTCTATAATAAAAGATCTTCTGGAGGTATCTCCATCCCTGATCTCAAGCTGTACTATAGAGCAATATTAATAAAAACTGCATGGTACTGGCAGAGAAACAGGATGATGGATCAATCGAACCTAACAGAAGACTCAGAAATAAACCCACACACTTATGGACACCTGATTTTTGATGAAGATGCCAAAACCGTACAATGGAAAAAAGACAGCATCTTCAACAAATGGTGCTGGTCTAACTGGATGTCTACATGTAGAAAAACGCAAATAGATCCATACTTATCACCCAGCACAAAACTAAAGTCCAAGTGGATCAAAGACCTCATTATAAAACCAAACACACTAAAACTGTTCGTAGAAAAAAGTAGGGAAGAGCCTGGAACTCATTGGCACAGGAGACAACTTCCTGAACAAAACACCAACAGCACAGGCTCTAAGATCAACAATCAATAAATGGGACCTCATGAAACTTCTGTAAAGCAAAGGACACTGTCGTCAGAACAAAACGACTACCTACAGATTGGGAAAGGATCTTCACCAACCCTATATCTGACAGAGGGCTGATATCCAGTGTATATAAAGAACTAAACAAGTTAAAAAGCAACAAATCAAGTAATCCAATTAAAAATGGGGAACAGAGCTAAACAGAGAATTCTCGATAGAGGAATATCAAATGGCAGAGAAACACTTAAATGTTCAACATCCTTACACATCAGGGAAATGCAAATCAAAACGACCCTGAGATTTTACCATACACCCATCAGAATGGCCAAGATCAAAAACTCAAGGGACAACAACACATGCTGGAGAGGATGAGGATAAACTAACTTTTATAAACCCTGACTACTTTAGAAAATGATGTCATCAATAAATTGGGTAGGGACTGTTTCAGTCATGAACTTGATGGCTGACTCTTTGACCCTCCCCCATACATGCCAGGGAGTAACAGCCTGGCTAGATCCCAGGGGAGGACAATGCAGCCAGCCCTGAGGAGACAAGATGATCTGGGGTTGGATGGAAGGGGAGGAGGTCCTCCCCCAATGGTGGACTTGGAGGGAGCGGGGAGGAGATGAGGGAGGGTTGGAGAGGGTGGGAGGGAATGAGGGAGGAAGCTATGCCTGGGATGCAAAGTACCTAATCTGTGATTGATATAAAAATGAATAAATTACATTTAAAAAATATATAAATAAATTGGGTAGTCTGGAAAAGTGCCACATCTTCTCTGCTCACAATAGGGCATAGCAGCTGGTTTTGTTGTGCCAGATTTGTGAGACCCCAAAAGACCACCAGGAATCAAATTCATTGCAAAATATATGAGGATCTTTTTATTACAAGCTAGCTTGGGCTCACATACCCTCACCACTTTTCACAGTAGGTAGTTGATTTAAAGAGTCTAGTCCTTTCCAGTGTGCCCAAAGCAGGAAGATTCCTGCCTGGTGTCTATTGGTCGAGACACAAAAGGGGATGTTGCATTTTGAACTTATTGGCTAAAGGAAGGCCTCCAAAACATTAATGGTCTGGCGTCTACTTATTGGCTGTCCTTCAGGAGAAGGGCTGGTTTCCTAGCAAATCTATCTCTAGTTGGCAGGAAAGAATGCAGTAAGGCTGGTTCTTCCCTGCAAGTGGCTGAACATATCTACACCTGGCTGGCCTTTGTTCAGGTTTGTACTTTAAACTTTAATTCAATAATCCCCCACAAACCAATTTTAATTATTTGGTCCCTCAGTTGGAGATAACACTGTCTGCATTCAAGCTTTAGCTCTACCAGTTAGACGTGAAAATAAACAAATTGTATGTTTTTTTTTTCCCCCTACAGGACCTATTATGAGTTTTGTGAAGGCCACAAACCTAGAACAAGACTGGGAAGAAAGAGTTGTCTGTAAAGTACTTGCCGTGCTAGCCAGAGGTATTAATTTCAGTCCTCAGGAGCCATATAAATATCCTGCATGATTATTACATATAATCCTAGTGCTACAGGCAGATCACCAGGGCTTGCTGGCTCACCAACCTGGCCTGGCTGGCTTAGGAGAGCACTGAGCTACCAACAGACCACATTTGAAGTAAAATCAAAAGAAAGGTAAACCAAACAAAATCAAGGTAGATGGAGAATGTCTTCAAGAGATCACACCTAAAGTTCAAGTTGAGGTTCTCCTCTGTCCTCAAGCACTCGCAAGCATGTGCAGCCATATATATATACACACTGACATGCGCGCACACACATACACACACACACACATAAAGCAAGCACATAAGAACACACAAAAATGGTAACCACTACTCTTTTCCTCTCCTCCTGTCACTTTATCTTGTTCTTCCTCCTTATTCACTACAATTGTTGGTTAATTCTTTCAACATAATTTAACACTCACTTAGTATAATTAAAAACAAAATGTTTTGTTTGAAATGTACCATTATTTATGAAACAACAAATCAATAAATAAAAGTTGGTTCTTGGCAAAATAATTAATTTCTTTATCTATTTTATTTCAGTGATATTTATTTTAATATTTTTATTAATTCTTGAGGAATGCCATACAGTGTATTTTAATCATATTCATCTCCTTTATGAATTTCTCTCAGACCCACCCATATACAGTCAGTACTCTACTTTATATTCTCATTTTTTAAATCCACTCAGTTCAATTTATACTTCCCATATACTCTTAGATATATGACCATCCACTGGAGGGCAGTTAACTGGCCAAATGGGAACACAATTGAATAAAACTAACTTTACCTTTCCTGTCATTGACCACTCATGAATAGCTCCTCAGGTAGGGGTATGAGTTAATGTTGACTGCTCCATGTAGATATTTTGTGTGGCTTGATCTTACACAGCTCTTATTGTGATATAATAACCACTGTAAGTTTATATGTGCATTAGCTCTGTTATATGTAGAAAACACTGTTTTGTTGTAGTCATCCATTGCCTCTGGCTCTTAAAATATTTACACCTTTTCTTTCTCAAGTAACCATAAGCTATAAGAAGCAGAAAAGTGATCTAGATGTCTTATTTAAAGCTGAGAAGTCTATACTCTCTTATTCTCTATACCTTGATCAGTTGTGGGTCTCTGTGTTAATCTCTACATATGGCAAAAATGAAGTTTATCTAAATAAGGGTATAGAAATATACTAATCTATGAGATAAGTCATTATGTTCCATTTAATATGCCCATTTAGCATAGTAATAGTAGATTATCTTTAATACATATAAGACCTGTTTAAATTCTTGGCTCTAAGAATGTTACAAGGTTTGGGCTCCATACCACAAAGCATGACATATATCCAACTAGAAAATGATTGGTTGCTCTCATAATACTCATTCCACTATTGCACCAGTAAACATGCCCTCCCATTTTGTTCATTATTGCAGCTAACAGAGTTTACAGTAGATAGGTTGATGATGACTTTTCTCTTCCAGTAGTATACATAGTGTCTTCCAGCACCATAAACTCTAGTCAGTAGGGATAAAGGTTCTGAGTGAATACCAGGTTGATTTCTCAATGTTTTTTGACTAATGATCTGTTTTCAACTATAGTCTTGAAAGGGTAATCAGGAGCACTGTACTAATTCATATAGAAAATGCAATTAAAACATAAACTAATAAAAACTGAACAACATAATTTTCACAGACACTGATATCACAGCTGAGATGAGAGAATGAAAATTCTCCACTTCCTACAGAAATACTGTGTGCATGTTACGCATGTCTAGAAAATAAGACCAATATAAATATTAATGATATGTCCCTCAAAAGGAATTAACAAAAAACTAGTGAGTGTTTTTGTAACTTCAGAAGTTTATGAGGAACAGAAACAGAAAAAAGGAAACCGTCAAATCAGTGGCCAAAACCAATAAATAAAAGGAATATGAGAGGAGTGCTATAACAAAAGATTGATTTCCTTTTTTGTCATTTAAATTATATTGCTACCAAGCAAGAGGTAAGAGGACGCTACAACTACACATTAGACAGAGCAGAACAAAGATGACAACCTAGAGGGGCTCACTCTACTCTTATATATATATACACTGCATATAATGTAAACTCTGCAGGAAAATTCTAAAGCCACTAGACATGTCTGAAGGTTGGGAGCAATAGCACAGCAAGATCTCTTAACACCTAGTTAACCTTAATAAATCTGTTTTAATTTCCAGCAGTAGATATTGTTCAATATAGAAAAGTAGAGTGACTAAATTTTGGAGGTTTGTTACATTTAACAACTGATGAAGGCACTATTCCTAGAAAAGATAAACAGAAAACTCATGATTCAAACATGATTGTGCTAGTCATGTACTGACTGTCGTAAGTAGCATTCAACACATGTCTAAGTCATAAGAAAAAAAATGTATTAAAATACTCAATGAATGCGGGTCTCTTCCTGAAAGAAACTTGCATGTAACTTTATTATACTTGGGAAAATAAAGCAAATATATCTGAAGATATACACAAATTTTGTAAAGAAGGGAGGCATTGCCTGCTAAGAAGGCACGGTTAATCCATACAACAGAACTGTGAAGTGGATGAACTTCTAATATGCTCCCATTCATGAGCCTGTGACACTAATTGAATTCTCAATTCATAAGTAATGTATCCTTTTATCACTTTCCCAGTTAGTTAGCTGATGATTGCAACAACAACAACAAAAATGTTAGGAACTTTTATATCTAATGACCACAGTTCTTAGTATGTAGTTGTTTAAGAAGCATGGTATCACTTTAACAGAATTAAATCTGTAACTTCAATTCATAGCTTTAAGAAATTTCTGTATACCTTATGAAAAGTTAAGTATAAAAAATTATGGAGATTGCGGGGATGGCTTATTTTAGACTTTATCCATTTTATACCATGTGGAAGTTTTTTTTTTTTTCAGTTACCAAGTTGCATTTAAAATACGTAAAAAATCAAAGGATTTAAGTTATTTTCTCTTGGCCCAGCTTTGCATCATCTGAAATAAAGAGGAATAAATTATTTTTCTCTGGGAAGCAAACTGGCATCAAGATTAAAAACTTTCGGTGTTGAAATTCTGTTCATATTGTTGTTGCACACACACTGAACTCTCATTGAGATGAATATCAATAAATTGATTGACCTAAGAGATACATATTGATTTTAGCAAGCCCAAGGTCTGGATTCACATTAGACAATTCTTCTTGATATTTTCTAAGGTACAAAGTCAATAAATGAAATGTTATATTTATATTCTGAGTAATTTCCCCAGTTGGTAGGCAAGTTAGACTTCTCATCCATTATGGAGAGATGCTGGCCACCTTACATTTATATTCCATGTGTCCTCTGTAAAAAATGTCCAAATGGAGTATCTGTCATTTTACACTAATAATTGAAATTTGAATAACACTGAATAATATTACACTTCAGCATTAACTTGGTACTCAACATCTTTCCATTTGCAAGGTTTCTTTTTTATCTTACCATTTTAGTATTTTATGCTATAAATCTAGCATATTTTGTTACTGTAGTTAATCAAGAAAAAACTGTTTATTTATAAAATGTTTTTTGATTGTTCGCTGGCAGTTAAAATTATATGTAGATGTTTCCATGAAGTGCTCTGTTGTGGCTGAGAAATTACTCTAGCATTCCACCCAGAAGCATTTGACTCCTCTCTCCAAAGGTAATATGATGTTATGTTCCTAATAATTTTCAATTATTAACTTCAGTCTAGTCTACAGACTCATGCTGTCTCTTTGGCTCATGTTCCTGAGCTTGAAGCAGGCATCAAAGCACTGGTATAGGAACTGATTCAGAGTCTTGAGGGTGATAGCCTCAGTTTCTGAATGAATCCATTACTCAGTGGTGAATTAGTGTAGATAGTAGTCCCAGTTTTACATCTATTGCTGTGAAAAAAATATTCTAACAAACAGCAAATTACTGGTACAGGGGTTTATTTCAACTGATAATTCCGTGAAGCAGTTTACCACTGTGGGGAAGTCAAACAATATGTTCAACCCCTAATCTCTAAATATAGACAATAAAGAGTTGAGAAAAGAGAATGCATACACGTTCACAGGCTTGTTTAATTATGCCCAGCTCAGTCCCTCCACGCATTTAATTTAAGAATCCCTATCTGCAGTGCACCCACAACAGACTGGGTCCTCTAAAAATCAGTTAATCAGATTGAATCAATCCCTCCCACGCAACCCAATGTAGACAATCCTTCACTGAGATTCTCTTTCTGGGTTATCTTAAATTATGTTGACTTGATAATTAAAGATAATCATCCCAAGAGTTAATGGGCGTCCTAAATAGTGTCGCAAAATACCACTGGTATTTTTACAATGAGAATTGGATCTAAGGAAAGCAGCAGGAACAATTTTCCTTCACTTTTCAAGAATATGATGTTATAACTGAGAATATATGAAGCATAAAATATTAAGCACTTCTTTCTTGACTGTCATCCTCACCAGACAGTTAGTAACCTCTGCTTGATTAGATATAACTAAATACCATAACTAAATATTTCCAAAACTAAATAACTTTATACAACACAAGTTTTTTTCTCCCAATTCTAGGTACTGGAAGTTCTGTGTGGCTCATCAAAGTTGGATCTTTGAGATACTCTTGCCTGGAGGTGGTAAATTTCTTCAGTATCTCTTTGTCTTCTCTATGGTTGTAGATATGAGTTGCAGGATATATGGTCCCATTGTGAACCCCACGATTGTGAACTATAAAAACCTGTTTTTTGTTTGGTGTGGTTCTGCCCTAACATATAACTTTAATCCAAGAACATTCTGTTTATTGTAAAGAAATGATTATAGTGTGGCTCAGCCTTAGCACATACTTTTATTTCTGTACACAGGATTTAATAAAACTAATTGTAGGCCAAGATGTGGAGCAAAAAATCAGCTAACAGGAATTAGTAGAAAAGAAAGCATTGAGTTGAAGGGTATTTAAGACATCGCAGGAAAAAAAAAAAGAGCTTGTAGCTTTTTGCTTTTTCCTCCTGGGCTGTCAATTGAGCTAGTACACTCTTTGGCTTTTAGATTTGGGACTTTTTCTGGGACATGAGCTGAGTAGGAAGGTCAGCTGGGTACTTTCTCTTACTCTCTGAGCTAGCAAGTTTTCACCTGAGCATCTGGCTCCTGAGTCTTTATTGGTAAAATCAATTGATTTAGATTTTCTTTCTTTAAAATAACAGATATAGCTTACATTTCTTCTTAGAGGTATATCAGGCACATTGAACAATGGCTACCATAATCTCATTTTCCATTAGTTCCCTGGTTTTCAATACCCTATTTTCAAATATGGTCATATATTAAGGCCCTAATGTCGTAACCTAATGCATTACCATAGAACTGGATATGCAGCCCTAATGAAGCACTAAGAGAACATGAGAACATGAGAATAGTCATATTTATATTAATATGGGAACACAGGAGATAGGATGAAATTTTGGCATAATTTAAAGATACACAAACAGGAGGATCCAAGATGGTGGTGACCAGCTATCTGAGGGGCATAGAATCCAAACCTCCAAAACTGGTGAGTAAAGGGGCAGCTGAAGCCAAAACATCTCGACATTGAGGCTTCCTGGGCAAGAGAGGACAACCCATGGCTGAGACCTTTTGATCCAGGGCACCTGCCCAGACATCTCAGGGGACTGAGAATGGTGAACATTCGAACCGCTTGCACTTCCCTTTGGTGGGCCTCCCTTCTCTCTCCTCAGCAGAGGCAGACTTCAGTGCTTCCCTCCTCCCTCCTTGGTGGAGGCAGACCACAGGGCCTGAGGCTCCAAGCCTGGCAGGGTAACTGAAACAGGAGAGGAAGGCAGTGGCAAGCCGTGGTACAGGCTTCCTAGGGCTTCCTGTGAGCGCGACAGCTGGGTGACAACTAACCTTAACAGGAGCCTCCAGGCTCCATGACTGAGAAGACCAAAGTAGCCACCTTGGGTTCTCCATGCCCAGATGACAAAAAGTGGACACCACAGAGCTGAGTGATCTACATTCTCATTTGCCCTTGAAATCCTAAATCTGAGAGTAGAGAACAGGGGGAACCCCTGTGCTTTCCAATTAGACCTGCTAGTGAATGAGTGTGCTTTCAAGTGAATGCATGCAGAGCCCCAGATCTAGGGTCCCTCTACACTACCAGTCAGACATCAGATCCTTCCCACCCACAGCCACAGTGTGAGGAATATATGGATTCTTGTGACAGCGTTCTCAATATTCAAGCCCCTGTTCTGTAAGCCTACCAATGAAGTCCAGGCAAACAATTCCTGGAGCCCAGACAGACCTGAATACCAGGAGGTTAGTATGACAGACCTGTAGGCCACTGAGGTATTCAGGGAACCTGGGCAAACACATTGTGCCCACAAACAACACCAGCACCCGTACCCGCTCCTGCCCGTAAGCCCCACATTACAGGAATCTACATGTCTAGCACCCTGTCTTTCAAGGCACAATTCCATGCACATGCCCACACTTGCTCAACCCTACTTGTGCACCCAATCCTGGGACATTCCTCCCATATCTACAGCTGAAACACCAACACATACTATCAAACTGCTGGGCCTCGCTCATTTTCCTAAAGAATACTCCAGACACCAGGAAAGACAGACCTAGTCTGAAATACAGACTCCAGGAAAAAACACCAAAGGTTATGGATAAGCACATGGCTGAAGGCTGGCATAAGAACACAACCAACAAAAATCGGGACATCATGGATTCATCAGTAACCCCCCAAAATCAATGGATATTTTAATTCATCAGAAACACAGGAAAATTATTTTAAAGCTATGCTTATCCAGGTATTAGAGGCATATAAAGAAGAAACAAATAAATCTCTTAAAGAAATAGCCACACAAATGGAGGCAAATAAAGAGGAAATGAACAAAGCTCTCAAAGAAATACAAGCATCTACAGCCAAAAGCGACAGAGAGAGAGAGAGAGAGAGAGAGAGAGAGAGAGAGAGAGAGAGAGAGAGAGAGAGAGGCATAATAAGTGGCATATAGAGAGGAAAAGAACAAAAAAATTAGAAGCCATCATGGAAAGACAGTAATCTATATTCAAACAGAGGAAGACATAAAAAAAAGAATTAGAATCAATAAAGAAAACACATACAAAGAAGACCCTGGAGCTGGAGAACTTAGAGAAAAGATCAGGAACCACAAAGGTAAGCATCACCAATAGAATACAAGAGATGGAAGAATCTCAAATTTAAGATACACTTGCAGAAACTGATATGTCTCTCAGAGAAAAAGTAAAATCAGAAAAAAGTTCCAAACACAAAACATTCAAGAAATCAAGGAAGACATGAAAAGAAGAAAACTAAGAATAAGAAGAATAGATGAAGATTTCAGGCTCCATGGTCCAGGAAATATTTTCAGGAAAATCATAGAAGAAAATTTTCCCAACTTAAAGAAAGAGATGTCCATAAAAATTAAAGAGGCCTAAGAACACCAAACAGACTAGACCAGAAAAGAAACTCCTCGGGACACATGATAGTCAAAACACTAAATCTACATAACAAAGAAAAATATTAAGAGCATCAAGGAAAAAGAGGCCAAGTAACATATAAAGATACACCTATCAGAATCACACCACACGTCTCAACAGAAATTATGAAAGCCAGAAGGGCCTGGACAGATGTCACACAGATTCTAAGAGACCACATGCCAATCTAGACTACTCTACCCAGCAAAGCTTGCAATCAACATAGATGGAGAAAACAAAATTTTCCATGACAAAACTAAACTTAAACAATATCTACGCAGCAACCGAGCTATACAGAAGATATTAGAAGGAAAACTCCAATCCTACGAAAACAACTACTCCCAGGAAAACAGAGGATACAGAAAACTTCACAACAAAGAATTAAAAGAAAACAAGCATTGAAACACAGTAACACCACCAACTCCACAATAAAAAGAACTAACTTTCATTGGTCATTATTATCTACCAATATCAGTGGACTCAACTCTGCAGTAATAAGACCCAGACTAATAGATTGCTTGTGAAAACAGGATCCAACATTCTGCTGCATCCAAGAAACACACCTATGCAACAAAGATAAACACTACCTCAGAGCAAAGACCTGAAAAAATATTTTTCAAGCAAATGGATCCAGAAAACAAATTGGAGTAGCTATCCTAATATCTAATAAAACAGACTTTCAACCAAAATTAATCAAAAAAGATGAGGAGGGGCACTTCATTCTCATTAAAGGAAAAAATCCACCAGGGGAACATCATAATTCTGAACATCTATTCCTCAAATACAAGAGTGCCTACATTTGTAAATGAAACATTATTAAAGCTTAAATCACACATTGATCCCAACACCTTAATAGTGGGAGACTTCAACACTCCACTCTCATCAAGGGACAGATCATCTAGACAGAAGCTAAATAGGGAAATAAAGGCATTTACAGAGGTCCTAAATCAAATGGACCTAATAGATGTCTAAAGAACTTTTCAAGAGTATACCTCAACAACAGAAAAAGCAAAAAGTCTACAAAAACATTGGAAACTGTACAACTTGCTACTCAATGACAGCTTGGTTAAGGAAGAAAGAGAGAAAGAAATTAAAGACTTCCTAGAATTCAATGAAAATGAAGGTACAACATACCCAAACTTATGGGACACATTGAAAGCAGTGTTACAGGGAAAATTCATAGCACTAAGTGCCTTCAAAAAGAAATTTGAAACATCTCATATAAGCAACTTAATGGCTCACCTGAAAACCCTGGTGGGGGTGGGGGGGGGAGGAATGAAGAAGCAGATATACCGAAGAGGAGTAGACAGCAAGAAACCATCAAATTAAGGGGTGAAATCAATCAATTAGAAACAAAACTATTCAAAGAATAAATGAAACCAAGAAATGGTTCTTTGAGAAAATCAACAAGATATACAAACCCTTAGCCAAACTAACTAAAAGGCAGAGAGAAACTGTCCAAATCAGCAAGATCAGAAAGGAAAGGGGGACATAACTACAGACACTGAGGAAATCCAAACCATCATTAGGTTTTACTACAAAAGCCTGAATTCCAAAAATTTGAATATCTAAATGAAATGGACAATTTTCTTGATAGAGTCCATTTACCAAAATTAAGTCAAGACCAGGTAAATAGATTGAATAGTGCTATATCTCCAAAGGAAATTAAAGCAGACATCAAAACTCTCCCTTCCAAAAAAAAAAAAAAAAAAAAAAGACACGCTGAGGGCAAGATGGTTTCAGCACAGAATTCTGCAAAGCCTTCAAAGAAGAGGTAACTCCAATTATCTTCAAAGTATTCATTTAGAAAAAGAAGAAATATTATCAAACGCATTCTATGAAGCCACAGTCACCTTGATACATAAACGACACAGAGACCCAACAAAAAAAAGTGAACTTCAGACCTATCTTTCTTATGAACATCGATGCAAAAGTACTCAATAAAATACTTGCAAACCAAATCCAAGAACACATAAAAGATATCATCCACCACTACCAAGTAGGCTTCATCCCAGGCATACAGGCATGGTTCAATATACAGAAATCCATCAATCCACCAAATAAACAAACTGAAGGAGAAAAATGAAATGATCATCCCCTTAGATGCTGAAAAAGCATATGACAAAATCCAACACCCATTCATGTTTAAAGCCTTGGAGACAAGAGGGATACAAGGCACATACCTAAACATAGTAAAGACAATACAAGGCAAGCCTGTAGCAAACATCAAACTAAACAGAGAGAAACTTAAATCAATCCCACTGAAATCATGGACAAGGCAAGACTGCCTACTCTCTGTGTATCTCGTCAACATAGCACTTGAAATCCTAACGACAGCAGTAAGACAACTAAAGGAGACAAAGGGGATAGAAATTGGAAAGGCCGAAGTCAAAGTATCACTATTTGCAGATGATATGACTGATGCGAAAAATTCAAACAGAGAACTCCTTCAGCTGATAAACACCTTCAGCAAAGTGGCTGGATACAAAATTAACTCAACAACTCAGTAGCCCTCGGTATACAAAAGACAAAAGGACCAAGAAACAAAGATGCCCCCGGAAAGCATCTTTGGTGGACCTGGTGAATGTATATAATACAGGTCTGACGGGGGAACGCTGCTTTCTAGTTGTTTTAAGGATTAACAGAGAATTCTCAATAGAGGAATATCAAATGGCAGAGAAAAAAAAAGAAATGTTCAATGTCCTTAGTCATCAGGGAAATGCAAATCAAAACAACACTGAGATTTCATCTTACACCCATCAGAATGGCTGAGATCAAAAACTCAAATGACGACATATGCTCGAGAGGATGTGGAGAAAGGGGAACTCTCCTCCACTGCTGGTGGGAATGTAAACTTGTACAACCAGTTTGGAAATCAATCTAGCACTTTCTCAGAAAATTAGCAATACTGCTTCCTCAAGATCCAGCTATCCAACTCCTAAGCATATATCCAAAATTTGCTCAGACAACAAAGACTTTTGCTCAGCCATGTTTATGGCAGCTCTATTCATAATAGCCAGAAGCCGGAAACAAGCTAGATGTCCTTCAATGGAGGAATGGATACAGAAATGCATTTACACTATGGACAACTACTCAGCAATTAAAAACAAGGATATCATGAAATTTTCAGGCAAATGGTGGGAACTAGGAAAGATCATCTTGAGTGAGGTAACCCAGAAGCAGAAAGACACACATGGTATATACTCACTCATAAGTAGATATTAGCCATATAATATAGGATAAATATACTAAGATCTATACTACTAAAGAAGCTACATAACAAGGAAGACCCTAGAGAAGATGCTCAATCCTCATTCAGAATAATAAACATGGGAAGCAGGAGAAGACAGGGAACAGGACAGAAGCCTATCATAGAGGGCCTCTGAAAGACTCTACTGATCGAGGTATCAAAGCAGATGCTGAGACTCATAGCCAAACTTTGGGCAGAGTACAGGGAATCTTAGGAAAGAAGGGAGAGATAGAAAGACCTGGAGGGGAGAAGAGCTCCAAAGGGACACCAACAGAGCCAAACAAACTGAGCCCTGGAGGTCTCCCACAGAGACTAATACCCCAACCAAGGACAATGCATGGAGAGGACCTAAAACCCCTGCTCAGATGTAGCCCATAGATTCAGTCTCCAAGTGGGGTCCCTAATTAGGGGAGCAGGGGCTTTCTCTGGCATGAACTCAAAGTGGCAGGTTCTCTGATCAGCACCCCCAGGGGAGTGCAGCCTTGCCAGGCTACAGAGGAGGACACTAAGCCAGTCCTAAAGATACCTGATAAGCTAGGGTCAGATAGAAAGGGAGGAGGACCTCCCCTATCAGTGGACTAGGGGAGGGACACAGGGGGAGAAGAGGGAGGGAGGGCGGGATTGGGAGGAGACAAGGGAGGGGGACATAGCCAGGATACAAATTGAATGAACTGTAATATATGATAATAATAATAAAAGAAAATTTTAAAATAAAAAAAGAAATTAGAGAAATAACACCCTTCACAGTAGCCACTAATAACATAAAGTACCTTGATGTGACAATAACCAAGCAAATGAAAGACCTATTCAAAAAAAACTTCAAGTCTAGGAAAAAAGAAATTGAAAAAGATTTTAGAAGATGGAAAGATGTGCCATGATCATGGATTTGTAGGATTAACATAGTGAAAATGGCCAGTCTGCCAAAGCAATCTATAGATTACATGCAGTTCCTATCAAAATACCAACACAATTCTTTACAGACATTAAAAGAACAATTCTCAACTTCATATGGAAAAGCAAAAAACCCAGAATTGTCAAAACAATTCTGTACAACAGCAAATCATCTGGAGGTGTCTCCATCCCTGATCTCAAGCTGTATTACAGAACAATAGTAACGAAAACTACATGGTACTAGCATAGAAACAATGGTAAATCGATGGAATCTACTAAAGAGCAGTAAATAAATCAACACTCATACGGATACTTGATTTTTGACAAAGAAGCCAAGACCATGCAATGGAAAAAGACAGCATCATCAACAAATGGTCTGGTCTAACTAGATGTCCACATGTAGAAAAATGCAAATAGATCCATATCTATCACCCTGCTCAAAATTAAAGTCCAAGTAGATCAAAGATGTCAACATAAAACCAGACACATGAAATCTGTTAGAAGAAAAAGTCGGGAAGAGGCTAGAACTCATTGACACAAAAGACAACTTTCTGAACAGAACACTAACAGCATAGGCTCTAATATCAACAATCAATAAATGGGACCTCATGAAGCTGAAATCTTCTATAAAACAACAGACACTGTCATCAGAACAAAATGACAGAATACAGACTGAGAAAGGACTTTCACCATACCTATATCTGACAGCGCGCTAATAACCATAATATACAAAGAACTCAAAAGGATAGAAAGTAACAAATCAAGTAATCCAATTGAAAAAAAACTGGGGTACAAAGCTAAACAGAAAATTCTCTGTACAGGAATTTCAAATGACAGAAAAATACTTAAAGAAATGCTCAACTTTCTTCGTCATCAGAGAAATGCAAATCAAAACAACCCTGAGATTTCACCTTAAACCCAACAGAATGGCTAAGATCAAAAACTCAAGCGACAATACATGCTGGAGAGGGTGTGGAGAAAGGGGAACCCTCCTCCATTGCTGGTGGGAATGTAAACTTGTTCAACCACTTTGGAAATTAGGAATAGTGCTTCCTCAAGATCCTGCTATGCCAGTCCTAGGCATATATCCAAAATATGCTCAAGTACACAACAAGGACATTTGCTCAACTGTAATCAAAGCAGCTTTATTTGTAATAGCCAAAAGCTGGAAACAACCCAGATGTCCCTCTGTTGAGGAAATGGTACAGAAATTGTGGTACATTTACACAATGGAATATTACTCAGCAATTAAAAACAAAGAAATCATGAAACTTTCAGGAAAATGGTGGGATCTTGAAAAGATCATCCTGAGTGAGGTATCCCAGAAGCAGAAAGATACACTCGGTATATACTAGACATATAATATAGGATAAACATACTAAAATCTGTACACCTAAAGAAGCTAAGTGCAAAGGATCAATCTTCACTCAGAAAGGCATACAAGATGGACATTGGAAGACAGAGAAAATAGGAAACAGGACAGGAGCCTACCACAGAGGGCTTCTGAAGGACTCTACCCAGCAGTGTATCAAAGCAGATGCTGAAGCTCATAAACAAACTTTGAGCAGAGTGCAGAGAATCTTATGAACGACAGGGAAAATAATAAGACCTGGAGGGGACAGAAGTTCTAAAAGAAGAGCAGCAGAACTATAAAATCTGGGCACAGTGACCTTTTCTGAGCCTGATATTCCAACCAAGGACCATTCATGGATATAATGTAGAACCCCTGCACAGATGTAGCCCTTGGCTGCTTACTATCCAAGGGGAACAGGGACTGTCTCTGACATGAACTCAGTGGCTGGCTCTTTGATCACCATCCCCTGAGTGGGGAGCAGCCTTGCCAGGCCACAGAGGAAGACAATGCAGCCAATCCTGATGAGAACTGATTCTAGGGTCAGATGGAAGGAAAAGAGGTCCTCCCCTATTAGTGGACTTGGGAAGGGCATGGGAGGAGATGATGGAGGGAGGGTGAAATTGGGAGGGAATAAGAGAGGGAGCTACACCTGGGATACAAAATGAATAAACTGCAATTAATATTAAAAATAAAAAAGTTATATTAATAAATCTCTACATAGTGAAACAGTCTCATCAAGAAAAATGGAAAAACAAAAGACACAAGGGTACATCAGAAGTCCTGCAAAAGTTCTGTCTCTAACCAATTTCTTCAGAGTATGCTTCTCCAATTACAAGGGACTACTCTACTCAGGGAAGTTTTGAGTAAGTAATTGATAGAAAATCTTGGCATTTCCCAAGAATCAGGGTCCATGACTGTTATCCCAACACTCCACTGAAGAGGCAGGAAACGGTCATGGGTTAGAGGTCAGCCTGGTCTACATTCAGAGTGCAAACTCATCCAGGACCGCTCAGTGAGACCCTTTAAAAAATTAAAAATAAAAACCAAAAAGTAACGAAAAAATGATATTTAAATTTTGATGTACACACTTATCTAATATAATGTTATAATCAAATTTTGTGATACATTTTTGTCTTCTTATGAATATGAAAAATGAAAGTATTCAGTTTATAAAACTGTCATGGTTAAAGATGATAACAAATCTATACTAAATTTTATTTTTATATGGATAAGCATTAGAAGACAAATCTCAAATCAGGTATACATATGTGGAAAGACTGGGTTAGTTAAGTGAACAGTGACTGAACATTGGTGTTTGTACTGTCAGTTATAAGGGCAAGCATTTGACATATGCTGCTTCACAATTAACCATGTAAAATAGGGACTGATTTTGTCTTTAGTTTACAGGTAAGGATGCTGATACTCAGAAAGGTCAGCTCACCTAAAAAGGGGTGAGCCATGTTTACAAATACATTCTTTCCAACTTCAGATAGCAGACTCTCAAATACTCCCTACATACTTCCTTCCTGCACCTCATCACTGCTGCTGACATGCTCAGAAAACCTGACTCCACTTTTTTTGTCAAATCATTTCAGCCATGTTCCTTTCTTATACTTCAATTACTTAGTTGATTATCATTATTTCAAAAGACCTGAGGTGTCCAGAATACATTAATTCATGCCAGCACACACAAAGGAGATCCTGTACCTACCCATCTTTTCATTGCTATTCTCTTTTGCTTCAAATTTAATATGACTTATTAGTCTCTGGAAGAAATATGATTATATATGCAAATAAAACTGACAAGTGTGATTGCCTTCTCTTATCAAAATGGCACAACCCCAATTAAAAGGACAGGGAAAAACTGAAGAGAGGACGATGAGTATCACAGAGTGACAGTTCTGGAAGAAGCAATGTGGATGAGCAACGACTTGCAGTATTTCTTGTTGCTCAGTTGAATATCTTCCAGAGTAGCAAGATGCTTAGTGAATCTGAACAAATAACTTTACAGGTGAAAATGTCAGTGTTCCTCCCCTGTAAGCTTTGGCATGCCACAGAGAATTCTGAAGCGCCATCTGTAAAGATGCTTAACTTGCTCTTGAAGTCAATGTACAAACTATGATGGTCTATTTGACAGTCATTTGAGCCTTTCCTATGTTGTTCCTGACTACATATGACACTTGTTTCACTAGCTTTATGTGAATATTTCTGGACTTTGAAGACCATAGAAAAGATTTCATGAAAAATCTTGAGCAATTCAAGGTTTCTAGAGAAGACATTAGTAAAAAATAGGATGTTACTTTAATATAATTTGTTACTATTCATCCCAAATCCTTCCTGTTAAATTCCCATGAAGCTGTCCCTTTACATTTACATAGGTTTATTTAATATGCTCACCTAACCTTTCAAGAACCTAATTACTTCCAAATACTAGCATATACTTCATAGAAAATGAATTTTTCACTAAATGCTACCAAAACAAAGAAAAAGAAAAACAAAGTGAAGATGTCAGGTAGAGATAGATGAAAGAGGGAAAGAAAGTTACTGTGCCAAAACAAGATAATAATGTTTAAAAGAAATAAAAACATAAGACACTTTGTAGGGTATGTAAAACTACCTGAGGGAGGGATCCAAGATGGTGACAGCTACTATGCACCTTATCTGAGGGGCAAAGGACCTGAAACACCGAAATTGTTGAGTGAAGGGGCAATACAGAGTTATCTAGGCTTCGAGGAAGAAACAGGCTGACCATGAACTGAGTCCATCTAGAATCATGTCACCGGCAGATTCCTCCGGGAAGAGATACTCCGGGAGGTGATCCCTAGGCATTACCCTGTATCCAACTCCCTATTCCCTCTTTCGGGAGGCAGGAGGAGGCCAGCAAAATCTGCCACATACCATACTGCCTGTGCCCCAACCCTAGCAAAGAAACCGCTGCTCTGGATTGAAGTCTAAGAATACCCAACCCTTTCGGGCACTCCCCTGAGACCTCCGCCATAAGCCTGCCTTGGTGGAGCAGAAGGATATGGAGGTTTACTGCGGCTTCTGCCACAGCTCACAGTGCTGGAGCTCCAGTGCAGCCTGGCTCGGGATCTGGGACTCAACACTTCCTGACACTCTCCCGGGTCCAGCAACAGTAAACTCTAGCACCAAGCTCTAGCACTGGCGGACCCTGACAGAGAAACCTTGGCTCAGGATCAGGAACTAAGAATACCCAACCTTTCCTAACACTTCCCTGAAACCGCCACCCTAAGCTTGCCCTGGCGGAGGGGAAAAACAGAGAGGTAGCCTGTGGATTCTGCCACAGGCCACAGTGCCTGGGCTCCAGGGCACCCGGCATGCCCTGGCAGAGAAACCCCAGTTCTGGATCTGAGAGTGAGGACACTCAACCCTATCTGGTACTCCCCCCGGAACCAGCTGACATATGCACTAGCATCAGGCGGTTTCTGGCAGAGATATCTGGGCTAGGTCCAGCCACCATAAGCCTTCTCTGGTGGAGGGGAAGGGAAGAGAGGTGGCCTGCAGATTCCACCACAGACCACAGCGCCTGGGCCCCGGCCTCAGAATCTGGGACAGAGGAGATTCAGTTCCCAATTCCACCATCCACTCCCAACCCAGCACTTCCCTGGGTCCAGCCACCAAAATCATTCCCTGGTGGAAGTAAGAGATACAGAAGGGGCCTGCAGAGTCTGCCAGAGACCACACTGCCCGGGTCCCAGCATGGGCTGTGCTTAGCACAGCACACAGTGCAGGTGGACACCAAGACCTGCTGCTACAGTGCCACTGAGCTGACTGTTAGCCTACACCCACATTTCCTCCAGCAGGATCAAATCGGAGAATAGAGAACAAAGGGAACCTCTGTGTATTCCAACTGGTCCTGCAAGGAAGTGAGTGTGCCTTCAAGGGAGTATTTGCCCCAGATTCAGGGCCCCTCTACACAAACCACAGACAACAGCCTGTACCTCCCACACCCCTAGTGTGGGCATCATAGGGATTCTTGGGATAGCGATCCCAGCACTGAAGCCTCTGCTCTTCAGGACTACCAGTGAATTCCAGGCAAGAAATTTCTAGATCCCAGACAGAACTGCATACCAGTGGCCTGCAAGCCACTGCAATAGTTAGGGAATCCGCTCATGCACGCTGAGCCTGCTAAAAGCACCTGCGAATAGCGCCAACATCACATCCTTCACCTAGGTAAAGCTGAAACCACAATGCACACTCCCAAACTAGTGAACCTCTCTCATCTTCCTGAAAAACAGTCCAGAAAACAGAGAGAGACTGTCCTAGCCTGAACTACAGACAGCAGGAATAAACAGTGAGGGTTACAGATAAGCAGATGGCCAGAGGCTGGCTTAAGAACACACCCAACAAAAATCAGGACATCATGGCTTCACCAGCAACCCTCCAAATCAAGGGACACTTCAATTCACTAGATACACAAGAAAATGACTTTAAAACTATGTTTTTCCAGCTATTACAGGCTCATAAAGAGGAAATGAACAAATCTCTCAGAGAAATGGCTACAAAAATTGGGGCTAAAAAGAAGTGAACAAAGCTCTCAAATAAATAACCACAGAAATGGAGGCAAATAAAGAAGAAATGAACAAAGCTCTCAAAGAAAAACAGGCAAATACAGACAAACAGGTAGATGCACAGTTAGCAACATATAGAGAGGAAACAGAAAAAAACAAAAAATAGAAGTCATCATTGAAAAGCAGGACTCCACATTCAAACAGATGAAGGAAATGGTGCAAGACATGAAAACAGAACTAGAATCAATAAAGAAAACACAAACAGAGAAAAACCTAGAGCTGGAGAACATAGAGAAAAGATCAGGAACTATAAAGGTAAGCATCACCAACAGAATACAAGAGATGGAAGACAGAATCTCAGGTGCTGAAGATACACATGCAGAAATTGATACGTCTCTCAAAGAAAAAAAAAATAAAATCAGGAAAGTTCCAAACAAAAAACATCCAAGAAATCAAGGACACCATGAAAAAACAAAATCTAAGAATAATAGGAGTAGATGAAAAAGAAATCCTCAAGATCCAAGGTCCAGAAAATATTTTCAAGAAAATCATTGAAGAAAATTTTCCCAACTCAAAGAAAGAGATGTCCATAAACATACAAGAGGCCTACAGAACACCAAACAGACTAGACCAGAAAAGATTTTTTTTTATGTCACATCATAGTCAAAACACTAAAACTACAGAACAAAGAAAAAAATTTTAAAGCAGCAAGGGAAAAAGGCCAACTAACATATGAAGGTAGACCTATCAGAATCACCAGATTTCTCAATCGAAACTATGAAAGCCAGAAGGGCCTGTGCAGAAATCATGCAGACCTTAAGGGACCACAGAAGCCAACCCAGGCTACTATAACCAGCAAAACTTTCAATCAACATAGACGGAGAATTCAAAATATTCCATGACAAAACCAAATTTAAACAATATCTACACAGTAACCAGGCCTACATAAGTTACTAGAAGGGAAATTCCAACCCAACAAAAACAACTACATCCAAGGAAACATAGAACATATAACTATACAACAACAACAACAAAAAAAAAGAATACAAGCAATGAAACAGCAACACCACCAACCCCACATAAAAAGAAAGTAACATTCATTGGTCACTAGTATCTATCAACATCAATGGACTCAACTCTCCAATAAAAAGACACAGACAAACAGAATGGTTGAAGAAACAAAATCCAACATTCTGTTGCATCCAAGAAACACACCTATGCAACAAAGATAAACACTACCTCAGAGTAAACAGCTGGAAAAATGTGTTTCAAGCAAATGGATCCAGAAAACAAGCCGGAGTAGCTATCCTAATATTTAATAAAATCAACTTTCAACCAAAATTAATCAAAAAAGATAAGGAGGGGCACTTCCTTCTCATCAAAGGAAAAAATCCGCTAAGAGGACATCACAATTCTGAACATCTATGCCCCAAATACGAGACCACCTATATTCATAAATGAAACATTATTAAAGCTGAAATCACACATTGATCCCAATACCTTAATAGTGGAAGACATCAACAACCCACTCTCCTCAAAGGACACATGAACTAGACAGAAACCAAGTAGGGAAATAAAGGCACTTACAGGGTCCCTAAATCAAATGGACCTAATAGACATCTACGGAGCTTTTCACCCAAACTCAAAAGAGTATACCTTCTTTTCAGCACCTCATTGAACCTTCTCCAAAGTAGACCATCTACTTGGTCACAAAGCAAGCCTCAGCAGATACAAGAAGATTGAAATAATCCCTTGTATCCTATCTGACCATCACGGTCTAAAGCTGGACCTCAACAACAACAGAAATAGCAAACGGCCTACACATACATGGAAACTGAACAACTTGCTACTCAAGGACAGCTTGGTTAGGGAAGAAATTAAGAAAGCAATTAAAGACTTCTTAGAATTCAGTGAAAACAAAGATACAACATACCCAAATTTATGGGACACATTGAAAGCAGTGCTCAGCAGAAAATTCATAGCACAAAGTACCTTCAAGAAGAAATTTGTAGCATCACACACAAGCAACTTAATGGACCAACTGAAAGCCTTAGGAAAAAAAAAGAAGCAGATACACCCAAGAGGAGCAGATGACGAGGAATATCCAAACTAGGGCTGAAATATATCAATTAGAAACAAATAATACTATTCAAAGAATCAATGACACTAAGAACTGGTTCTTTGAAAAAAAAGAAATCAACAAGATAGACAAACCCTTAGCCAAACTAAAAGGCAGAGAGAATCTATCCAAATCAGCAAAATCACAAATGAAAAGGGGGACATAACTACAGAAACTGAGGAAATCCAAACAATCATTAGGTTATACTACAAAAGCCTATATGCCACGAAATTGAAAATCTAAATGAAATGGACAATTTTCTTGATAGATTCCATCTACCAAAATTGAGTCAAGATAACAGCCTGATATCCCCCAAGGAAATTGAAGCAGTCATCAACAGTCTCCCCTCCAAAAAAAGCCTTTAACCAGATGGTTTCAACACAGAATTCTACCAGACAATCAAAGAAGTGCTAACACCAACACTCCTCAAACAATTCCACAAAATGAGTTTGGTAATGTTCCACAGAAGGAACATTGCAAAACTCATTCTATAAAGCCACAGTCACCTTGATACCTAAATCACACAAAGACACCACAGAAAAGGAGAACTTCAGACCTATGTCTCTTATGAACATTGATGCAAAAATACTCAATAAAATACTGGCAAACCGAATTCAAGAACACATATAAGATATCATCAACCATGACCAAAGAGGATTCATCCCATGAATACAAGGGTAGTTCAATATACAAAAATCCATCAATGTAATCTACCATATAAACAAACTGAAGGAGAAAAACCACATGATCATCTCCTTAGATGAAGGGAAAAAGCATTCAATAAAATACAACACCCATTTATGTTTAAAGTATTGGAGAGATCAGATACAAAGCACATACCTAAACATAGTAAAGACAATATACAGCAAGCTTATAGCCAACATCAAACTCAATGGAGAGAAGCTCAAACCAATCCCACTGAAACCAGGGTCAAGGAAAGGCTGCCCACTCTCTCCATATCTCTTCAATTTAGTATTTGAAGTCCTAGCTAGAGCTTTAGATGACTAAAGGAGATCCGGGGACTACAATTCAAATGGAAGAGGACAAAGTTTCAGTATTCGCAGATGATATGATAGTATATATGAGAGACCGTGAAAATTCAACCAGAGAACTCTTCAGCTGATAAACACCTTCAGCAAAGTGGCTGGACACAAAATTAACTCAAAAGAATCAGAAGCCTTCCTGTATACCTAAGAAAAAAGGGCCGAGAAAGAAATTAGGGAAACAATACCCTTTACAATAGCCACTAATAACATAAAGTACCTTGGTGTGACTCTAACAAAGCAAGTGAAACATCTGTATGAGAAAAACTTCAAGTCTCTGAAGAAAGAAATTGAAGAAGATATCAGAAGTTGGAAAGATCTCCTGTGCTCATGGATCTACAGGATTAACAAATTAAAAATGGCTATTTGGCCAAAAGCAATCTACAGATTCAATACAATTCCCATCAAAATACCAACACAATTCTTTATAGACCTTGAGAGAAAAATTATCAACTACATATGGAGAAACAAAAAACCCCAAATTTCCAAAACAGTCCTGTACAACAACAGATCATCTGGAGGCATGTCCATCCCTGATCTCAAGCTGTACTACAGAGCAATATTAATAAAAACTGCATGGTATTGGCATAGAAACAGAATAATGGATCAATGGAACCGAATAGAAGACCCAGAAATAAACCCGCACACCTATGGATACTTGATTTTTGACAAAGAAGCCAAAACCATTCAATGGAAAAAAGACAGCATCTTCAACAAATGGTGCTGGTACAACTGGATGTCTACATGCAGAAAAATGAAAAGAGATCGATATTTATCACCCTGCAAAAAACTAAAGGCCAAGTGGATCAAAGTCCTCAACATAAAACCAGACACACTAACTTGGTTAGAAGAAAAAGTGGGGAAGAGCCTTGAACTCATTGGCACAGGAGGCAACTTCCTGAACAGAACACCAAAAGCACAGGCTCTGAGAGCAACAATCAATGAATGGGACCTCATGAAACTGAAAAACTTCTGTAAAGCAAAAGATACTGTTGTCAGAACAAAACAACAGCCTACAGACTGGGAAAGGATCTTCACCAACCCTATATATAACAGAGGGCTGATATCCAGAATATATAAAGAACTAAAGAAGTTAAAGACAACAAATCAAGTAATCTGATTAAAAAATGGTGTACAAAGTTAAACAGAGAATTCTCAGTAGAGGAATACAAAAAGACAGAGAAACACTTAAAGAGAAACACTTAGCCATCAGAGAGATGCAAATCAAAATGACCCTGAGATTTCACCCATCAAAAGGGCTAACATCAAAAACTCAAGTGACAACACATGTTGGAGAGGTTGTGGAGAAAGGGGAACCCTCCTCCATTGCTGGTGGGAATGCAAACTTGTACAACCACTTTGAAAATCAATTTGGCACTTTCTCAGACAATTAGGAATAGTGCTACCTCAGGATCCAGCTATAGCACTCCTAGGCATATATCCAAAAGATGCTCCAGTACACAACAAGGACATCTGCTCAACCATGTTTGTAGCAGCTTTATTCATAACGGCAGAACCTGGAAACAACCCAGCTGTCCCTCAGTTAAGGAATGGATATAGAAATTGTGGTACTTTTTCACAATGGAATACTACTCAGCAATTAAAAAGGATGAAATCATGAAATTTGCAGGCAAATGGTGGGACCTAGAAACGATCATCCTGAGTGAGGTATCCCCAAAGCAGAAAGACACACATGGTATACACTCACTTAGAAATGGATACTACACCTATAAGATAGGATAAACATACTGAAATCTATACACCTAAAGAAGAAAAACAACAAAGAGGACCCGGGGTAAGAAGATCAATCCTCACTTCGAAAAATAGGATGGACAACGGATGTAGGAGAAAACAAGTAACAGGACAGGAGCCTACCACAGAGGGCCTATGAAAGATGCTACCTAGCAGTGTATCAAAGCAGATACTAAGATTCATAACCAAACGTTCGGCAGAGTGCAAGGAATCATATGAATGAAGGGGGAGTTAGTATGACCTGGAGAGGACAGGAGCTCCACAAGACCAAATATACCTGGGCACAGGGGTCTTTTATGAGACTGTTTCTCCAACAAAGGACCAGGTATGGATATATCCTAGAACCTCTGCTCAGATGTAGCCCATGGTAGCTCAGTATCTAAGTGGGTACCCTATTAAGGCGAACAAGGACTATTTCTGACATGAACTCAATGGATGGCTCTTTGACCTCCCCAAACCCACCCTCAAGTGAGGAGCAGCCCTGCTAGGCCACAGAGGAGGACATTGCAGCCAAGCCTGAAGATACCTGATAAGCTAGGGTCAGATGGAAGGGGAGGAGGACCTCCCCTATCAGTGGACTTGGAAAGGGACAGAGAGAAGATGAGGAAGGGAGGGTGGGATTTGGAAGGAATGAGGGAGCAGGACACAGCAGGGATACAAAAGTTAATAAACTGTAACTAATAGTAAGAAAATAAATAAATGAAAACTACTTGACTAAAGCCACTGAAAAAGATATAAAGTTGGTGAAGGACATTTCACTAATTGGATATTGTTTAAAGCTGAAAGAAATATTTTATCTTTTCCTTCACAGTCCAACAAAGAACAAAATCATTTTAAACAAACAATATCTGTGGTCTTCTGACACAAATAAGGCAACAAAGTATATGACATTATCTCAAAAGGGTGCTACCTAACCATATGACAATGTGACACTGTGCAGTAAGATTGAAAATGTATTTTGGAAAATACATTGTATTTGGTGCTACATTCAGAAGTAACCAGATGCAACTCTGAGTTGCTGGAAAGGATACAGGTGTATGGACCTTACTAGTTTCCTATAAGGTCACCCACAAATCAGTCATATAATTATATCACAGCCATGAGAGACTAAGATTAGTCTCATTAATAGTTGTAAATATAAATTGTCATAAATATTTGTCATATGGTTTCAAGATATCTCATCAAATATTTACACACAAAATTTATGCAGTACTCACTAATAGTGGAATAATCTTTGACTGAGACTGTTAAAATTATTTACAGTGCCAATTATAGGCACGGGTGTGGAGAATGAGGTATTATAAGGCATAGTTGATATTAACCAAACTATTAATGGACGCATTATTTGAACAGCAAATTCCATGCCTAGGAGTCCACCTATGTAGAGGATTACAATAAGATATATTTGAAGCAGTAAGTAATGCATTCATTGCTTTTTATTGCTGTTATGAAATACATGACAAAAAGCAACTTAGAGAAGGAAGGAAGCACTACACAATGGCACGCGGAAACACTCTCATTTTAAACAGGAAGAATCAGGTTATAGGAAGGAAATATTGGACTTAAATCAGACTAAAGTTTGGCTATAAGTCTCAGCATCTGCTTTGATACTTTGCTGTGTAGAGTCTTTCAGTAGCCCTCTGTGGTAGGCTCCTGTCTTGTTCCTTGTTTTTTCCCTCTTCAGATGTCCCAAAATTCAGCCAGTACTGATGGGATCTGATAGACTAGGGTGAGATGAAAGAGGAGTAGGACTTCTCCTATCAGTGAACGTGGAGAGGGGCATGGGAAAAGATGAGGGGTGAGGGAGGGATTGGGAGGCAATGAGGGAGGGGGCTACAGCTGTGACACAAAGTGGATAATCTGTAATTAATATAAAAAATAAATATTTTTTAAAAAAGAAATATTCATCTAAAATAGAAATAAAATTAAATTGTCAGGAAAAAACTTAGACCAAAAGCCTGTATGTGTATCCTGTCTTAGTGGGAAAGGCAGAGCTGTGAGCATGAGGAAGCTGGCAACACCTCTGTAGCTAGGAGCCTAAAGAAATCAATGCTGATGCTCAGCTCACTTTGGCTTTGATTTTTATTTGTTGGGTTGGTTAATTAATTGATTAGGTTTGGGGCTTTCTTATTCTGTTCTGTTTTGTTTTGTTTTGTTTTGTTTAATTCAGTCTCTGAGAGTCTAGCCCATGAGATGTTGCCATTTAAAACCACATTCAAGGTGAATCATCCCTTCTCAGTTAAACTTCTTAGAAAAGCCTTCACAGACAGACAAAAAAAAAAGTATAACTTCAAGTGATACTAAATTCAGTCATGTTTTAAATGAAGACTTGCTCTGACAAGTCTAACTATTAATTTGATACCTTAACACATATAAATCAAAACATTCTACTCATTTCCTCAAAGGCTCATGGTTATCTCACAATGAAAAACAATGCACTTAGGTAATCATTAGGAATTCCCCAAAATGTCTTTATTGTGTACTTGAGCATCTTTTGTATATATATGCCTAGGAGTGATATAGCTGGATCTTCAGGAAGCGTTATTCCTTATTGTCTGAGAAAGCACCAGATTGATTACCAGAATGGGTGTGTAAGTTTACATTCCGACCAGCAGTGGAGGAGGGTTCCCCTTTCTTCACAACTTCTCCAGCATGTGTTGTCACTTGAGTTTTTGATGGGTGTAAGGTGAAATCTCAGGGTCGTTTTGATTTGCATTTTCCTGATAACAAAGGACATCTAGCATTTCTTTAAGTGTTTTCCAACCATTTGATATTCCTCTATTGAGAATTCTCTGTTTAGCTCTGTACCAAGGACATTTGCTCAACCGTGTTTGTAGCAGGTTTATTCATAATAGCCAGAAGCTGGAAACAACCCAGATGCTCTCAACTGAGGAATGGATACAGAAATTGTGGTACATCTACACAATGGAATATTATTCAACAATAAAAAAAACAAGGAAATCATGAAATTTGCAAGTAAATAGTAGGAACTGGAAAAGATCATCCTGAGTGAGGTATCCCAGAAGCAGAAAGACACACAGGGTAAATACTCACTCATACCTGGATATTAGACATATAATATAGGATAAACCACTAAAATCTGTACACCTAAAGAAACTAATCAAGAAGGAGTACTCTGGCTAAATTGCTCAATCCCCATTCAGAAAGGCAAAGAAGATGGACATCAGAAGAAGGAGAAAACAGGTAACAGGACAGAAGCCTCCCACAGAGGGCCTCTGAAAGGCTCTACCCTGCAGGGTATCAAAGCAGATGCTGAGATTTATGGCCAACCTTTGGGCAGAGTGCAAGGAACCTTATGAAAGAAGTGGGAAATAGTAAGACCTGTAGAGGACAGGAGCTCCACAAGGAGAGCAACAGAACCAAAAAGTCTGGTCACTGAGGTCTTTTCTGAGACTGATACTCCAACAAGTACCATGCATGGAAATAACCTAGCACCCCTGCACAGATGTAGCCCATGGCAATTCAGTGTCCAAGTGAACAAATTTTTGTAGTCTCCTGTAATAGGGAACAGAATTCCCCCATTACTTTGTAATTTGGTAATCATATTTTTGAGCGTCTGATGAGCTCTCTCAACAATTCCTTGGCCCTGAGGGTTATAAGGAATGCCAGTAATATGTTTAATGCCCAATTGTAAACAAAACTATTTAAAACTGTTGCTGGTATATCCAGGTCCGTTGTCAGTTTTTACCTTAGGTTGATTTAATACGGTTAAACATGGCTAATAACATTTTTGGTAGCCTCACCTGCCTGTGGCATGGCAAATATAAATCCACTATATGTATCAACAGTAACATGGACATACTTTACCAAAAGCGTTAATGTGTGTTACATCTATCTGCCATATTTCTCCCGGGACAAGGCCGCGGGGTTAACTCTTAGATGTACCTCTGGTAGAAATGTTACACAGCCTTTATAATTTCGAACTATTTGTCTCACTTGTTCTCTAGTTTTCTTGAATTTTTGCCTAAGGGTCTGAGAATTGAGATGATGTAAGTCATGGGCCCGTTGGGCCTGAGTTAGGGGATCCAAAAAGACTGTAGTAATTTTTTGTGCCAGCCCCGCAAGCTGTGTTGCACCATCTACCAAATCATTGCCTTGTGCTAGAGGGCCTGGCAATCCAGAGTGTGCTCGTATATGCCCAACAAAAAATGGACAAATGCGGCTGCAAATGAGGCTCTTAAGAGTGGAAAATAAGGAGGCTGCATTAGTAGTGGGTCTTATATACCGAACAGTTTCCAATAGGGGAACAGAATGAGCAAGATAGGAACTATCTGTATATAAATTAAAAGGGCAAGTTGGTAAGGCCTTAAATACCTTGCAATTCCACCAACTGTGCTGAAACATAGGAAGAGGAAATCTGAGTAATCGCACCATTAATTGAATAGGCTGCTTGACCATTAGATGAGCCATCAGTAAAAACTAAATTAGCATTAAAATTAGGAGAGCCTTTTGTAACCCTCAGGAAAACAATAGGTGTTTTATATAGGAATTGCAAAAGCTTATTGGGTGGATAATGATTATCAGTCTTTCCCTGGAATGACACACAACCAACAGCCCAATCATCATTATTTTGAGTCAGCCAAGAAATTTGTACTGGGCTATTTGGCACAATCAAGATATCGGGATCTTTACCAAAATTTTTTCTAGATTGTTCTCTTCCTAGTCGAATTAGTTGAGCTGTTTGGTGGGGATAGGTGGGAATTACTTTTGAAAAGGCAGCGGGCAAGTGAACCCAAAAGAGCGGTCTATCTTCTCAGAAGACCCCAGTGGGAGAGAAAGAGTAGGGAATATAATAAAGAGTAGTTTCTTAGTACGGGAGAAATAATCAATGGTTTGTTTGTTAATAGCTATCTCCACCAGAGCAAGGGCCTGTTGAGCCACTTTAGTAAGTTTTCTGGGGGAGGAGGGATCCAAGTCTCCTCCAAGAACGTCAAAAAGGGGTTTTAACTCACCGGTGGTTATTTTGAGATATGGCCTTAGCCAATTAATATCCCCCCAAAGTCGTTGGAAATCATTTAACATGTTAAGAGCGTCCCTCCTCAACTGAATTTTTTGAGATATAACCTTATGGGGAAAAAGCTCAAAGCCTAAGAATATATGTGGGGGTTGAAGTTGAACCTTATCTGGGGAGATTTGCAAGCCTCGATGTTGTAAGTTCGTTACAAGTTGCTGAGAGCATAACCAGAGAGGACCTCTGAAAGAATCAATATAGCAATGTATCAAAGCAGATATTAAGACTCACAACCAAACCCTTGGCAGAGGGCAGGAAGTAATAATAAAAATAGGGGAAGTTAGTAAAACTTGGGGAGAACAAGAGCTCCACAAAGACCAAACTGAGCACGGCACAGGGGTCTTATACAAGACAGTTTCTCCAACCAAGGACCATATATGGATATGGCCTAGAACCCCCACTCAGATGTGGCCCATGATAGCTCAGTGTCGAACTGAAGACCCTAGTAAGGGAAACAGGGACTGTTTCAGTCTTGAACTTGATGGCTGACTCTTTGACCCTCCCCCATACATGCCAGGGAGTAACAGCCTGGCTAGATCCCAGGGGAGGACATTGCAGCCA